>OY856410.1:317123882-317723882 GCA_963693085.1 Alisma plantago-aquatica
ATAGCCTCAGATATGTAATGGCCTTTAAAGTCTTCTGTGAATTCCTCCCATGTGAGTGGAGGAACATCAACTTCATGAGATCCTATTAGTTTCTCCCACCAACTCCTAGAAGCACCTTTGAGCATGTGAGTCCCAAAATGAACCCTAGATGGACGAGGCCAATCTAGGTCACAAAAACTATGGGTGAGGTAAACCGGATTTTGACTTTGCCCACGACATCTAGCTCCTCCTCTCCAGCAAAAGAATCGGGATTTATCTTCAAGAAGTCAACTAAGGTCAACTCTTGGTTCCTTAGTTTATGTGGTCTTCCTTGTTGTCCAGTTAGTCAGATCCTTGATAAGCACTTCTAGAGGTTCATTATGGTTACTGTTGGTTCTTTAGACTAACGAGTTTCAATCATAAGAATGATCTTTTACTCAACTAGCTATATCCCGCAAGTATACGAGAGTAGTTGTAGATGAGATCGAACACGAGGAGCAGAATGATAACTTAATTGAACGCAACAATATTAAAGTTCAACAATCTAGATCGGTTTTAAAAGGGCAGAAAGATTTGTTCCAAAAACATAGAAGATTAAGTTTTAACTACAAGGGATTTCAGACTTTTATCAACAAACTAGGATTACAAGGAAAGTTCGATTTCAGAAGTTTAGGAATCTTGGACATTAGGATTTCAATCATATGCCATAGCAATCAATGAACAAAGCAATTTAAACATACATAAGATCGAGTTTCTAGGAAGAGATGTGTTACATTTCACCTCCCGGTGTAGATGCAACGATCATAACTCAAAACAGCACTCTCGTGCATGAATTTCATCTATGATCACAAACAGATCCTCAACTCATTCTTCTCTACTCTCGTAGAAGAAGAAAGGTTGCCAAAAAGAACGTCTCCATACAAACCTGCTCGTTTTCTCAAACTAAGCAAGAAAGCAGAAATCATGCATATATAGCGGCCAATGATACATGCAAGGAAAAGAGCTACCGACGCCTTTAAGGTAGAGAAACAAGAAGCAAATGCATTTAGTATGAAATTAATTGTTCAATACATGCTATGGCATGGGAGTTACTCTCTCATGCCCAAGAAAAAGGATCTACTCGTCCATAACTATGTACAACAAGATTTCCACAGAATTCTCAATGCTAGACATCGTTTTGGGAAGAAAAGGTAAAAAGAACCAAAGATGTAACCACAAGGAGTAAGAAATCCGGCTTTATGATGAGATTCCCTTCCTTTAGCTGATTCAAAATGGACCAACTCCTCTCCCGAGAAGCTGCACGTAGTTGGAGAAGCTTGGCTGCACCTTGGGGAAGACAATGGAGAAGTGGGGAAGAAGAAATGGCTTCTTTGCTCAAGAAACCACCTTAGTTCCTCCCAAATCGCCTTGCTCTGCTCTCCTCTGCCTTTGGGACGAGAAAAACTTCCAAAATGGTCGAACGTAACCGTCCCATCCCTTCCCTCTTTCCTTTAAAATCATATTCTGAAAATTCGAAATTCTGAAACTGACAGGTGCACGCCGTGCACTTTGGAGGTGCACGCCGTGCACCTGCATTGCAGTTGTAACTGGCTGATCTGTGCACGGCGTGCGTTGAGGAGTTGCACGCCGTGCAACCTTACATGTTGTTTTTAGCAAATTTCGTCCCAGGTGCACGCTGTGCATCTGTGATCTGCACGCCGTGCATTCTCTTTTCTGGACTGAACGGATTCCTCTGGAATGTTGCACGGCGTGCGTCTGGATATTGCATGCCGTGCACTTTGTTGTTTCAGACAACTGATCCGTCTGGACAGGTGCACGCCGTGCATCTGTGATCTGCACGCCGTGCATTTCTCTGTTTCTGTAGAAAAATTGTCTGAAATTAGTCCTTTTTGTGGCAATTTTTCAATACAAGTTATGGAACGCGTAGAGAAGCTAAAAGATGGCAAAACTAATACAAAAGAGACTGAATTACGCTAGAAAGAACTAAATTTGTGTGTGAATATATGTAGAAAAGATGATATACGAATCACACAACAAATCCCCCTAAGCTTAAACCATTGCTTGTCCTCAAGCAAAAAGAGCATGGAAAAACAATTGAAGAATTGCGAAGAACATGAATAGGTCAAATGAATTGAAAGATATTCATAAAACCAAACCAACCATGATCAACACGTTTATGCTCATAGCCATCGTTTCAACTTGAACACCCAAGAAAAAGATTTTAGTTCAGCAGGGTTTGCATCAATTTCAATGAAACAATCAATCAAACAACACTAAGTAGAATTTGGATGACCAAGCCAAACAATCAGTAGATGTGCAACTTCAACTCTCAACTATTAAGGATAACAAAGGATGAAATCATAGTTGAAAAATTACAATTTTTGCTGTACTCTCCTTTTTTTCCAGAAATGATATGATCAAAGATTGGGGGCTCCGGCACTCGACTGCTAATGTAGGCTTATGCACACGAGGAGTGACGGTTGGGGTATTTTACCCTCTTTTAAGACATACCACCTAACCATCGTGGCCAGATCGGACTTACACTAGGCTAGCATGATATGTGGGCAAATTAGCCATCTTTAAAGGGGTATATATATTTTTATTTTTATTTTTTTTTCTTCAAGGAGAGTCAACTGAAATGCAACATGAACTAGATTTCATTCATCTGTTTTGAAAATTTTTCATTGAAAGAAAGTTTGCATATGCACTAAGAGCTTGGCAAGGTCATCCCGTATTCTAAATGATGTTGTACAGTTGATTGTATTCACAAAAATGATACCATTACATGTTTTAAACAATTAGGGATGTTAAAAGTGAATATTCAGGCTAGAAGCATAAACTGGAGTTAAATACATGTTGATGGTTTTAAGGTTTCATTTGATTAATGCATGGCTTTCACAACTTCTTCAATTGAAATTTCTCATCAAGAGAGGACGAACAGTTAAGCAAAGGAGTTCTTTCCACATAAAAGGGATGAATCTCATTTTGTATTAGATTTTGCCATCAGAAGAGGGGGATAAAAGACAACAACTAAGAAGTGACAACAGAACAAAAGTACGAAAACAAATGACAAGAAGCAAATAGCATGCAAAATAAAAGCTAACTAAGATACCGTCCGGATGCTCCCCCCTAAGCTTGAAATCAGCAGTGTCCTCACTGCTTTATCCAAACTTTAGGAGTTTACACCGGATACCTGTCAAGAGTGATATCAGAAAAATGATCCGCCGCCTCCCTGGTCCGGGAAGAACTGATTAACAATCTCGTGGATCTCCTGCTGATCATGCTGATGCTGCTATTCTTCGGTAAACGGATGTTGTGGAGCATCGGGGGCTGTCGTCTCCTGGCGGGATGGGGACTGGAAAGACTGTGGCGCTGGGTAGTGGCCCTGTGAGATATGCCACGCATCCATGCGGTTTACCATATCGTACATAGTGGAGTACTGTGTACTCAAATGGTCAAACCTAGATTCATTAATCACACCCATCTGGTCCAGGCGGGTGTCCAAGTGATCGAAACGCCGCTCCACGTATGTGAAGAGATGTTGAACATCTGGCATCATCCAGCCATACTCAGTCTGAGTACTAGTGGACGGTGGCTGAGGAGTGGGCGCAGCTAGAGTAGGTGCCGGTGTAGAGCTGCTGGCACCCCCAGCGGGTGTTCCTTCTTCATTCTCCGGCTGAAGCTGTACTTTCCAGGTTGCCTTGTCTCTGATATCATTACGGCTGGCATCTGGGATTATGATGAACTGGGTCTTTGTGATGTGAACCTTGAACCTTGACTCGCTGTTGCCATGTCTAGAGATCAGACCGCAAGAAATAAGATAGGTAATATCCAAGAGATTCTTTCCCGGTGCAGGTTCAAGGTCACCTATCTGCAACCCCAACTGCATAGCAAGGATGCTAATTACCCCGCCACACATGATATCACCCGCTTCCCTTTTCTTTTGCTTCTTTGTTTCAAGCAGCTTGTGCACTATGTAATAACCTGAACTGATGCGCTCATTTTGTACCACACACCACAAAAAGAATAGATCAGTCTTTCCTACAACTCCCTGTGTTTCGTTCTTTGCAAATGGTCCCGTGCTGAGAAGACGATGAAGTACTCGGAAAATGGAGTTATGGATGCTGGAAGCCCTTGCATTCCGTGCCTTATGCATCGTATCAGAAGTGATTTCAGACCAAAACAGATCACTATTGAAAGTTGAAGGATAATCAGTATAACCGCCAAAATTGCATTTGAGTAAAGTACAGAACCGCTCTAGATTCATGCAGAACGATTTATCCAAAAGACGGAAACTGATTTTCTGAAACGGGATATGGAAACGATCACCCTTGGTTTTGAGAGTAGTAAGAAACTCATATACCAAATGGGGGTAGGTTTTCGTAACCCGAGTGCAGAGATATTCAAGCCCCAAGAATTGTAAATGGCGTTCTACCTCATCCTTGAATCCCAGTTTGGCCACTGCTTCTTTGCACATGTACCTTGAGGGGAGAACACGCCTAGTAATGAGAAATTGATAATCTGTGTCTTCTTCTGGATTGACTGTGAATTGCGTGGAAGGTACAAATGTCGGCATTCTTGATGCAGAAGGTCCTGCTTCAGGTTCAATGTGGTATCCTGGACGGCTGCTAGCTTTGCATTTCGATGGTGCCATGAGATGAATGCATGAATACACTGAAATCTGTGTCTGGCAGGCAGTTGCACGGCGTGTCCCTGAAATGCACGGCGTGCACCTGCAGATTTGGGTGAAGTCTGAAACCTGCACGTCTGCTGTGCGGTTTGTGGAAATAGAGGGGATGCAGGTGGCGGTGATAGACTGCTCGACGAGGATCTGCTGTTTGCTGGCGACGACGGCTTGGGAGCGGATCCGCTTGGGCTCGGGTAGCTACGGAGGGCGGAGGTGAGCTGCTTGCACACGGCTGCGTCGGGGGCGATGTAGCGTCTGGAGGCGAGCTGGAGTGGCGGCGCAAGGAACTGTAGCAGATGGTGAGCACTTGCTGCAGGAGGTGGTCGGCGGCGTGCGGAAATGCACGGCCGAGCGGAGGATCGTTGCATGGCGGCTGGCGGCGGAGCAAGGAACGGGCGCTGTTAGATCTTCTGGGGTAGGGAGTGCACGGCTGCTAGGGTTAGGGTTTTAGGCCTTGCACTCGGGCTTTTTATATTTTGAATTTCACTTAAAAGTGCACGGCGTGCATTTTCGGGTGCACGGTGTGCACGGCTCCAGGTCTTTTGCAGATCTTTAATCGCCTAGGTGCACGTCGTGCATTTTGGAGGTGCACGGCGTGCATGGTTCCAGACAAAATTCGGACCAAAACAGCTCCAGCTGCACGGCGTGTGTTTTTGATGCGCACGGCGTGCGTGCTTCCTGTAGAATTCACATACAAGATGCATGGCGTGCGGCTTGAAAATGCACGCCGTGTTTGATTCCAGGTCTTTTCATTTGCTGAACTTCGTAATGCAGTGCACGCCGTGCATGTGGAAATGCATGCCGTGCACTATGCGATTTCTGCTGAAAATTGTAATTAATCAGCATAAAATTATGACGGAACGAATGGAGATCAAGTCTAAATTATTACATTCATCCATGACGGGCTCATTAACAAAATTAAAGAGAGTTTTTGACTCAAACAACTTAAAACAAATCTATCCTAATGTGGGGTCAACTCCCACAAGGTCCTCCGTTTAGAGTCCGGAGTAAGACTCTTCAATCTTTTCATGCGTCATGGAGGGAGCAAGAGGCTCCTTTGTCTAGAATCTCAGAAGATGAATACAGCTTGCATCTTTGTCCATTCACTTTGAAACTCCCATCTTTTCCTTGTAATTCCACAGCTCCATATGGAAAGATCTTCAATACAAGAAAGGGGCCGGACCACTTAGACTTTAGCTTTCCCGGAAATAACTTCAGCCTTGAATTGAATAATAAAAACTTGACCTCCTTCTTGAATATCTTTCCTGTGGATTCTTTTGTCATGCCATGCCTTTGTTCTTTCCTTGTACAGCTTTGCATTTTCATAAGCATCGAGGCGCAGCTCTTCAAGTTCTTGCAATTGTAGAAGGTGTTTCTCCCCAGCTTTCTTCATATCAAAATTTAAGAATTTGATAGCCCACAATGCGCGGTGCTCAAGTTCAAGAGGAAGATGACAAGACTTCCCATAGATAAGCTTGAAAGGAGTGGTTCCTATGATGGTCTTGTAAGCTGTGCGGTACGCCCAGAGTGCATCATCAATCTTCAAAGCCCAGTCTTTTCTTGAACTGGAGACGGTCTTCTCAAGAATGTTTTTCAGCTGCCTATTAGAAACCTCCACTTGCCCGGATGTTTGAGGATGCTAGGGCGTAGAGATCTTGTGGGTGACACCATACTTGGAGAGAAGGTTGTTGAATTTTTCTCGGCAAAATGTGTCCCTCCATCAGAGATGACAGCACGTGGAACACCAAACCTAGGAAAAATGATCTTCTGAAAGAGCTTTATTACTGATTTAGCATCGGGTGATTGGGTTGGAATGGCCTCAACCCATTTAGACACGTAGTCAACAGCAACAAGAATGAAATGATACCCACATGAGGATGGGAATGGTCCCATGTAGTCAACACCCCATACGTCAAACACCTCAACCTCTAGGATAGAGTTGAGCGGCATGTCATCACGGCGAGATATACCTCCAGTTCTTTGGCATTTGTCACAGGATTTAACGAAAAGATTCACATCCTTGAAGAGCGTAGGCCAATAGAAACCGGCTTGGAGAATTTTTGCAGCAGTCTTCTCTCCTCCAAAATGGCCTCCATAAGAAGAAGCATGGCATTCAGCAATGATGGTGGGAATTTCTTCTTCAATCAAACCGCGGCGTATTAACCCATCACTCCCATGTTTGAATAGGAAAGGATCATCCCAATAATAGAACTTTACGTCATGAAAGAACTTCTTCTTTTGTTGATATGTCAAGCCGGGTGGAAGCTGCCCTGTAGCAAGAAAATTTGCAATGTCGGAAAACCACGGTGCTTGAACGGATGATAGAGAATAGAGTCTTTCAATGGGAAGATGATCTTCAATAGGTAGTGAGTCTCCCGCTATAGTGGATAATCTAGAAAGATGGTCAGCAACACTGTTTTCAGTTCCTTTCTTGTCCCGAATTTCTAGATCAAATTCTTGTAGAAGCAGCATCCAACGAATAAGGCGTGGCTTTGCATCCTTTTTGCTCAAGAGATATTTGATTGCAGTGTGATCAGTATAGACTATCACTTTGGAACCCACAAGATATTATCGGAATTTCTCAAAGGCATACACAATAGCAAGCATCTCCTTCTCTGTAGTTGTGTAGTTGACTTGCGCATCATTGAGGGTCTTGCTTGCATAATGAATGGCGTGGAGTTTCCTATCTTTTCGCTGTCCTAGAACAGCTCCTACCGCATAGTCACTTGCATCGCACATTAATTCGAAAGGAGCATCCCAATCCGGAGGTTGAATGATGGGGGCTGAAATGAGAGCTTCCTTGAGTGTAGTAAAGGCTTTATGGCATTCTTCATCAAAAACAAAATCTGTATCTTTTGCAAGGAGAGAACACAAGGGTTTTGCAATATTTGAAAAGTCCTTTATAAATCTTCTATAGAACCCTGCATGTCCTAAAAAGCTTCTTATGTCCTTGACTGAAGATGGGGTGGACATTTTCTCAATAGCTTCCACCTTTTCCCTGTCAACTTCAATGCCCTTGTTAGAAATCACATGTCCTAGTACTACACCGGATTGTACCATAAAATGGCACTTCTCCTAGTTTAGCACTAGGTTAACCTCTTTACATCTGGCTAATACTAAGGACAAATTAGACAAGCATTGATCAAATGAATCGCCGTAAACACTAAAATCATCCATGAAAACTTCCATAATATTTTCAATGAAATTCAAGAAAATGGCCATCATGCACCGCTGAAAAGTGGCGGGTGCATTACAAAGACCAAAACGCATGCGGCGATAAGCATATGTGCCATAGGTGCAAGTGAATGTGGTTTTTTCTTGATCAGGCGGGTAGATAGGAATCTGATAAAACCCGGAATACTCATCCAAATAGCAAAAATAAGAGTGTTTAGCAAGGCGTTCCAACATTAAATCAATGAAAGGTAAAGGGAAATGGTCCTTGCGAGTTGCTTTGTTTAGACGCCGGTAGTCAATACACATACGCCAGCCCGTGACCATGTGTGTCTGTATCAACTCATCATTGTCTCCCTTTATGACAGTTGCACCCCCCTTCTTAGGTAATACATGAATAGCACTAACCCAGGGGCTGTCACTAATGGGATAAATAATTCCGGCATCCATTAGTTTTAAGATCTCTTTCTTTACCACATCAAGCATGTTTTGATTTAAACATCTTGGTGGTTCAACGGTTGGTTTTGCATCATCCTCCATGTTTATTCTATGCATGTAGATTTTAGGATGAATGCCTTTCAAGTCATCAATTGAATAACCAATTACATCTTTATACAAGCGCAATTCAGCAAGTAATTTATTTTCTTGTTCTTTGGTTAATTCATCATTTATTATAACAGGAGATGAAGAATTTGGGTCTAGAAACGCATACCTCAGCCCCGGTGGAAGGGCTTTAAGTTCTACCTTTTTCTTTAAAACTTCTTCATCAACCTTTTCTTCATCACGTGGAGCTTCTTCTTGATTTGCTTGAGCTTTATAAATAAGAATAGCTCCAACATTTTCAGAATTATTATTTTCAGAAATGACATCATCACAATAGCTTATCATGAAATCTATCATATCATCAACATAATCATCCATTGGATCAACAGTATCAAACAAACAGATCTCCTTTACTTGTGCGGGTGCTTTCATGGCATCTGAAATAGAGAATTCAATTTCTTCTTCTCCCACACGTAGGGTCAACTTTCCTTCCCGAACGTCAATCAGACAACCGGCAGTCCTCAAGAAAGGTCTCCCAAAAGAATTGGATTGCGGGGGGTCTCTACCATGTCAAGCACTACAAAATCACATGGTATATAGAATTTGCCAATCTGTACAAGCACATCTTCTAATACACCTTTGGGGTGTTTAAGAGAATGATCAGCTAGTTCAATAACCATCTTTGTTGGCTTTAGATCCCCAAGATGTAGCTCTTGCCATAAAGTGGTTGGAATGAGGCTAATGCTAGCCCCCAAATCCACTAAACCTTTTTCAAAAGTGACATCGTTGATTTTGCACGGCAATGTGAAAGGTCCCATATCATCCAGCTTTTTCGGGATAGAAGGAATGCGGTTTTGAATAATGGAGCTCACGTGTTCAGAAAGTTTAACTGTTTCCACTTGATCAACTCTTCTCCTTCTAGATAAGATGTCTTTTAAGAACTTGGCATAAGAAGGCATCTCAGCAATAACATCAGTAAAAGGAAGATTAACTTGCAACTTGCTAAGAATGACCATAAATTTCCTGAACTTGACATCATCTTTATTGTTGACAAGCCTATGAGGGAAAGGTGATGTGGCTTTGAAAGACGGCGGATTTTCAGATTTACCTTGCTCTTTGTTGCAACTAGGAATGTGAGATTCTTCCTCATTAAGTACCTCCATGTCCTTCTCCTTGGGTGGTGAAGGTCTTTCAATTTTAGCTCCACTCCTTAGAATAATGGCATTGGCTTGCTGTCTTGGATTTACTTTCGGCACACTGGGGAGAGAACCGGATTTCTGTCCTTGTTGAGAAAGATCTTGTTGAGCTATTTGATTCTCCAGCATCTTTGTATGGGTGGATATGTTGTCTACCTTGGCTGAAAGTTGAAGAATAGCATCCTTAAGTAGCTTATCATTCCCTCTAAACTCTTCATTTTGCTGCGTTTGTGTGTTAATGAATTTCTCCATCATAGCCTCAAGAGAAGATCCTTGGGGCTGTTGTTGCTGCCCTTGATAACCCCTATTATTGTAACCTTGCAGATTACCTTGGCGGTTGAACTTTGATTGCTGCGGTGGTTGTTGTTGTTGCCCTTGCTGAAAATTTTGAGCATTGTTATTATTCTTGTAGGAGAAGTTGGGATGATCTCTCCATCCTGGATTGTATTGATTAGAATAAGGGTTATATTGCTTGTTCCTCTGCATCTCAATAGCATTAACCTGTTCAAGATCTCCCCCCATAGTGTTTGGAGCAAAACATTGTGAAGAAACATGCCCTGGATTACCACAAGCTTCACATGTGGCTTCTGCAGATTGAACCGGCAATGTAGTCAACTTCTCGAATTTTTGGGTGAGAACATCAAGCTTTGCAGCAATAAGATCAACGGCGTCAACGGTGTATTTTCCTCCCGGCTTTGCACTAGAAGGATTTGCATTTGATGATGGATTAGCTCTTCTATCACCTCCCCACTGACAATGGTTGAGTGATATATCTTCAATGATGTCATAGGCTTCCCTATAGGATTTTGTCATAAGAGCACCACCGGCTGCAGCATCAAGCGTCATCCGGGTGTTATAGAACATCCCGTTGTAGAAGGTCTGAAGAAGTAGCCAATTAGTAAGACCGTGGTGCGGGCAAAGACGTTGAAGGTCTTTGAACCTCTCCCAAGTATCATAAAGTGTTTCACCATCATTTTGAGAAAAGTTAGTGAGCTGATTTCTCAAATGAGCAGTCTTGCTTGGAGGAAAATATTTGGCAAGAAAAACATTAAGTAGCTGGTCCCAAGTTTTTATAGACTTCTTCGGAAGAGATAAAAGCCACGTTTTGGCCTTATCCCTTAGAGTGAAAGGAAAAAGCATCAGTCGTACCCCATCTGCAGATACGCCATTAATTTTGAAAGTGTTCAAGTACTCCAGAAATTCTGCAATGTGAAGACTTGGGTCTTCATTAACGGTACCCCCAAAGCGGTTTTGTTGGATCATCTGCATCATAGAAGGAGCAATGGAGAAATTGTTCGCTTCTATGGCTGGTAGGTCGATGGCTCCACATATGTTTGTGGCCACCGGCATTGCAAAGTCCTTGAGCGGGCGGTCGTCTTCCATGATTGGAAGGTTTGGTGAAGTTTCTTCCAAGGATGAAAAAGACGGCGTGGATGATGATGGAGATGGTGATGGTGGCGGAGTAGTATCCTCTAGCTGTGATTGTTCTTTCCTTCTTGATCTTCTCAAGCTTGAGAGGCTTCGCTCTATCTCAAGGTCTAACAACGGGGTTGTTTGAAGACCTCGTTGCGAACGACGCATACAACCTGAAAAGTGACAAGAAAAATTAAGAACACACTAAGAGGTATGTGAGATTCGAAAATGATGTATAATGATCTAGTCTCGAATACTAAGTAATACTTGTTACTCCAGTTGAATTACCGAAGCTCCCCGACAATGGCGCCAAAAACTTGTTGGTTCTTTAGACTAACGAGTTTCAATCATAAGAATGATCTTTTACTCAACTAGCTATATCCCGCAAGTATACGAGAGTAGTTGTAGTCGAGATCGAATACGAGGAGCAGAATGATAACTTAATTGAACGCAACAGTATTAAAGTTCAACAATCTAGATCGGTTTTAAAAGGGCAGAAAGATTTGTTCCAAAAACATAGAAGATTAAGTTTTAACTACAAGGGATTTCAGACTTTTATCAACAAACTAGGATTACAAGGAAAGTTCGATTTTAGAAGTTTAGGAATCTTGGACATTAGGATTTCACTCATATGCCATAGCAATCAATGAACAAAGCAATTTAAACATACATAAGATCGAGTTTCTAGGAAGAGATGTGTTACATTTCACCTCCCGGTGTAGATGCAACGATCATAACTCAAAACAGCACTCTCGTGCATGAATTTCGTCTATGATCACAAACAGATCCTCAACTCATTCTTCTCTACTCTCGTAGAAGAAGAAAGGTTGCCAAAAAGAACATCTCCATACAAACATGCTCGTTTTCTCAAACTAAGCAAGAAAGCAGAAATCATGCATATATAGCGGCCAACGATACATGCAAGGAAAAGAGCTACCGACGCCTTTAAGGTAGAGAAACAAGAAGCAAATGCATTTAGTATGAAATTACTTGTTCAATACATCCTATGGCATGGGAGTTACTCTCTCATGCCCAAGAAAAAGGATCTACTCGTCCATAACTATGTACAGCAAGATTTCCACAGAATTCTCAATGCTAGACATCGTTTTGGGAAGAAAAGGCAAAAAGAACCAAAGATATAACCACAAGGAGTAAGAAATCCGGCTTTATGATGAGATTCCCTTCCTTTAGCTGCTTCAAAACGGACCAACTCCTCTCCCGAGAAGCTGCACGTAGTTGGAGAAGCTTGGCTGCACCTTGGGGAAGACAATGGAGAAGTGGGGAAGAAGAAATGGCTTCTTTGCTCAAGAAACCACCTTAGTTCCTCCCAAATCTCCTTGCTCTGCTCTCCTCTGCCTTTGGGACGAGAAAAACTTCCAAAATGGTCGAACGTAACCGTCCCATCCCTTCCCTCTTTCCTTTAAAATCATATTCTGAAAATTCAAAATTCTGAAACTGACAGGTGCACGCCGTGCACCTGCACTGCAGTTGTAACCGGCTGATCTGTGCACGGCGTGCGTTGAGGAGTTGCACGTCGTGCAACCTTACAGGTTGTTTTTAGCAAATTCCATCCCAGGTGCACGTCGTGCATCTGTGATCTGCATGCCGTGCATTCTCTTTTCTGGACTGAACGGATTCCTCTGGAATGTTGCACGGCGTGCGTCTGGATATTGCACGCCGTGCACTTTGCTGTTTCAGCCAACTGATCCGTCTGGACAGGTGCACGCCGTGCATCTGTGATCTGCACGCCGTGCATTTCTCTATTTCTGTAGAAAAATCGTCTGAAATTAGTCCTTTTTGTGGCAATTTTTCAATACAAGTTATGGAACGCGTAGAGAAGCTAAAAGATGGCAAAACTAATACAAAAGAGACTGAATTACGCTAGAAAGAACTAAATTTGTGTGTGAATATATGTAGAAAAGATGATATACGAATCACACAACAGTTACCATTAGGGTTAGCCCCTCTAGAAGCACTATCGTCACTTTCTCCATTGGAAGAGCTTCCCATACCATCTATGTGCTCCTTTCCCTTATCAAATTTCCTCTTGGGAGCCATCTACAAAAGGGAACATAAACTATATGATATTTTGAGAAAATCCTACTAGCCAACTATATTTTTAGCTCTAATATCATATTGTACCACCCCAATTTCACAAACTGAGCAGAAGCATATATCTCATTGGGATGTCACAAAAATTATTATCTTTGCATGAAAATAAAGTTCATATATTAACCAACATAGGATGAAATAATAGTTCCCATACTCAAGTCCTCAACATAACTCATACATGAACCAAGCTAAACATGATTACACTTAAACATCCTACACTTTCTCATAAAACTCACACTAAACTAGAACACATGTTTCATAAACTTGAAGGAAATCTAATCTATGGATAGTTGGCACCCCACTAGGTTTGGTCTTAGATGTCCTTGAGCTCCTTCTTCAGCTGGTCCTTAGATGGCTTTATCCTTGATGTTTCTCCTTTCCTACGGGCATTGCACTCCCATCCATGCATCAAACAAATTGGTAAGTGGAATTGAACATATTATATCTTTAAGAAAACATATAAACTAAAAAATAAACTTTAAACATTAAACATTGAAAAAGAGACAATTGCTTTTAGATTATGTCTTTTATCTTGACCTATATAAGAATCCTTGGGTTTGCACCAAAGTTCCTCTGCTCTTATGCACCGAAGTCCCTCTTGGGTTGCACTGGAGTGCCTCTTCTCTTATGCATTGAAGTGCCTCTTGGATTTGCTCCGAGGAGCCTCTTGGTGAGTATCTTATATAAGTTTTCTTTTAATCATTATTTTTCTCTTAAAACTCTTAACTTTCTCTTAGAATCTTAATCTTGTCATTAATCTTAATATTCATGAAAGATGATACAATAAATATTGACAACAAAGCATGACTTTCAGTTTATCATAAATTCATTGACTTTAACAATTGAAATAATAAATAATACATTTATAGCATTCATTATACATTCATATATACAATCAATCAAATACTTATGTTCAAAGTGCATGGACCACTTACCTCTCTCTTATAGAAGACTTAGATGCTCTTCATAGGTTTAGGAAACCCTAATTTCCCTGTTATAACAATTATCATTCATTAATAATTAATACTCAACCTAATTTCTAGGGTTTTGGGATTCAAGAAGAAAATAGGGGAAAATGGAGTTGAATTGGGTTTTTAAACTTATTCTATCTTGTAGATCTCAAAAAACTAAACAAAATTCATATAAGGATCGACTCCATCTGATCTACCAATTAAAATATATGAATTTTCATTCATCGGCCAATCAGAAAATAAGGAAAATCCATGTTGGTATTTATAATCCAAAAACCACAGACACTCAGTTGGACCAATATTGTGCGTCCAAACTACAACATAGGCCCAGTGAGTCAGTGTGCGCCTTAGAGAAACAAAACACATTAAAATACCAAAATACCCATGGCGACATGTTACTTAAAATTAGTGCTCGATGGCAAACCTGATAATCAAGCGATCAATTTATTCTCATTTTGGTCAGTGCATAATAATGAGACAAATAGAAGGAATCGTTGAATCCAAAACTAATTTCCTACACTCATACATCAAAGCCAAGGATTCTTCCTTACTTGCAAATGCCTGCCGAACTCAGGGAGCTAGACATCAGCTTCTCTGATGATCAGCAGTCCTAGAAGCAGGTTCAAACATGGCACCCACATCGTGAAAGATCAAACTCAATGAGAGGTAAAATTGCAACAAACCACCAATATAGAAGAGTCTAGAGCTTCACGGAAGAGCTACCCACACCAAAACCAAGCAAAGTACTGATCATAGTACCCTTATTCACCATGAGATTCGAAACAAGGCAAAAAGAGGGGAAACTAGGGTAACTCGAATTACCTTGAATCAAGAAGAATAGATGGTGGGGAAAGGTCTTTCGAGGATCCTATGACTTGTTCGGGAGCATCGACACACTCTGTAGGCATCTCGGCTGGCGCAAAGAACCGTCGGAGGGAGTATGAGCAAGTCAGAGTAGGGACAGTGATCCCAATTGAGCGAGAGGGAAATAGGGAAGCTGAGAACGATTCTCTGATGGCAGTACACCATTTTTGTGAGGTTATTTATATAGGAGATGCCCTAGAGAGGGTTGGAGTCACTCACGGAGGAGGAAATAGGGGAGGTGTAGGAATTTTCTTCGATCGAAGGTTCTAAGGCATGAAGCCCTATCAAGTTTAGGATCGTTCAATTCAGGAAAGGGCGCTAATGGTGAAAAGAGTCCCAACTTCTTGCGGCACTGACAAGAGTGAGAGATTGGGTGTTAGGAGGGTGGGTCACTGTGGAGTCCCTGACTCGCTGGACTCAAGTATTGGAGATGGTCTCCCTATGCGTAGATGAATCTGTAAGAGTTTGACCCTGCTGGGTCACTTGATTGACAGTGTGACACTCATTTAAACGTTGGACCAAAGTCAAGATCAAATTGGATTAGATATATATTAGGGTTATATATTAAATTTGGGTTAATTATTTTCTAGTTCAAATTGGAGTGGCTAGGAAAGTCCAAAACTTATCAAATTCGTATACTACCCAATAGGGACACAAGCAACCCAAAAATAGGATTAGATTCCTGATTTGGCCAACCTAGGTTGTTATATCTCTCTTTTAGGATAAAAATTTAATTTGTCATACAAGATTATTAAAAACTAATTTGAAGATATCCTTTTGGGAAAATCCAACCTTATCATAACCAACTTGTGATAAAATTATTGGGCCATAAAAAGAATGTGGATTGGGTAAATTTCATATAAAATCCTAAATGTCCATGATTTAATAATTAGGGCTAACTTGATGATATTGATTTTCAATTTTGTGCAAAAGTTATCAAATTCGAATTATGTAACATATTTGGGAACCATCATCTTATTATTATATGTTTTAATTATCCATTTCAAAACAAAGCAAATTAGGTTTTCAAATTGGGGTCATTTTATAAGGTTCAAAATTTTAGGATGTTACAATTCTACCCACCTTATAAAAATTTTGTCCTCGAAATTTTTAGGGTACTACCCACCTTATAAAAATTTCATCCTCAAAATTTTGAAGGGTACTACCCACCTTAGGGTTTTCCTTATCCTTAACATGAAAGGTTTAGCTTATAATTCTATACATGTTCATTAATGAAATGAGACTAACCACAACTATAAGCTCAAATATATTTAATAACTTAAATCATACCTTGTTCGTTCATATTATCTTTATCGTCATCCACCATGGTGAAGATTCTAGCATGTCGCTTCTCTCTAGGTGCTTCATTGACCTTGGGCTCTTTCTTTTGAAACTTTGGGAAATTGGGTCTAATGTCACCTACTTCACCACATGCATTGCACACTCTGATTACAAACCTGCATTCTCCTAGATGACACTTAGAGCACTTGGCACATTTGGTCTTGGAAGGTTGATTTGCAACAACCTATGTTGGAGCCTTCCTCTTCTTGTCATTATGGTGGTTGTTGTTGGAGTGGTTGTCCTTCTTCCATGCTCTTACTGGGTGGTCTTCTAGTTCAAGGGCCGCATCTAGGGCACCTTGCACCGTGTGGTGTCTTTGTCCAGACAAAGCAAAACTAAGGTCCTCCTTGAGACCCCTAATGAACTTCTTCGCCTTGCGTCATTCATCATGATCATATCCATACTTTTGTAAGATCTTGAACTTCATGGCGTACTGGGTGACTGTCATATCACCACATTGACCAAGGTTGCAAAACACCTCTTCTTTCTTCTTGATAATAGACTCATATATGTAATGGTCTTTAAAGGCTTCTGTGAATTCCTCCCATGTGAGTGGAGGACCATCAACTTTATGAGATCCTATCAGGTTCTCCCACCAAGTCCTAGTAGCACCTTTGAGCATGTGAGTCCCAAAATGAACCCTAGGTGGGTGAGGGCAATCTAGGTCACAAAAATAATGCTCCATTTTCTACAACTAGCTTTTGGCTTTCCCACTACATCTAGCTCCTACTCTCCAGCAAAAGAATCAGGCTTGATCTTCAAGAAGTCAACTATGGTCAACTCCTGGTTCCTCAGTTGTTGTGGTCTTCCTTGTTGTCCAGTGATAACATCAGTCAGAGCCTTAATAAGAACTTTTAGAGGTGCATTATGGTTACCATTAGGATAGCCCCTCTAGAAGCATTATGGTCACTTTCTCCATTGGAAGAGCTTCCCTCACCATCTACATGATCCTTTCCCTTATCATATTTCCTCTTGGGAGCCATCTATAAAAGGGAACATAAACTATATGAGATTTTGAGGAAAGCCTGGTGGCCAACTATATTTTTAGCTCTAATACCATATTGTAACACCCCAATTTCACAAACTGATTAGAAGCATATATCGTATTGGGATGTCACAAAAATGATTATCATTGCATAAAAATAAAGTTCATATATAAACCAACATTGGATGAAATAACAGTTGTCATACTCAAGTCCTCAACATAACTCATACATGAACCAAGCTAAACATGATTACAATTAAATATCCTACACTTTCTCATAAAATTCACACTAAACTAAAACACATGTGTCATAAACTTGAATGAAATCTAATCTATGGATAGTTGGAACCCCACCAGGTTTGGTCTTAAATGTCCTTGAGCTCCTTCGTCAGTTGGTCCTTAAATGGATTTATCCTTGACATTTCTCCTTTTCGACGGGCATCATGCCCCCATCCATGCATCAAACAAATTGGTAAGTGGAATTGAACATATTATATCTTTAAGAAAACATATAAGCTGAATAATAAACTTTAAACATTAAACATTGAAAAAGAGACAATTACTTTTAGATTATGTCTTTTATCTTGACCTATATAAGAATCCTCAGGTTTTGCACTGAAGTGCATCTTCTCTTATGCACTGAAGTGCCTTTGGGTTGAACCGGAGTGCCTCTTCTCTTATGCACCGAAGTGCCTCTTGGTTTTTCTCTGAGGAGTCGCTTGGTGAGAATCTTATATAAGTTTTCTTTTAATCATTATCTTTCTCTTAAAACTCTTAAATTTCTCTTAGAATCTTAATCTTGTCATTAATATTAATGTTCATGAAAGATGATACAATAAATATTGACAACAAAGCATGACATTTAGTTTATCATAAATTCATTGACTTTAACAATTGAAACAATAAATAATACATTTATAGCATTCATTGTACATTCATATATACAATCAATCAAATACCTATGTTCAAAGTTCATGGACCACTTACCTCTCTCTTAGAGAATACTTAGATGCTCTTCTTAGGTTTAGGAAACCCTAGTTTCCTTGTTATAACAATTATCATTCATTAATAATTAATACTCAACCTAATTTCTAGTGTTTTGGTATTCTAGAAGAAAATAGGGGAAAACTAATTTGAATTGGGTTTTTTTTAACTTATTCCATTTTGTAGATCTCGAAAAATTGAACCAAATTCATGTAAGGATCAACTCCATCCAATCTATCAATTAAAAGATATGAATTTTTGTGCATTGGCCAATTAGAAAACAAGGAAAATCCACGTTAGTATTTATAATCCAAAAACCACAGATGCTCAGTTAGACCAATATCGCACTCCCAAATTGCCACGTAGGACTAGTGAGTCAGTGTGCATGTTAGAGAAACAAAAGACATTAAAATACCAAAATACCCATGGCGACATGTTACTTAAACTTAGTGCTCGAGGGCAAATCTGGAAATCAAACGATCAGTTTGTTCTCATTTTGGTCAGCGCATAACAACGAGATGAATAGAAGGAATCATTGAATACAAAACTCATTTCCTACACTCATACATCAAAGACAAGGCTTCCACCTTACTCGACAATGCCTGACAAACTTAGGGAGCCAAACATGAGCTTCTCTAATGATCAACAGCCCTAGAAGCAAGTTCAAACATGGCGCCCACATCGTGAAAAATCAAAATCAACGAGAGGCAAAAATATGGCAAACCAATGATATAGAAGAGTCTAGAGCATTGCGGTAGAGCTACCCACACCAAAACCAAGAAAAGTACTAATCAGAGTAGTTGTATTCACCACAAGATTTGAAACAAGGCAAAAAGATAGGAAACTAGGGTAACTCAAATTACCTTGAATTAGGAAGAACAGAAGGTAGGGAAATGTATTCTGAGGATCCTATAACTTGTTTGGCGCATTGGCACACTCTGTAGGTATCTCGGTCGGTGCAAATAATTGTTAGAGGGAAGCAGGAGCAAGTTGGAGCAGGGAAAGCGATCATGAGTGAGCGAGAAGGAAATAGGGAAGCTGAGAATGGTTCTCTGATGGCCGTACACCATTTTCATGAGGTTATTTATATAGGAGATGCCCTAGAGAGGGTTGGAGTCACTCGCAGAGGAGGAAACAGGGAAGGCATAAGACTTTTCATCGACCAAAGGTTCTAGGGAATGAAGCCCTGTCATGTTTAGGATCATCCAATTACAGGAAAGGGTGTTGATGGTGAAAAGAGTCCCAGCTTCTTGCGACACTAACGAGAGAGAGATTAGGTGTCGAGAGGTTGCAGGTCACTGTAGAGTCCCTTACTCACTGAACTTAGGTGTGGGAGATGGTCTCCCCATATAGGGACGAATCTGTGAGCGTCCAACCTGGCTGGGTCACTTGATTGATGACGTAACACTCGTTTAAACACTGAACCAAAGTCCAGATCAAATAGGATTAGATATATGTTAGGGTTACATATTAAATTTGGTTAATTATTTTCTAGTTCAAATTGAAGTGGCTAGGAAAGTCCAAAACTTATCAAATTTCATATACTACCCAATTGGGACACAAGCAACTAAAAAATAGGATTAGATTCCTGATTTGGCCAATCTAGGTTGTTATATCTCTCTTTTAGGATAAACATTTTATTTGTCATACAACATTATTTAAAATGAATTTAAGGATATCCTTTTGGGAAAATCCCAACCTTATCATAACCAACTTGTGTTAAAATTATTGGGCCATAAAAAGAACGTGGATTGGATTAATTTCATATAAAATCCTAAATGTCCATTATTTAATAATTAGGGCTAACTTGATGATATTGATTTTCTATTTAGTGCAAAACTTATCAAATTCGACTTAAGTAACATATTTGGGAACCATTATCTTGTTATTATGTGTTTTAATTATCAATTTCAAAACAAAGCAAATTAGGGTTTCAAATTGGGGTCATTTTATTAGGTTCAAAATTTTAGGATGTTACAATTCTACCCACCTTATAAAAATTTCATCCTCGAAATTTTTAGGGTACTACCCAACTTATAAAAATTTTGTCCTGAACATTTTTAGGGTACTACCACCTTAGGGTTTTCCTTATCCTTAACATGAAAGGTTTAAATTATAATTCTACAAATGTTCATTAATGAGATGAGACTAACCACAACTATAACCTTGAAGAGATTTAATAAATTAAATCATACCTTGTTCATTCTTATCATCTTCATCGTCATCCACCATGGTGAAAATTGTAGCATGTCTCTTCTCTCTAGGTGCTTCTATGACCTTGGGCTCTTTTTTTTGAAACTTGGGACAGTTGGGTCTAATGTGACCTGCTTTACAACATGCATAGCACACTCTGGTTCCAAACCTACATTCTTCTAGATGATACTTAAAGCACTTGGCACATTGGGTCTTAGTAGGTTGATTTGCAACAACCTCAGTTGGAGCCTTCCTCTTCTTGTCATTATGGTGGTTGTTGTTGTTCAAATGGTTGTCCTTCTTCCATACTCTTTATGGGTGGTCTTCTAGTTCAAGGGCAGCATCTAGGGCACCTTGCACGGTGCATTGTCCTCATTTAGAAAAAGCAAAACTAAGGTCCTCCTTGAGACCCCTAATGGACTTCTTCGCCTTGTGTCATTCATCATAATCATATCCATGCTTCTACAATATTATAAACTTCATGGCATACTGGGTGACTTTCATATCACCACGTTAACCAAGGTTGTGAATCTCCTCTTCTTTCTTCTCGATCATAGACTCATATATGTAATGGTATTTACAGGCTTATGTGAATTCCTCCCATGTGAGTGGAGGAACATCAGCTTCACGAGATCCTATCAGGTTCTCCCACCAAGTCCTAACAGCACCACTGAGCATGTGAGTCCCAAAATGAACCCTAGAAGGGTGAGGGAAATCTAGGTCACAAAAACTATGCTCCATGTTCTGCAACCAGCTTTCATCTTTGCCCACCACATCTAGCTCCTCCTCTCCAGCAAAAGAATCAGGCTTGATCTTCAAGAAGTCAACTAAGTTCAACTCTTAGTTCCTCAGTTGATGTGGTCTTCATTGTTGTCCAGTGATAGCATCAGTCAAAGCATTGCTAAGAACTTCTAGAGGTGCATTATGATTATCATTAGGGTTAGCCCCTCTAGAAGCACTATGGTCACTTTCTACATTAGAAGAGCTTCCCTCACCATCTACGTGCTCCTTTCGCTTATCATATTTCCTCTTGGGAGCCATCTACAAAACGGAACATAAACTATATGAGATTTTGAGAAAAGCCTGGTGGCCAACTATATTTTTAGCTCTAACACCATATTGTAACACCCTAATTTCACAAACTGAGCAAAAGCATATATTTTACGGGGATGTCACAAAAATGATTATCATTGCATAAAAATAAAGTTCATATATAAACCAACACAGGATGAAATAACAGTTCTCATACTCAAGTCCTCAACATAACTCATACATGAACCAAGCTAAACATGATTACACTTAAACATCCTACATTTTCTCATAAAACTCACACTAAACTAAAACACATGTTTCATAAACTGGAAGGAAATCTAATCTATGGATGGTTGGAACCCCACCAAGTTTTGTCTTAGATGTCCTTGAGCTCCTTCTTCAGCTGGTCCTTAGATGGATTTATCCTTGACGTTGCTCCTTTCTTGTGGGCATCACACCCCCAACCATGCATCAAACAAATTGGTAAGTGGAATTGAACATGTCATATCTTTAAGAAAACATAAAACTGAAAAATAAAGTTTAAACATTAAACATTGAAAAAGAGAGAATTGCTTTTAGATTATGTCTTTTATCTTGACCTATATAAGAATCCTCGGGTTTTCACTGAATTTCCTCTTCTCTTATGCACCGAAGTGTTTCTTGAGTTGCACCAGAGTGCCACTTCTCTTATGCACCAAAGTGCCACTTGGTTTTGCTCCGAGGAGCCTCTTGGTGAGGATCTTATATAAGTTTTCTTTTAATCATTATCTTTCTCTTAAAACTCTTAACTTTCTCTTAGAATCTTAATCTTTTCATTAATATTAATGTTCATGAAATATGATACAATAAATATTGACAACAAAGCATGACTTTTATTTTTTCATAAATTCATTGACTTTAACAATTGAAACAATAAATAATACATTTATAGCATTCATTATATATTCATATACATAATCAATCAAATACTTATGTTCACAGTGCATGGACCACTTACCTCTCTCTTATGTTAGACTTATATGCTCTTCTTAGATTTAGGAAACCCTAATTTCCTTGTTATAACAATTATTATTCATTAATAATTAATACTCAACCTAATTTCTAGGATTTTGGGATTCTAGAAGAAAATAGGGGAAAACAAAGTTGAATCAGGTTTTAAAACTTATTCCATCTTGTAGATCTCAAAAAATTGAACAAAATTCATATAAGGATAGACTCCATCCAATCTACCAACTAAAAGATATGAATTTTCATGCATCGGCCAATCAGAAAACAAGGAAAATCCACGTTGGTATTTATAATCCAAAAACCACAGACGCTCAGTTGGACCAATATCATGTGTCCAAACTACAACATAGGCCCAGTGAGTTAGCGTGCAGGTCAAACAAACAAAATGGATTAAAATACCAAAATACCCATGGCGACATGTTACTTAAAATTACTGCTCGTGGGCAAACCTAGAAATCAAGCGATCAGTTTGTTCTCTTTTTGGTCAGCGCATAACAATGAGATGAATAGAAGGAATTGTTGAATCCAAAACTCATTTCCTACACCCCACCTTACTCTTCAATGCTTGACAAACTCAGGGAGCCAGACATGAGATTTTCTAATGATCAGTAGCCCAAGAAGTAGGTTCAAACATGGCGCCCACATCACGAAAGATCAAACTTAACGAGAGGCAAAATTGCAGCAAACCAATGATATAGAAGAGTCTTGAGCTTTGTAGTGGAGCTACCCAGACTGAAATCAAGCAAAGTGCTAATCGGAGTAGTTGTATCCACATGAGATTCGAAACAAGGCAAAAAGAGGGGAAACTAGAGTAACTCAAATTACCTTGAATCAGGAAGAACAGAAGGTGGAGAAAGGTGTTTTGAGGATCCTATGACTTGTTCGGGGCATCGGCACACTCTATAGGTGTCTTGGCCGGTGCAAAGAACCATCCAAGGGGAGCATGAGAAAGTTGGAGCAGGGAAAGTGATCCCGAACGAGTAAGAGGAAAATAGGGAAGCTGAGAACAGTTCTCTGATGGCCATAAGCCATTTTTGCGAGGTTATTTATATTGGAGATGCCCTAGAGAGGGATGGAGTCACTCGTGGAGGAGGAAATAGGGGAGTCGTAGGACTTTTCATCAACTGAAGGTTCTAGGGAGTGAAGCCCTATCATGTTTAGGATCGTCCGATTCAGGAAAAGGCGCTGATGGTGAAAAGAGTCCCAGCTTCTTGCGACACTGATGAGAGAGAGATCGGATGTTGGGAGGTGGTCTCCCCATGCATAGACGAATCTACAAGAGTTTGACCCAATTGGGTCGGCTTGACACTCATTTAAACGTTGGACCAAAGTCCAGATCAAATAGGATTAGATATATATTAGGGTTATATATTAAATTTGGGTTAATTATTTTCTAGTTCAAATTGGAGTGTCTAGGAAAGTCCAAAACTTATCAAATTTTATATACTACCCAATTAGGACACAAGCAACACAAAAATAGGATTGGATTCCTAATTTGGCCAACCTAGGTTGTTATATCTCTCTTTTAGGATAAACATTTAATTTATCATACAATATTATTTAAAATGAATGTTTGAGGATATCCTTTTGGGAAAATATCAACCATATCATAACCAACTTTTGTTAAAATTATTAGGCCATAAAAATAATGTGGATTGGGTTAATTTCATATAAAATCCTAAATGTCCATTATTAAATAAATAGGACTAACTTGATGATATTGATTTTCAATCTAGTGCAAAAGTTATCAAATTCGACTTATGTAACATATTTGGGAACCATCATCTTATTATTATATGTTTTATCTATCAATTTCAACACAAATAAAATTAGGGTTTCAAATTGGGGTCATTTTATAAGGTTCAAAATTTTAGGATGTTACATGTAGTTTCCTGGTTGCTTATGACTTTCTCATAGTTTGACTACCAAGAAAGTGATATGGGCATATCCTTGAAGCAATCATTAGGTTATGAGAAACTACCTAGACTCATTCACATAGGTTACAAGAATCTATATGAGGTACACCCTCTAGATTCTCTATGTTCACTTATTTATATGAGTGTGGTTGACACCATATCTCCTATTATATATGGTAGTTCTGCCAATGTGATTGAAATGATATTATATGATGTGATATTATATATATATATCTTGACTTGGTTCCTTAGTATGAGCCATATGTTTTTATTTGTAAAAGGATGATGAGTTGATACTTTTATACTCACACCAGCCTAGGTGTGGAGGTATCTTCATTAAACAGGATAATACTAAGATCCTCTATTTTGGATAGGGGACTTTGCTATCACTAGTGGGTATTTTGAGTGGTACATACCAACCAACCATGGCTTGATAACATTTCACTACCTTCGATGCATACTATCTTTATTTCTAAATTGTGTTTTAGATACATTTCTATTTAACCTTGGACCACCTAATTTAGTATATATAGTAGATCTTCGATACTTCTATTTTTACCCAAATGCTTTATCTCTCACTAAGACATTAGTCTCAGTCTTCTGGTTTCCCATTCTTTTTATATGTTCAACATATGATCCGTAGGTTTTCTCGCATGGAGCCACCTTCTTTAGGGTAGTATTTAGTAGAAGGTGGGATTCTAGCCTTTTGGGGTGTATAAAGTCATCCATGTACACTTCATTATGGCAGGTGTTTTATGTGACGATGTACATACAACTCAAATTTTGGTTGCATGCCTTGTATATGATATTTATTATGTAATTAGGAAAATGCATAATCTTTTGGTATAAGAGAGTTGTGATATTAGTCAACTATGATGAACATTGTATGGTTACTTTGTGATCAATCAATATTACAACCTATTTTATGAAAATATGTATATAAATAATATTTAAGCATTTCCTTTACTTTGATTAAATGATATTATTCATGGTCTGGTCCTATTTTTTGGTTTTGGATTTTTCCGCTTTGCGGCTTACTTAATATTGGAGACTTATGAACTAATCCTAGGGTTTGGCGACAAAAAATATAAAAATAAATAAGTATATATAACTATATGGATTAAATGAAATGAAGAATACAAACATGTGGTCCTACATAACATGTCATCCAATTATAGTTAAAATAATTTTTTTACCATGTACATATTTTAGAAAGTAAATCATACACATATTCTTTCTCTAAAACCACATTCCAATCCAATTAGACCAAACCAGATGAAAACATTATAAGTTCATTTTATAATTCTTATTCCTCATATATATATATATATATATATATATATATATATATAAAGTGTTTGTAATTTACCAAATGGATACATTCTTATTATTTCATTTATCATTAATTTTACTCAAGCGACTAAACTTCTTTTTTAAATATGTTACCATGTAATACATATTAAGATAAGAAAATGTTTCACTGATGAATTAATTTCATTTAATTACCATGACTCCTACTCCTCAATACATCTTGGTCCCCTCAATCAACAGGCTCTATCAACTCAGGCATGAGGGCCCTACCATCATTCCCTAAGTAGGCAAGTCTGCACTGCTTCCCAAGAACAGTTCAATTATTTCCATTGTACCAATTGTGTTTGTTTTGGCTATTAGCTTATTACATATCAAGATTATAGAACATTATTGTTTACTTTCACTAAAATCATATTGCAATGGCATATGCACTTATATGATGAAATTAGGGTAAACTAACCATTTACTTCATATACTTACTATAATTACACATTACTTGATGCACTTTTTCAATCATCTGATCTTTTATTCATCAAATTCTTAGTTAATTCTAGAAAATTAAGAGAATCATACGAATTACATTTCAATGAATGGAACCTAAATTTGATGAAAAATCATTCTTCTTTGGATTGTGAGAGTGAGATTCAAAAAGTTCTTATTCCCCAAGGATTGCCTCTAAGATGATATTTATAGAAAGGATGCTCAATGACGTTGTATTAACCTTCTTAAACTTGTTCTCTTTAATGCACATCCTTCTAGGTTCTTGGAGTCATAATTCCTTTTAAACTAGTTTGATAAGGAATTTCTCCTCTTTAGATAAGTATAAGTTGTTAGTAATATGTAGATTGTGTTAGAATCTAGTAGATGATGAAGAGTACTAGAGAGAAGTATGTTGAACCAGCTAGTGATGTGTCAGAGGGACTAAGTTGTTGGATCAAGGGCTCTAGAGGGGGTTGTATAGAGCTTCACAAATATCACAAAATAGATTTGAGCTTGAAATTATATTAAGTGAAAAAGCTTAAGCATACAACCAATTTGAAGTCCTAACTAACAAGCATAGCAAGAATGAGAAACAAAGATAGCATACACTTGGACAAAGTGGTTTAGAGTGGTTCCATACTTTAAACTAGAAGTGAGTTAGTCCACTGCCTAGAGGTGGTTAGTCGCTAGGAATTTGCAATCTTGGTACTCTTATATTACATCATAAGATTACAAGACAAAACCACTTTCATCCAAGTACTTAATACCTCAAGCAAGTATCTTCAACCTACTGAAGGAACTTAAACACTTGATCAAGGAGTCTTCTTCCTTCAACAAGGACTTACCCACTCCATCTTCAAGTCTTTGGCTTTCCAGGAATTACCTATCCTTCTTGAACATCCGCCTTGCCTATATCCTTCACTCGGAGATCTTGATCACCTTGCTTTCTTCAACCTTGAAGAACAACAACTCTTTCTCCTTCACTTGGAGAAGATCTTCAAGCCTTTTCTTAAATTAGGAAAGGGGGTAGGAAGATGGAGGTGGAGATCTTTACATGAATACAAGGAATAACTCTCTTACAAGGGATCCTAACTCACTCATTCACGGATTTGAATTAAAACTAGAGAGAGAAAGGGGCTCAAAGGTGTGCAACACTCTCAACTAGGCTAGGAACAAGCATGTAATGAATGAGCAACCTTGGAATGAACTCCAAGAGGTCCTATTTATAGCTGGGGGTGCCCCTTTGAGTTAAGGAACACTTGGGGCCAAATTATAGCCATTTTTATCCAAGGAAATGGATCTACTTTTGTCCAAACAAGTCACCAAAGGTTAGAATCACTTTTTCTACAATTTCTGTACAATACAATCAGTCGAGATTCAATAAAGGTAACTCGACTGATTAGGTAAAAGACAAACCCAACTTTCAAACCATTGGTCGATTTTGTCCTGGGGAAACTCGATCGACCAATGAAAATAGCATTTGGTTAGTAACCTGATTGGTTGACTTCTGTGTATGCACAACTCGATCGATGCACTCTCCAGAAAATGGATCCAGTGGATCGGTCGAGATTGTAACTCGATCAATCAATAGCCTATGATTGATTTTCTAAAGTGCTTAAAAAGTGATTAAAACTTGGTATAAAGTGCCCCACATATTTTTCTCAGCAAAGAGCGGTGCCTAGTCACACATCAGTGCTACCCAAGTGAAATAGAAAGTTGGAGAACAACTTTCAATCCTACAATCCGTGAATGGTGTTACATTGAATGTATAATTCCTTTGTCACTGATATCCCGAATGAACTTGAGGCATGAAACAGTCATCCTGTCAACGTTCATTCACTTTCTTGATCTTAGAGCAGATTGGAAGAGATATGTATGACATCAATATCACATATTGATTCACACATGCATGTGCACACCTATTTTAATCCTACTCATCAAGTGGCCTTGGATATCAAACTCCCTCAAGAGGGACAAATCCCATATCTATCACTCACCCCTCAAAAGCCCCATGTGCCAAAGCCACCCAATCATCACCTTTATAACAACCCATGTTTCAGGATTGCGTTTGATGATGTCAAAGTGTGCCCAACGACATGTGTTGAGTGTAGTGATTTCAGGTCAAAGAATCACACTCACCACCATCACTGTGAGTATTGACTGTGACTACCATGTCATGGTTCCATGTGTCAAACTCACGATGGGTCTATCTGGTACACTTGTTCTCTAACAAGTACCTATGTGTTTGGTTTGATATCTCTATATCATGACTAATGAGATTCTATCATCAATCAACACCACAATCTAGTCTTGTGTGTCATTGCTATCTATCTACCTTCCACAATGATATCTGACTAGGGACATGACAAGAATGAACAAACTCTTAGCATTTGTATGATCTCATCGTTCAGGTCCTCAACCTAAAAGCATACGTCATTGAGTACTGTCATTCTCTAGACATTCAATCTGTTCTATCACTATCTCATATGACTGAACCAGAAAGAATTGGAAGCTTGCCTTTGATGTTTATTAAATCAATCTTAATGTATCCCTTCAATCATCCCATGATTAGCTCTCAGGGCATACATACCAACAGATACTGTTGGGTTTTAGGGAAGGTAGAGAAGGCAGCGGAAACAAACAATTTTCTCCCCCAAACCCAGAACAAGGAAACGCGTCAACGTCTATACAATAGGAAAGGATGGTTTTTGGAATCATACCTTGTCCCGAGGATTGCTCGGTGACAATACCTCACGACTTGCGCGGTCTTCACCTCCTATCTTGGACGGTGTTTGTGCAACTCCTGGTCGCACCGGGACTGACGAGATTGAAGGCTATCCTCCTAGCGGCAGAAACCTCCCACCTCTGAAGTAGTCCACACGGACCACCTGGAACTCCAATCTCCTTGTCCCATAAGGAATTGGAAGGAGTCACACCCTCCTGTCAGTGTACTAGTCTCCAACACACTCTCCTGCCATCAGTCACAACTGCAGTTGTCTTTCCCTTGTTGTGCCTCCCTTATCGGGTAGCACTTGCTCGGGCTCTCTCTCGGTTACCAAAACCAGAGAGAACGACAACTTCACAGAGCAACTGGTTGCACTGGGTTGTCCTTTGAGAATCCCCCAATACCCCTATATATATAGGAGGGTCATGGGACAGGGTTCTCCATCCCGGGCAATGCGGGACTTAAAGCAGGAGTAGAAGGGTTCGAGATTTTCCACAAAACAACCAACTCGCAACCTGAACCGATCGTTTCACAACTGAAACGGTCAGTTGGGTACCTGAACCGGTCGGTTGACACCTCAACCGATCAGTTGAGACCCATGAGCCGATTGGTTCACTTCTGAACCGGTCGGTTCATGGTCCTGATCAGTTCCTGATTGACTTTTCTTCTTTTGTTTCTAATTGGTATCAAATACCAATCCTTGTTCCAATCAAATTGGTCAAGTGAAACGAAAGGAAAATTCTCACCAATCGTACTTTCCCAACTTGCCCGGTTGCAACAGTTGAACCGATCGTTTCAACACTTGAAGCGGTTGTTTCACACTGTCCATGAGTCGATCGACTCACAACCTGAGCCGATCGGTTCACCAAGTTGAGCCGATCGGTTCATCACATGAGCCGATCGGTTGGGAGTGCAGATTGTGCAGAATCAGTCAATTGTGGTTTCAATCAATTCGATACTCCAATCAATGTGTCCAACACCTTGAACATTATGATACTGAGCTATCAATTGATTGAGTGTTTAATTGAACTACTAAACTCCTTTAGTAATCAATCTAAACATTGTTTGTGGACAAAACTCCTCTTCCAGGTTAAATCTTATGTGTGTGACCCTGCAGGTCCATTTCACGTTGGCAGTGAAAGTCCATAACACTTATGACTTCACAAGCAAAGAGCGGTGCCTAGTCGCACATCAGTGCTACCCAAGTGAAATAGAAAGTTGGAGAACAACTTTCAATCCTACAATCCGTGAATGGTGTTACAGTGAATGTATAATTCCTTTGTCACTGATATCCCGAATGAACTTGAGGCATGGAACAGTCATCCTGTCAACGTTCATTCACTTTCTTGATCTCAGAGCAGATTGGAAGAGATATGTATGACATCAATATCACATACTGATTCACACATGCATGCGCATGCCTATTTCAATCCTACTCATCAAGTGGCCTTGGATATCAAACTCCCTCAGGAGGGACAAATCCCATATCTATCACTCACCCCTCAAAAGCCCCATGTGTCAAAGCCACCCAATCATCACCTTTATAACAACCCATGTTTCAGGACTGCGTTTGATGATATCAAAGTGTGCCCAATGACATGTGTTGAGTGTAGTGATTTCAGGTCAAAGAATCACACTCACCACCATCACTGTGAGTACTGACTGTGACTACCATGTCATGGTTCCAGGTGTCAAACTCACGATGGGTCTGTCCGGTACACTTGTTCTCTAACAAGTACCTATGTGTTTGGTTTGATATCTCTATATCATGACTAATGAGATTTTGTCATCAACCAACACCATAATCTAGTCTTGTGTGTCATTGATGTCTATCTACCTTCCACAATGACATCCGACTAGGGACATAACAAGAATGTACAAACTCTTAACATCTGTATGATCTCATCGTTCAGGTCCTCAACCTGAAAGCATACATCATTGAGTACTGTCATTCTCTAGACATTCAATCTGTTCTATCACTATCTCATATGACTGAACCAGAAAGAATTGGAAGCTTGCCTTTGATGTTTATTAAATCAATCTTAATGTTTCCATTCAATCATCCCATGATTGGCTCTCAGGGCATACATACCAACAAACTCCCACTTGCACTGTGAGCCAATCACCCTTGAATCATATTCATAGTGATCTTCAAACATGTCCCACATGTTACTGTGCTCTAGTGCAAACATAGTGAGTAATGGAAAAACCTTGCCAATGTCAGTATAAATTGCATGTCTCACATCTCTTTGCTGTACGTCACATGTATGAGATGGAGTTGTCGTAATATGCGATCTAGTATTCCTTTGCTAACTTTTAGCCACATTGCATGATCAAGGATTCCATACTTGTCATCAATGAGCGGAATATCTATAAATTCATCTCATGAACTTCCAGATCCATATAGTATCCACTGTTGTTCTCTAACACACGAATACTCGACATTTCCTTTTAAATGGTTTTATTGGAACACTTCCAATTATCAACAAACTTTCACTTTTATATATCCTATATATACTTTGCGATTAATTTTCTGTCCTTTCGGAAGTTTGCATCAATGTAACTCTTTACATTGAACTCTTCCTTATCTCCATAGAACTAGTAATTCACAAGTACTTATCAAGTTCTCATGGTATTCCAGTAACCCTTACTGGAAGTAGACAGACATCCACTCGTCATGTCTCACATACGAGTTATCAGGATGAGCACATCATATTGCCATGTCCTACATACAAGATGATGAATGCATTTTGTTCTTGCCATGTCGATATATGCAAGATAATGGTATGATTACATACATGATAGATCCACATCTATTCTTAGTGTTCCCATTCTTCATAAGAATTGGACACTTGGCCTTGGGATACTAACTCCATGTATCATGGACAAGTTTTCTCCCACTAAATCTGTGCATATTGAACTCTTCAATACAGATTGCCAATGTATGTATTCTCTTTACAGGTCAAGAGGTTTTTGAGAACTATCTCTATATAACTCTATTCCTATCACATAGGAAACATCTCTATCTTACTTAAAGATAATTTCCACTTTTGGATTTCCATTCTAGAACATTTCCATTTCACATCAACATGTGGAATGTGAACACGCTCCCACTAAATCACAGATCCCTTCTTTATCTTTGACATATCAATCAAACCCTTTGACTATATTATCAAAGTAAAGATATAATTCTGAGTTACTTGTACTCAATCAATCACATTGATTAGTCCATTGTAACTTATAGACTTCATTTGCATTAGTGGATTCATAAACCTTATAGGTTGTGTCACATACACATCCTTGTTTTATTACTCATAGGAATGCAGTTTTAGTATCCATATGCCAAATGTGTTAGTCATTAAGTTGCAATCAACAAGCATTATCCTTCTCAAAATGTTATCCATGTGTCTTAATGCTTAAGACTTATTTGCACTTATGGATTTCCATCCAATGGGTGCTACCATCAAGGTCATACCTTATGGTTCACATGGATGTCATTTAGGATGTAATGGTCATAAACCATAACTCAAAATTCGGTTCCTCATATTCATCTAGATAGTTGACTCATCACATGAACAACTCATCACATAGATAATTGAGGTGTATCCGTCAAGGATATAAGAACTCACAATTCCTTGTAATTCTCAATGTCCTTTATTAGTGTGGGGTATTCTTTTATTAAGAAGAATTCAATTATTTGATCATCATTCTCTAACTCCTTAGAGTATGATTCCTTCTTGATTTAGACATCACCATGCCTTAATCATGAGTTCACTATGATACACTATCATAATCACTCATAAGGATCTCAAACATTTGGTCCAAGTATTTCATTCATTGATCTCATCAAGAATTAACACTTTACCAAATTTTCACTTCATCTATGATAATCTTGAACACTTCAAGATATTCATATTGGTATTTCTTTAAACACCATTTGAAGTATTAGCATTTGTTCCAATAGGTATGTAAATACATCACATGTATTATACCTAATTGGATAATCATTCTCCCACTGCCATTAGTGAATATTGATTAATCATGTCCAAGATATTCATGTCTCTTACTGGTTTTCTAACCAAAAGAGTCTAGATTTATCCATCACATGGAAACTAGAAATGAATTTCTCATGATTGATGCTAATTTGATTGTTTGAGTTATCTATAACTTTGAGGTATCATTCTATCTTATTCATATCAAATACCACAAGATAAACAAGGCATTGCCACAAAGATCATATCTTTAGAAATTGAAACATCTCTTTATTGATTGCCATCATTGTCATACAATATGCAAAAATAAAGTGTTTCTATCTATTGGCAAATATGAAATAGTAGTTCATAACTGTATTACATGCCTTTTAGGCTGAAAATAAACTAAAGTACTCCTATATATGGCGACAACATTTGCCCCAATTATGAGTGCTTTACACTTTACATCTTGGTATCATATACCTCAAAAGTGTTACAAGTTTACTTTCATGACACCTTTAAGTAGAGACGTCTGTCGTCTCCTTCTTCTTTTCTTCATCCAGATAGAGAGGACAATTCCTTTTCCAATGTCCTGGCTTTTGACAATGGTGGCAATTTCCTTTCTTGCTCACGCCTCCCTTGTCCTTGAGAACTGAAAACGACTTGGGCTCCTGGCTAGCATCAGAACCTTTCTTAGCTTTGCCCTTGCCCTTGCGCTTGGACTTGCCTTTCTTGCTCGTGATCATCATCACAGACTTAGGCTTGTCCTTCTTCATCTATATCTCGGCTGTCCTCAACATGCCCAACAACTCTGAAAGTGGCCTATCAAATTTGTTCATGTTGTAGTTCATCACAAACTGACTGTAGGATTCTGGCAACGATTGCAGTATCACGTCAGTAGCCAACTCTTGGCTCAGTGGAAATCCCAGTCTTTGCAGGTTCTCCACATACCCAATCATCTTGAGTGTGTGAGGACCAACTAGATCTCCTTCTGTCATGACGCACTTGAACAGTTCCCTTGAGACATTGTATCTCTCTTGTCGTGCTTGATCTTCATACATGTTCTTGAGATGCTGAATCATCTCAATGACACCCATGTTCTCATGTTGTCTCTGCAACTCGTGGTTCATAGAGCACAACATCAAGCACTTTGCATCAATGGCATCATCAGAATGCTTCTTGTAAGCATCCCTTTCTGCCTTTGATGCATTAGGAGCAGGTTCCTCTGGAATTGGAGTATCCAGGACATAGAGCTTACGCTCTTGAGTGAGAACAATTCTCAATGTCCTATATCAGTTGTGGAAGTTTGTCCCATTTAGCTTGTCCTTTTCAAGGACCGATCGCAAAGAAAAGTGATTGTTGTTTGTTGTCATTTGTACTACAAAAGGAAAATATGCAATTTTAGGCCAAAACTCATTTTTGACTTATTTGATTGATTTGAAAAGTTGACGATATAATTATGACTTTAATTAATTATCACTCCCACTATTTTAGTTCAAATTGATAGCCCTCACCATCAATTCGGAAGATTGCAGCGTACAACCTTCTAGTGGGCAAGATCCTGAAATCCTCTAAGTCATGGACCAGCTTGGGCTGTCACCCACAACTTAGATCTCTCAGGTAGGCAACTTTTGCCAATTGCATCATATGCAACTCTTGATAAGATGTCATATGCAACTCCTTGCCATAATCATCTCCATGCCTGAAGGTGCTAGATTCTATCTAGGTCACCTTGTTAAGTCCGACCCAAAACAAACACGATGAATATGCACCCTGCTTGGGCAGACCCACATATCCATCCTTCACGCTTCCATGAGATAGACGGTGCACCACGCTTGGGCGTGCCCACACTTGGTCGATCAAGATTTTCACGTGTGTCGCATTTGGAAGGCATCTAAAACTTAATATTTAATGAGGGATTTGGTTTTATATACATATACATATCCAATCACCACAATACATAGTACGTATCATATACATGCTATATCCCACAGAAAACATGTGAAACGATAAAATCAATGATTATGGTCATCCTAATGTGATTCCTCGAGCCAAGAGGAATCACGGTCATCTAGGTCTACATCACATGCAACCTGTACAAGATGAACTCTGTGCTTTACCTTTTTGGGTTTGATCAACTCATCACAGGAATGATCGGTTCACCATCAGACTGGTCGGCTGGGTGCCACCATCCGATTGGTTGGCTCCTCCAACCGATCAGTTTGCCTAGTCGTCGTGCATTTCTTCATGGCCGCCACCCGCTCGTCTCGGTCCTCGAACCGGTCATCAACCGATCGGCTCACTCCTTGAACTGATCGTCTGGAACGTCAACCGATCGGTTCACGCCTTGAAACGATCGTCTCAGCGTCGTCAGGATGTCCTCCGTTATTTGACATAACAGGAAATAAAATTCTATCCTATTTTACATTCTAAAAAGAGAAACCTCGAGTTACATTTGAGGGGAGCAAAGGTAGGAAAGAAATCTCAAATTATTTTGAGTTACATCAGGAATAGGAGAAGGAAGATCGGTGCGCAGACTGAGATGCAAGCAACCACATACAACCACACACAGATAGGGTTTATTGGCCATAACCACACTATACATCCACCACAAAACTTGTTTAAGGGTGACGCGTATCGAGTGCATTAATAATACATATCATATATGTAAATTGGGATTTGTGGATTTAGGATTGGACATGCATAAAGCCAATTTTATTCGCATCATATGCAATAAATGAAGGCGACAAACCAAAATCGATCATATCGATAATCCTAAAGTATAGAGCAGTTGACGTTTCTCGGATACCACTGTTGGGTTTTAGGGAAGGCAGAGAAGGCAGCGGAAACAAAACATTTTCTCCCCCAAACCTGGAACAAGGAAACGCGTCAACGTCAATACAATAGGAAAGGATGGTTTGTGGAATCATACCTTGTCCCGAGGCTTGCTCGGTGACAATACCTCGCGGCTTGCGCGGTCTTCACCTCCTATCTTGGACGGTGTCTGTGCAGCTCCTGGTCGCACCGGGACTGACAAGATTGAAGGTTGTCCTCCTAGCGGCAGAAACCTCCCACCTCTGAAGTAGTCCACACTGACCACCTAAAACTCCAATCTCCTTGTCCCACAAGGAATTGGAAGGAGTCGCACCCTCGTGTCAGCATACTAGTCGCCAACACACTCTCCTGCCACCAGTCGCAACTGCAGTTGTCTTTTCCTTGTTGTGCCTCCCTTATCAGGTAGCACTTGCTCAGGCTCTCTCTCAGTTACCAAAACTAGAGAGAATGACAACTTCATAGAGAAACTAGTTGCACTGGGTTGTCCTTTGAGAAGCCCCCAATACCCCTATATATAGGAGGGTCATGGGATAGGGTTCTCCATCCCGGGCAATGCGGGACTAAAAGCAAGAGTAGAAGTGTTCGAGATTTTCCACAAAACAACCAACTCGCAACCTGAACCGATCGTTTCACAACTGAAACAGTCGGTTGGGGACCTGAACCGGTCGGTTGACACCTCAACCGATCGGTTGAGACCCATGAGCCGATCGGTTCACTTCTGAATCGGTCGGTTTGTGGTCATGACCAGTTCCCGATTGACTTTTCTTCTTTTGTTTCTAATTGGTATCAAATACCAATCCTTGTTCCGATCAAATTGGGAAAGTGAAACGAAAGGAAAATTCTCACTAATCCCACTTTCCCAACTTGCCCGGTTGCAACAGTTGAACCGATCATTTCAACACTTGAAGTGATTGTTTCACCCTGTCCATGAGCCGATCGACTCACAACCTGAGCCGATCGGTTCACCAAGCTGAGACGATCGGTTCAACACATGATCCGATCGGTTGGGAGTGCAGATTATGCGGTTTCAATCAATTTGATACTCCAATCAATGCGTCCAACACCTTGAACATTATGATACTGAGCTATCAATTGATTGAGATTTTAATTTAACTAGTAAACTCCTTTAGTAATCAATCTAAACATTGTTTTTGGACAAAACTCCTCTTCCAGGTTAAATCCTATGTGTGTGACCCTGCAGGTCCATTTCACGTTGGCAGTGAAAGTCCATAACACTTATGACTTCACAAGCAAAGAGCGGTGCCTAGTCACACATCAGTGCTACCCAAGTGAAATAGAAAGTTAAAGAACAACTTTCAATCCTACGATCCGTGAATGGTGTTATAGTGAATGTATAATTCCTTTGTCACTGATATCCTGAATGAACTCGAGGCATGGAACAATCATCCTGTCAACGTTCATTCACTTTCTTGATCTCAGAGCAGATTGGAAGAGATATGTATGACATCAATATCACATACTGATTCACACATGCGTGCGCACGCCTATTTCAATGCTAATCATCAAGTGGCCTTGGATATCAAACTCCCTCAGGAGGGACAAATCTCATATCTATCACTCACCCCTCAAAAGCCCCATGTATCAAAGCCACCCAATCATCACCTTTAAAACAACCCATGTTTCAGGACTGCGTTTGATGATGTCAAAGTGTGCCCAATGACATGTGTTGAGTGTAGTGATTTCAGGTCAAAGAATCACACTCACCACCATCACTGTGAGTACTGACTGTGACTACCATGTCATGGTTCCATGTGTCAAACTCACGGTGGGTCTATCCGGTACACTTGTTCTCTAACAAGTACCTATGTGTTTCGTTTCATATCTCTATATCATGACTAATGAGATTCTGTCATCAACCAACACCACAATATAGTCTTGTGTGTCATTGTTGTCTATCTACCTTCCACAATGACATCCGACTAGGTACATAACAAGAATGTACAAACTATTAGCATCTATATGATCTCATCGTTCAGGTGCTCAACCTGAAAGCATACGTCATAGAGTATTGTCATTCTCTAGACATTCAATATGTGCTATCACTATCTCATATGACTGAACCAGAAAGAATTGGAAGCTTGCCTTTGATGTTTATTAAATCAATCTTAATGTATCCCTTCAATCATCCCATGATTGGCTCTCAGGGCATACATACCAACACTATTTATAGATGGGGGTACCCCTTTGAGTTAAGGAACACTTGGGGCCGAATTATATCCATTTTTGTCCAAGGAAACGGATCTATTTTCGTCCAAACAAGTCACCAACGGTTAGAATCACTTTTTCTTCAATTTATGTACAGTACAATCAGTCGAGATTCAATAAAGGTAACTCGACCGATTAGGTAAAAGACAAACCCAACTTTCAAACCACTGGTCGATTTTGTCCTGGGGAAACCCGATCGACCAATGAAAATAGAATTTGGTTAGTAACCCGATTGGTTGAGTTCTATGTATGCACAACTCGATCGATGCACTCTCCAAAAAATGGATCCAGTGGATCGGTCGAGATTGTAACTCGACCGATCAATAACCTGTGATTGATTTTCTAAAGTGCTTAAAAAGTGATTAAAACTTGGTATAAAGTGCCCCACATATTTTTCTCATCTTAGTTACAAGGCATATCATCAATACAAGTGATTACAAAAATCTTTTATGGTCATTTACATAGATTTCCTAATTAGCACACTTGCATTTCTTTTGACTTAAATTTTGACAAGCTAGGGCTTGTGAATTTTGATCCTTTTCATGTAACTAACACCTGAAATCAATCTTGAATACACATATTATATACATATGAATGGAATGGTTAAGTCATTATCAAAATATGGAGAATGTATAACCTCAAGGTCAATATTCTCCCCCTTTTTGATAATGACAAACCATTCCTCAAACATATTGAAAAGTATATAGAAATTATACCTTTGCCTTGTGAATTAGGGGGATTCAAGATTTGAACAATGTGAATTGCTCCCCCTCAATCTATGCTTACTTTAACCTTCATAGTTAGTCTATCTACACAAAGAAATTATAGCATACATGTACTTTATGGTCCTTTGCAAGTCACATGATAAAGCATATAATGAACAAGAAAGGGATCTCATAAGAAATAAGCAGTATTATGATAGAGAATAGCAATATGATTGAGTTTCAAGACATTGAAGTTCTATCCCCCTTTTAACATTATCAAAAAGTAAGGGAGGTATAAGAGCATAAAGTCAGGTCTTCTCCAAATACAATCAAGCAGATATTCAACCTGCAATCTCAAATCATATATCAAACAGAGACGAAAGCAACACACAAGCTAAGTCATAATCAAAATATGGTGAAATAGGGCACCAACTAATAGGATATAACTGATCAAAGAGTAAGATTGCACAAAAGATAGATTACAACTCATAAAGCATGTTCTTATAAAAGTAGCTACAAGCAATAAATGATGAAAGCTAAAGATAAAATAATACATCTCAAATAATGTGCCCAGATGTTTTAAATACAAAATAGCCTAGAAAGACATATATATATATATGATCAGCAAACTAGACTAAAAAACTAAGAAACAACTAGACATCTAGACTATATATGTCCACAACATCATTATCATCAGCTCCAGGCTCGTAGTCCTCGTCTCCATCTGAGGGTGCAGCAGTAGTGCCTTCATTACCAGAATCAGCACCAGAGCCATCACCATCATCAGAAGCATCCTCACCATCATCATCATCAGCAGCAACTGTCTCAGCATCAGCCTGGTCAGGCATCTCCTCATCCATAGAAGGACTAAAACCACGACTGGGTCAACGACCATTTCACTCATCCCAAGTCATACCAAGAGAATAGATCTCACTGTCCTGAGGAAAGGAAATAATAGAATTGCCAAGACTGGCAAGCAGAGTGGACAAGGGGCCAACAGGCAACGGTAGGTAAACAGGAGTAGGACCACCAGCAGCAGAGGGTGTGGAAGCAGCAGCGGAAGGCTCAGGGGTAGGGTAGTAATGATGATATGCATAAGAAGCATAATCACTACCGGGGTATGGCTGGTAGGTGGGATATGGGTGAGCACATGACAAGTTCATGTTTGACATGATTGAACATAAATCTTAGTGCAGGTGCTCCTGGACCTGGAGGTTGTATGCTTGTTGGTGCATCATGTAGCCCATAAGGGTTTCATTTGACACACAAAACGAGGCACATATAGGTCGGGGTGGCTGAGGAGGTGGAGTTCGAGTAGAGGTAGAGGTAAGGGCAGTTGAGGTTGAGGCTGAGGTTGAAGCATCGGGTGTGGTGGAGGCAAAAATAGGCACATACTTCTGAATTGTGGTCTCATTGATACACACTCCCTTCCTGGAAAGCTTGTAATGGAAGTTAGAGAAGAGTTATTTCTCAGTGGAGAATTAGAATAAACCACAAATCAGGGCTGGATAAGGTGGATGAGTGTCATGGGTGTTCTTACCAGAGTCAAAATAGGTCATATGGTGGAGAATGTATCTTGACCATTTGACTCTGATATTCTCAAGAATGCAGTACATTAGGACCTCAATGTTCTCTACAATATCCATTTGATTTTTCTTTGGATGGATGTTGTAGTTTATCACTAGGGATAATATGCACTTTCTGAGATCAAGGGAGGAGGAAGGTAGGTTCTCTTCTTCTTGTAAGGAACATCGGGTTTCTTCAAGTAGTGATGGATATCAGGAAGAGTGATCTCATTCTTCTTGTAGAAACCCTCAGGATCCAATAGGTCAAAATACTCATCGTAATCCTTGCGCCAGGTGTCATTCTCATCATCTTCGGAAAAGAATACATTCAAGATATCTTCAAAGATTTGGAATTTCTTCCTGATGATCATGGATGTAAGGATCACTTGAGTATTCGGTGGGGGTACAAGGGTGTTGTAATTCCAACGTAAGTTAGCATAGAATTCATGAATTACTTTTGTGTGTGTCGTTGAATTATGAAAGCAGTCATGCTCTAGAGCCAGGGCTAATAGGTGATGAACAGCTAACAACCTCACCACTTGGTCTATGACAACTTGACGCCTAGGGCAAGGCTCAAGCAAGGCTCTAAAAGGAAAAGGACTCCTAGGAAGAAGGTTCTTATACCTATTTACAGCCTCTATTGAGACAAACAAGGTGTCATCAAAGGGAACCAAGTCAGAAGACAAATAAAATGGTGGTGCATTGCTAGGGGAGGGTCTCTTTCTTCTATGATAATCCATGGAGGAGAAAAGAAAGATAAGAAGAGATCAAAAGCACAAAACAAACCACCAAAACCATTCACCAACAAAGGTTGAGCAAAGGGGAAGGTCTAGGGCAGCCTATCTAGGTCGGAAAAGGGCTAGGATAGGGAATGTAAGGGTTTGGGTTGAGAGCTTAGGGCTAGAAGAAGGGGAATCGGTCAACTATTCTCTAGTTGAGAGGGAGAATAGTCGGTCGAACCCAACTTAAGTTGGCTTCAGCTCGCTGATTGATCGAGTTCTGAGAGTCAAAAACTCGACTAATTGGTCCATTTTAGAATAGCTCTCGACCATGGATCGGTCGAATTTTTCCTGGGGAAACTCGACCGATGATGAACCTAACCTAAAACCAACAAACTTAATTTCTAGCCATTTGAATGTTAATTAAATTTATTTTTCAAGTCCATTATGTATATTGAACATACTTAGGCACATATCACTCATCATTGGGTACTATTTTGTGATAAAATAAGCATTTGCAAAAAATACCCAAAAACAAGAGAAAACAAGGCAAATATGAACATGAAAAAGCAATTTTAGGCATATAAGCATTCAAAGATGACCAAGATAGATGCAAAACACATAGGATAGATGACTACTAGCTAGAAAGCATATCACATTCATCCAAAGTAGTTATAAGCAATTTTTATCTAATAAAGTTAAATTTCTCTCTAGCTAGAGGTTTAGTGAAAATGTCATCCAACTGATTTTCCATGTCCACATGTGTGATATAAATATCCTTCTTGGCAATGTGATCCCAAAGAAAGTGATGGAAAACCTCTCTATGTTTAGATCTACTATGCAATATAGGATTATAAGACAAGTTAATTGCACTAGTATTATCACAATAGATAGGAGAAGCATCAAAATTAATGTTAAAGTCTTGGAGCATTTGCTTCATCCATAGGACCTGGACACAATAACTCCTGAATGCAATGTATTCATCCTCGGTGTTTGATAATGCCACGATTCTCTATTTCTTGGAAAACCAAGACACCAAGCATGGTCCTAGGAGGAAAAAAATGCCACTTGTGCACTTTCTATCAATCACGCAGCCTGCATAATTGGCATCACTATAGGAAATAAGAGTAAAGTCCCTTGACTTGGGATACCATAGTCCAAAGTTTTGAGTTTTGGCTAGCTACCTTAAAATCCTCTTAACAGCTATAAGATGAGATTTCTTAGGATTTGATTGAAATCTAGCACACAACCCAACACTAAACATTATGGCAGGTCTAGAGGCAGTTAAGTAAAGTAAACTTCCAATCATACCTCTATAGAGCTTCTCATCTACCTTCTCACCTTCTTCATCTCTATCAAGTTTGGCATTGTTGGACATGGGTGTGTTCATCGACTTAATGTTCTCCATTCTAAAGCGTTTGAGTAGCTCATTGGTGTACTTGCCTTGGTTGATGAAATGTCCATCTTTGGTTTGCTTGATTTGGAAGCCGATGAAGAAAGTAAGCTCACCCATCATGCTCATCGCAAACTCACTCTGCATAAGAGAACTAAACTCATTGCAAAGATCAAGATTAGTTCTGCCAAATATGATATCATCAACATAAATTTGAATGATAAGAAAATTTCTAAAAGTGTACTTTAGAAATAGAGTAGAATCAACTTTGCCTATGACATAGACATTGTTTAATAAACAATTTCTTTATTTTCTCATACCAAGCTTGAGGTGCTTGTTTGAGTCCATAGAGAGATTTTTGTAGAAAATAAACATGGTTAGGTAGCTTTTCATTTTCAAAGTGCAGAGGTTGAGCAACAAATACTTCCTCCTAGATTGTACCATTCAAAAATGCACTTTTAACATCCATTTAATATAGCGAGAAATTCTTATAACTAGCAAAAGCAGGAACCATTCCAATATATTCAAGTCTAGCAATAGGAACATGAGTTTCATCAAAATTAATACCTTCTTGTTGATTGTAGCCTTGAGCCACTAACCTTGCTTTGTTCCTTACCACCTTACCATTTTTGTCAAGCTTGTTATGGTAGACCCGCTTGGTGCCAATGATTTTTATGTCACTTGGTCTTGGCACTAGAGTCCACACTCGGTTCGTCTCGAACTGCTCTAGTTCCTCCTACATGGCTAGGATCCACTCGGCATCTCCAAGAGCTTCCTTGATGTTCTTTGGCTCCAGTTGAGAAATGAAGGCATTGTCTGCTTGTTCTTTGTTGTAGGCAGCTCGTGTCTTCACTCTCTCAAATGGATCACCAATGATTACCTCTTTGGGATGATTCTTTGTGAAGTGAGGAGTGGGATCTTACTTTTCTTCATCTTCTGCTTCAACCACCTGCTTACCTTTATTGTCAATGTTGAGGTCCTTTAAGATTGGAATTAAGTCATCTGCAACATCATTATCAACAACATTCTTTCCAATAGCAGGGTTAGATTCAATAAATTTGACATTAATAGATTCTTCAAATTTAGACAGTTCAATATTGAAAACTCTATAATCCCTGCTTGTAGTGCTATAGGCTAGGAAGAAAGCCTTGTATGATTTTGGATCAAACTTGTTAAGAGAATCCTTCGTGTTCAAAACAAAACAAGAACATCCAAAAATGTGAAAGAAGTCGATGGATGGCTTTCTACCACTCCATAACTCATTGGGGGTTTTCTTCAAAGATGGATGCGTAAAAACTCAGTTCTACACAAAGCATGAGGTGCTAACAGCTTCAGCCCAAAACTTCTTTGGAGTGTCATACTCTAGAAGCATGGTCCAAGCCATCTCCTATAGAGACCTATTCTTTCTCTCTACTTCCCCATTTTGTTGAGGTGTAAGAGGAGAAGAGAAATTGTGTGAGTAACTAGATTTTTCACAAAAGTGCTCAAAAAGATCATTTTCAAATTCTCCCCCATGGTCACTACGGATAGAAACAATCTGACAAGAAGCTTCATTTTCAACACATTTACAAAAACTCAAGAAAACATCTAGAGTATCACTTTTAGAAACAAGAAAGAATGTCCAAGTATAGTGAGAGAAATCATCGACAATCATAAGACAATACTTGGAACCACAAAGCATTTGAGTTCTCATAGGTCTGAATAGATCAATATGAAGAAGCTCAAGAGATCTTTTGGTACTAAGGACTCCTTTGGATTTGAAGGAGGACTTGGTTTTCTTTCCTTGTGTGCAAGGTTGGCATTCCTCATCCTTTTCAAAATCCAATTTAGGAAGTCCTCTAACCAATTCCTTTTTTCTCAATTTCTTCATTTGATGCATATTCACGTGACCCAACTGGCGATGCCAAATAGATATATCATTTTATCCACAACTAAGCATCTATCAAGTACGGGCTTTAGAGCATCAAGCACAATAACATATAAATTACCATTTCTAGTTCCCTTATATATAACATTATAAGTGAGGGAATCTAGAAGCAAACAATCTAAAGAAGTAAATAGAATAAGATAACCATTATCACAAAGTTGGCTTACACTTATCAAATTGTGATGTATACCATCAACAAGCAAAATATTTTTAATACAAAGCTCATTTCCTACATCACCCTCACCTATTACATTACCCTTTTTGTTGTCCCTGAAGGTCACTGATCCCCCTTTCTTTTTTATGAATTTGTTGAAATGGCTGATTTTACCTGTCATATACTTTGAAGCAGCCACTATCAACAATCCACCTTCTTTTGACCTACATGAAAGAAGGATGTCGGTGCCCAACTCAAACTTTGGGATTCGTCGTTAGCTTGGGGACCCATTTCATCTTTGGGTTGGTCCCCTTTTGCTTGTAAGGACAATAAGTAGAATAATGATCATCACATTTACAATGAGCACATACCATTGGGTTCTTAGAGTCAGAAGTCTATCCATGGAGGAAAGGTGGTTCCACACTCTTCTTCTTACCCTTACTCTTGATCTTGTTCTTACTCTTAGGAGCAGTCCCATCATATCCTAAACCACTAGTACCAATTTTTTTGGTACAGTGTTCTAGGACAGCATTAAGGGATTTCTTTCCCATCAGAAACTTTTGCAAAGAGGCTCTCAATTTTTCATTATCATCATTAAGATTAATGACAGTTGAAGATAAGCTAGCAAGATCATCTCTAGCATGCAACAAGTCAGCCTCTAGACAGAGGGCTTTAGTATGAAAAGAATCATGTTCTAGAATAGTGCTAGATACCTCATTACTTTGTAAGATAGGTCTAGAAGATAGATCATTTACTTGAGCAAGCAACTTAGCATTTTTAGATTTAGGTAAAAGAATTTATCTTTCATAAGCATAAATTTCTTTTCTCCTAGCTTCATTATGAGGTTAAGTTCTACATTTTTAGTTTTAAGAACATCAATCTCATCTTGCCATTTTTGGTTCTCTTCCTTAAGAGTAGCAATGTTCTTAAGGTAGACATCATTCTCAACTTCAACTCCATTGTATTGGAGCTCAAGATCAAGAAATTTCCCTTGCACCTACTGAAGGATTCCTGCCTCCTCGTCTGCGTCCACCTAAAAATGTGGTTCCCATGGGGATAAGACAATTGCAAATTGCCCCAGTGAGAGATATAACTCTCTGCCAGAAACATTATTATTGCGGTTTAATAAGAATAAACTGAATAGAAGAATAATAATTGTTTGACATTAGTTACTTAATTGTCTAACAGATTAGAACATTATTCTTATCTAAAGTATTGCAGCTATAACTTGATAGAGCATCATGTCACTTATCCATTAAGGATTATGAAGAACGTGTATAACATTTATTCATTGTAGAGTTATAACCACATCATATACTCTCTTTAGGCTTAGATCACATAGTTAATGCCTGGCATTGTCTTTGTGGAGTCATGGCCTGTATCCATATTCTTTTAACAAAGTATTGGGATCTTAATCCCTCATCTCAATAAGTACATTTCCATTTCTTAACAAGTTCATCATCATGATTATAGAATATGGGTATTCAAACCCTTAACTCATCATAGAATACTTGTTACCACCTGTTAGGTAACTTAATACCTTCAGGTCATATGACCAAGGTCATTATGATTCTTATTACAAAAAGTATTCCATATAGTTCACAAAGCTCATATCACCTCTTGTTACCCCTTAATAGGCAATAAGGCATATTATGGCTTATGAAGCCCATAACCAATTTCAATAGTAAAAACATCATATGGAACATAGGGCTCATTAATTTTTAGATTACTTCTCACTGAGAAATAAAGCATATGAAGGCTTATAAGGCATATAAAACATTTTCAATATACAGAGCATCATAGCCCATACCTGGCTATGCTCATCATCTCAACATACCTACATGATTAGTACTCATGATAACAATCATATATCAGTACCATGCAATACAATGGTTTTCTTATTACATTCATAACTCATCAATTTGTATTTGAGCTTCACATAGAATTTCTCTGTGTTAAGACTTCACATAGCATCACCCTATATTAGGGTTTCACATAGCATTACCCTGTATTACGTTTTCACATATCATTACCCTGTATTAGGGTTTCACATAGCATTACCCTGTATTAGGGTTTCACATAGAATTACCTTGTATTAGGGTTTATTATATCCTATTGCCCAATTTTAGGGTTAGGATGCACTAGTCACATCATATTAGGGTTCATCATGTCCTTTTACCCAATTTAGGGTTTGTTGTAACATTACATAACATCACCCTGGATTAGGGTTTAGTACAAATAACCATATAGGTTCTCAAGATCATATTATTAATGATCAAGTCCTATTCCATTGCTTCACACAGCTAGGAATCAATATGGATAACATAAGTATTCAATCATACTTATTTATTCTCATCATTCATCATTAAATGAATTATCAACACAAAGTATAAGTTTCTCTCTCATCTTTACCAGAATATAATTGCATCATAGTTTATTGGTTTGGATTAACCTTATCATAAGGCATGTTAGCCTACACTCATCAAAGTGCATTACATCTCAATGTAACAATTGACATGACACACTTCATGTGTCACTCATCCAAATATATTGGATTTAAAATACATTAAGGTATATCACACTTGAGGTGCTGGATGTGATATCTCTCATATTTTGATGTATCACTTCCCTCATCACCATTACCTTACTTGAGTTCATCCACTTAGCTTGTATTAGGGTATTTCCCATCCTAATACTTTATACACCAGTTCATCACATTTATCATGTAATGTATTGGTCACAAGTCACTGTATTTAGAAAATACAACCATTGCTAATGATATAGACTCATCTTTGAGTTAGTAACTATTGATATAAGGATATCCACTATCAACCTCTTTAGATGTTACACTTGTCAATACATTAATCACTATTCCATTATTAGGAATAGGATCTTTCATATTTATAAATTGAGGTTCACATAGCATCTCCCATACATATGGATTTCACCTAGTATCTCTCTTCATTAGAGTTTCACATATCATCCTTCTATATCAGGGTTTCACATAATATTTCCTAAAATTAGGATTTCACTTAACATCTCCCTCAATTAGGGTTTCACCTAGCTTTACCCTAAATTAGGGTTTCATACATAGCTTTTCCCTAAATTAGGTTTAAGGCTCATTAATCTTTTCAATGAGGGTTACATGATCTCTTTATTAAGGATCAAACCCTAATTACATATTTTGTTCATAATGAGCGAATTAGTGCTTAATTATACAAGCATTCTTCTCTCTCTCTCTCATCCTCTCTAGGATGTTAAGTACTTAAAGATTAATCTAGGTCAACTCTTCATTCAAGTACACATAGTTAGGGTTAACCATTATGATCACCTTTAATCTACATCATTATTAATTAAGTAGCTAACTGAACTTTAATCATATTAGATGTCCAAATGGTTTAACCAATTTGAACTTCATAAAGTCTTGGTCACTTAGACCCCAAACGGTCTTGGTCACTTAAACCTCAAACGGTCTTGATCAATTAAGTTCAAACGGTTTGAAACCGTTTGGCAAAGTTGGCGCTTGAAACCATTTGACAAAGCATATTGAAACCGAAAGAGCTTGGGTCTCCAAACAGTTTGAGACAGTTTGGTCCAAACTTCCTCAAAATTGAATGGACCAAATGGGTCTTCCATCACTTAGTCAATTTAGGGTTTCAATCATTGAACCATTTATTAATTGGACCACTAATTTATTCTTCAATTGAACCATTGAATCACCCTTCAATTGGACCTTCAATTAGGGTTTTGAACCCAATTGAACTAGGGTTTATAATCAAGAAACCATCACTTAGGGTTTTGAAATCGAGGAACCATCAATGGTTGACATTGTGGAACTAATTCAATTATAATCATTGAATAACCACTTAGTTAGATCATGACCTGACATCAAACAGTCTTAAGGTCATTTGGATGACCTCCAAACAGTCTTGAGACTGTTTTCCCAATCCATCATTGAATTCTATGGAATTCCATTAGGGTTTGCATCATTAAATCAATCATCAATTAAGCTATTGATTGTATTTCTATGTAAAATCATTGGATCTTCAACCATCCAATTATACTTCCTCAAAATATTCCAAACGGTCTTGGTTGACCTCCAAATGGTCTTGAGACCATTTTTGTGATCTCCAAATGGTTTTGAGACCGTTTGGGTTAATCAACCCAAAGAATTAAATCAATTAGTACAAAATCAGCACTCAACCCAATTAGGGTTTCTAATTAGATGATTGTCCACGTATTAATTCAATCAATTGGAACCATTTATTCTTATCCAACAAGTACTAGGGTTCTTACCTCAAATGGTCAACCCATCCAAATGGTCAAAAATCCTAAATGGTTTGGGATCCAAACCTCCAAACGGTTTGCAAACTGTTTGGTCTCCAAATGGTTTGGTGAAACCGTTTGGACCAACATTACAAAATTGTTTGCAAGAGATATTAATAGAGGTGTGTTCTTATGATGATGTCATCATCATCAAGCTATGAACCCATGAAGCTTGCTGTGATTTCCATGGTGATTGCATCAATCAATCAAATAAAATTCCAGGAATGAAGAAAGGTTCAACAATTCATAAGGAATTGAATGCAATAACAATATTAAGGGTTCAAGTTATAAAACTTGCCTCCAATTGAGCTCCAAAGCTTCAATATCACGTCAAAAATGGTGGATGAAACTCCTTTCACTATTCCAAGGCTCGTCCTCAAGCTTTGAATGAAAAGGAATGGTCAGAATTAAAGAGGGGATCCAGATAAGAAGAAATCATGTATTGATTTGTGATTTCGACCATGGATTCAAGGTGAAAGAGGGTCAAGAAGCTTACCAACAGCTTGGGACTCGTTCTCCTCTTGCTCCCAAGGTCGTTTTGCAAGCAAAGGGTGGAAGTGAATTCAAAATTCCCCCTTTACTCTAGGGATAAATGAGCTTATATGCAATTTTTATTAAAAATTCAATTAGGAGAGAGAAGTAGGAATTATCTCTCCCATATCCTTACCACTTTCCCCCTTCTCTTCCTTATGTATGAGACTATCCTCTTTGCCTCTTATTCTTCTCAATTATCCATGTTTAAAGAAAATCAAATTAAGCACCTTAAATCATATTTTAATAATATCCATATGTGAATGGATATTTCTTTTTCTTATAATAATGTGAGTGAGTTATCCACTTCCTTTGGATATTTTCGTTCCTTTGCAAGGAACATGATCGTCCACATACATGTATTTCAACCAACAAAATTCTGGTTGAAGAGCACTTCAATTAATATATTTATTTTTGCATTAAATTGAGGTAAAGTTCCAATTATGCTTAAATCTTGATTATTTTAATATCAAGATTCTCTCTCCCCCAAAGTGATTCAAATGAGGCACCACTCTCATTTTATTTTCTCTACATGATGTCAAGAAATATTAGGGACCCTCTTGAAGTGGTAATTTTCATATTGAACCCTATATTTTGGGTAAATTGCACATTACACCAAAACTAGGTTTTAATGCACATACATTGCTTTATCATCTCTTTCTTTGTACTCGGGCTACGACAAGCCATACATCTATATCATCTTCATTCTCATGATGCATAAACACATGAGGAACATATTATCATGCACAATTTGCAATTTAACCCCTCAACTTGGGTAATTTGCACTTTAGTCCAAAATAAGTGAAACATTATTTCAATGTTATTCAAAAAGGACTAAAATTGAAATATAAGTTCCTCTTGAACCTTAATTACTTTTCAAGAGATGACAGAAAGCATGTAATTAACTTTATTAAGCAAATCATCTAGGGTTAAGCATAACTCAGGTCAGGGGTGTTACAAATTATAAACCCCTAACAAGGATTTCATCCCCAAAATCCCAGGAAAAAGGAGAGATAATTTTTAATCATTTATCATACCATAAAGTCTCTACATAACATCTTAATGCCATGGAGTTACCATAGATCTTTAATCCACACAAAGTTCCTTCCATTACTTCAACCTTATCAATGTTTATGTTTATGCAGAGCATAAACCCCTAACATATGATGTCCATATTATTTTAGGTAACTAGATTGATTTCACAGTTGGCTAATATAGGTAACCAACATAAATACCTTGCTTTGGTATTCATCATATGCATTGAGAACACCTCTCATCCTTATCATGTTTGATTCCCTATTGTTACTACCAAGGGTACACATGCACACAGTATTTCTTTTACTTTAGGACAATACTTGTTCCATATATCATTATCTTGGAACCAAAGTTCAAAGCAAACTAATACTTTTCTAAGTATCCATCAATGGATTATTTCTAATCCAAGTACATCAACTGTCATAATACTTACTTGATTGTCATGTAAATGAAAGGAAGAAACACAAAGTAACATACTCCTATCATCACCCAAGATTGTTTATCAAAGGAGAAACATGTATATTTAACAGAGGTAATCCACTCAGCAATCCTTTATTTGTTTGGGAAAGTTCGCTTAGCAAACCCTATGCGGTTAGAAAATTTCACTTAGTAATCCCTATGTAATTGGGGAAATTCACTCAGTAGCTCCTATGTAATTGAGAAAGTTCACTTAGCACTTCCTATTTAATTGGGAAAGTTCACTGAGCACTTCCTATTTAATTGGGAAAGTTCACTGATCACTTCCTATTTAATTGGGAAAGTTCACTGAGCACTTCCTATTTAATTGGGAAAGTTCACTGAGCACTTCCTATTTAATTGAGAAAGTTCACTGAGCACTTCCTATTTAATTGGGAAAGTTCACTTTAGCATTTCCCTATATAATTTGGAAAGTTCACTTAGCATTTCCTTATGTAATTTCATTATGCTCACTAGATTGTTTCAGAATGACTACTTGATCAGAGTAATCAGAAAGATAACAATCTAAGAGTTCCATACTTGCCTTAAATCAAATAATCATATACATGGCCAGGGTATACAAGTATTGAGATTTAGTAGTATGCACTTTATTTACTATCATATTCCTCACTTTTCATATTATTATACACAAAGGATTTTTCATTCTTGAATTTTCTTCAGGCATCACTTCTATATATCATCTTTTAACACACAGATAAGGGATATTATAAAGCATTAGGAACACTAAGTAAGATGTAAGTTCTCATTTCCCTTGTGTCCTTATAGGACTAGTCAGAGGAGCTCAAAACAACTACTTTCTTATTTTTAACACATAGAATCATGAAATGAAATATTAAAACGAAACTATTTCATCTGACATGTCTGGCACGTCTGTCCACATCCTCTATTGTTACTAGAAAACTGCCTCCTTTGTGAGCCTTGCTGACTCTACCCCTGGGGTTGAGTCATCATTGAATTCCCGTCTGGACAATCCTTTGCCAGATGTCCCGGTTGTCTACATTGGTAACAGATCCTGGGCGCAAAATAGTATTTGTGAGATCCAGTCACCGATGTTGATGCTATGTCGGGGGCTCTACTTGAAGCATTACTACGATCCCTACCCCTGCTTGATGTCCATTGCGTCTGGGTATGGAATCTCGATGGTGCTACCGATGCAGAAAATCTCGGCTTATTAAAACTTTCAGATCCTTGTCCATGAAATTGAGTGTACACCTTCTTGCCACTGGTCTACCGTTTCTTGATTTCATACCTCTCTATCCTCCTTATCGACTCCACAAAGGTGGAAAACCTCTCCCTGTTCTCTAAAGAAGACACAGGGGTGGTTAGTTCAGCGTTCAACCCCTTCTCAAAACGTCGAATTCTTTCCTCATCACTAATTGCCATTTTCGGACAAAACCGCAACAATTCCATGAACTTAGCTTCATATTCGCAAACGTTCATCTTTCCTTGTCTGATCCTCTCAAATTGAGAGATCTCCTCATCTAGATACGTCTTAGGGAAGTATCTATTGATGAACTCTCGTCAGAATACCTCCCATCCAATCTCTTCACATGGTCTCTTATCTTCTTCTATCATCCACCAATGACCAGCACTCCCTTTTAGGAGGTACACAGCATGTCTTACCTTTTTGGCTTCAGGAATATCAAGGATCCTAAAAGCCTTCTCCAGCTCTGTCAGCCACAAATCAGCATATGTTGGATCAGATGTTCCAGCATAATCTATGGCTCCAACCCGACGAAGCCTCTCAAAAGTCTTACCGGCTCCATATCCCTCATGGTGGGCTGGTGCCCTAGGTACAGGTGGTGGCATCCTGTCTGCCATATGTGTCATGGTTGTTAGGAATTTATCTAATAGAGCATGGAGGGCTGGGTTTTCTATCACAGCTAGGTCAATCTGGGGTTGTTCAGGTACATGCCCTTCCCTACTCTAGTCTCTTGCACCTCCTCCTGGTGCAGCGACACTACTATCAACAGTGTGTTCTTCATGTGTCCCAGACATCTTCAAGTTTTTCTTCTTCTCCTATATGAGCAGAAGTCACTATCAGATGAACTGGAAGACACTAGAACAGACTCAACATCTTAGTCCTATGTCTCTGTAGACTCAACGAACCTAGCGCTCTGATACCACTAAATTGTAGCATCCAACTCACAAAAACATGATTAACTAATGTGGAAGCGATCACTAACAGCGGATTATCGAAAATCACTAAAAATTAAAACCTTTTTACTAAGAGATCCATCAAAGGAAAAACTTTCTCACATAGAACCAAAGAAATATTTTTACATTCTGGTTTAAAAGTACATGTCTTGTATCATCTCTTTCTGTGAATTACAAGCATCAATTGCCATGTTAAACTAAACACATGCAGTATAAAATCTCGAGGCACTAAGCCAAAAATCTCAAAATAATTATATACTACTCTGAGGACCTGACAGTACAGAGACGACACATAGGACTCTATGTACATCTATACAAGGCATATCATCCAGTGTCTCCACCTGAGACTTCACTGTTGTCCCTATTGCTACTGTTGTTGTCCTTCACCTATTGAAGGATTCCTACCTCCTCGTATGCGTCCACCTAAAAATGTGGTTCCCACGGGGGTGAGACAATTGTAAATTGCCCCAGCGAGAGATATAACTCTCCGCCAGAAACATTATTATTGCAGTTTAATAAGAATAAACTGAACAGACGAATCATAATTGTTTGACAGCAGTTACTTCATTGTCTAACAGATTAGAACATTATTCTTATCTAAAGTATTGCAGCTATAACTTGATAGAGCATCATGTCACTTATCCATTAAGGATTATGAAGAACATGTATAACATTTATTCATTGTAGAGTTATAACCATAGCATATACTCTCTTTAGGCTTAGATCACATAGCTAATGCCTGGCATTGTCTTTGTGGAGTCATGGCCTATAGCCATATTCTTTTAACAAAGTATTGGGATCTTAATCTCTCATCTCAACAAGTACATTTCCATTTCTTAACAAGTTCATCATCATGATTATAGAATATGGGTATTCAAACCCTTAACTCATCATAGAATACTTGTTACCACTGGTTAGGTAACTTAATACCTTCAGGTCATCTGACCAAGGTCATTATGATTCTTATTACACAAAGTATTCCACATAGTTCACAAAGCTCATATCACCTCTTGTTACCCCTTAATAGGAAACAAGGCATATTATGGCTTATGAAGCCCATAACCAATTTCAATAGTTAAAACATCATATGGCACACAGGACTCATTAATTTTTAGATTACTTCTCACTGAGCAATAAAGCATATGAAGGCTTATAAGGCCTATAAAACATTTTCAATATACAGAGCATCATAGCCCATACCTGGCTATGCTCATCATCTCAAGATACCTGCATGATTAGTACTCATGATAATAATCATATATCAGTACCATGTAATACAATGGTTTTCTTATTACATTCATAACTCATCAATCTGTATTTGAGCTTCACATAGAATTTCTCTGTGTTAAGACTTCACATAGCATCACCCTGTATTAGGGTTTCACATAGCATTACCCTGTATTAGGTTTTTACATAGCATTACCCTGTATTAGGGTTTCACATAGCATTACCCTGTATTAGGGTTTCACATAGAATTGCCTTATATTAGGGTTTATTATATCCTATTGCCCAATTTTAGGGTTAGGATGCACTATTCACATCATATTAGGGTTCATCATGTCCTTTTACCCAATTTAGGGTTTGCTGTAACATTACATAACATCACCCTGGATTAGGGTTTTGTACAAATAACCATATAGGTTCTCAAGATCATATTATTAATGATCAAGTCCTATTCCATTGCTTCACACAGCTAGGAATCAATATGGATAACATAAGTATTCAATAATACTTATTTATTCTCATCATTCATCATTAAATGAATTATCAACACAAAGTATAAGTTTCTCTCTCATCTTTACTAGAATATAATTGCATCATAGTTTATTGGTTTGGATTAACCTTTTCATAAGGCATGTTAGCCTACACTCATCAAAGTGCATTACATATCAATGTAACAATTGACATGACACACTTCATGTGTCAATCATCCAAATATATTGGATTTAAAATACATTAAGGTATATCACACTTGAGGTGCTGGATGTGATATCTATCATATTTTGATGTATAACTTCCCTCATCACCATTACCTTACTTGAGTTCATCCACTTAGCTTGTATTAGGGTATTTCCCATCTTAAAACTTTATACACTAGTTCATCACATTTATCATGTAATGTATTGGTCACAAGTCACTGTATTTAGAAAATACAACCATTGCTAATGATATGGACTCATCTTTGAGTTAGGAACTATTGATATAAGGATATCCACTATTAACCTATTTACATGTTACACTTGTCAATACATTAATCACTATTCCATTATTAGGAATAGGATCTTTCATATTTATAAATTGAGGTTCACATAGCATCTCCCATACATATGGATTTCACCGATTATCTCTCTTCATTAGAGTTTCACATATCATCCTTCTATATTAGGGTTTCACATAATATTTCCTGAAATTAGGATTTCACTTAACATCTCCCTCAATTAGGGTTTCACCTAGCTTTACCCTAAATTAGGGTTTCATACATATCTTTGCCCTAAATTAGGGTTTCACATAGCTTTGCCCTAAATTAGGGTTAAGGCTCATTAATCTTTTCAATGAGGGTTACATGATCTCTTTATTAAGGATCAAACCCTAATTACATATTTTGTTCATAATGAGGGAATTAGTGCTTAATTATACAAGCATTCTTCTCTCTCTCTCATCCTCTCTAGGATGTTAAGTACTTCAAGATTGATCTTGGTCAACTCTTCATTCAAGTACACACAGTTAGGGTTAACCATTATGATCACCTTTAATCTACATCATTATTAATTAAGTAGCTAACTGAACTTTAATCATATTAGATGTCCAAATGGTTTAACCAATTTGAACCTCAAAAAGTCTTGGTCACTTAGACCCCAAACTGTCTTGGTCACTTAAACCTCAAACGGTCTTGATCAATTAAGTTCAAACGGTTTGAAACCGTTTGGCAAAGTAGGTGCTTGAAACCATTTTACAAAGCATATTGAAAGCAAAAGAGCTTGGGTCTCCAAACGGTTTGAGACCATTTGGTCCCAAACGGTCTTAAGACTGTTTGGTCCAAACTTCCTCAAAACCGAATGGGCCAAATGGGTCTTCCGTCACTTAGTCAATTTAGGGTTTCAATCATTGAACCATTTATTAATTGGACCACTAATTTATTCTTCAATTGAACCATTGAATCACCCTTCAATTAGACCTTCAATTAGGGTTTTGAACCCAATTGAACTAGGTTTTATAATCAAGAAACCATCACTTAGGGTTTTGAAATCGAGGAACCATCAATGGTTGACATTGTGGAACTAATTTGATTATGATCATTGAATAACCACTTAGTTAGATCATGACCTGACCTCAAACGGTATTAAGGTCGTTTGGATGACCTCCAAATGGTCTCCATACCATTTTCCCAATCCATCATTGAATTCTATGGAATTCAATTGGGGTTTGCATCATTGAATCAATCATCAATTAATCTATTGATTGTATTTCAATGTAATATCATTGGATCTTCAACCATACAATCATACTTCCTCAAAATCTTCCAAACCCTCTTGGTTGACCCCCAAACGGTCTTGAGACCGTTTGGGTGATCTCCAAATGGTTTTGAGACCGTTTGGGCTAATCAACCCAAAGAATTAAATCAATTAGTACAAAATCAGCACTCCAGCCGATTATGGTTTCTAATTAGATGATTGTCCACATATTAATTCAATCAATTGGAACCATTGATTCTTATCCAAAAAGTACTAGGTTTCTGACCTCAAATGGTCAACCCATCCAAACGGTCAACCATCCTAAATGGTTTGGGATCCAAACCTCCAAACGGTTTGGTGAAACCATTTGGACCAACATTACAAAATTGTTTGCAAAAGATATTAATAGAGGTGTGTGCTTATGATGATGTCATAATCATCAAGCTATAAACCCATGAATCGTGTTGTGATTTCCATGGTGATTGCATCAATCAATCAAATAAAATTCCAAGAATGAAGAAAGGTTCAACAATTGATAAGGAATCGAATGCAATAACAATATCAGGGGTTCAAGTTATAAAACCCGCCTCCATTTGAGCTCCAAAGCTTCAAGCTCACGTCAAAAATGGTGTATGCAACTTCTTTAACTATTCCAAGGCTCATCCTCAAGCTTTGAGTGAAAAGGAATGGTTAGAATTAAAGAGGGGATCGAGATAAAAAGAAATCATGTATTGATTTGTGATTTCCACCATGGATTCAAGGTGAAAGAGGGTCAAGAAGCTTATCAACGGGTTGGGGCTCGTTCTACTCTTTCTCCCAAGCTCCCAAGGTCATTTTGCAAGCAAAGGTTGGAAGTGAATTCGAAATTCCCCCTTTACTCTAGGGATAAATGAGCTTATGTGCAATTTTTATTAAAAATTCAATTAGGAGAGAGAAAGTAGGAATTATCTCTCCCATATACTTACCAATTTCCCCCTTCTCTTCCTTAGGGACGAGGCTATCCTCGTTGCCTCTTATTCCTCTCAATTATCAATGTTTTAAAGAAAAGCAAATTAAGCACCTTAAATCATATTATAATGATATCCATATGTGTGTGGATATTTCTTTTTCTTATAATAATGTGAGTGAGTTATCCACTTCCTTTGGATATTTTCGTGCCTTTGCAAGGCACATGATATTCCACATACATGGATTTCAACCAACAAAATTTTGGTTTAAGAGCACTTCAATTAATATATTTATTTTTGCATTAAATTGAAGTAAAGTTCCAATTATGCTTAAATCTTGATTATTTTAATATCAAGATTCTCTCTCCTCCAAAGTGATTCAAATGAGGCGCCCCTCTCATTTTATTTGATCTACATGATGCCAAGAAACATTAGGGACCCTCTTGAAGTGGTAATTTGCATATTGAACACTAGATTTTGGGTAAATTGCACATTACACCAAAACTAGGTTTTAATGCACAGACATTGCTTTATCAGCTCTTTCTGGGTACTCAGGCTACCACAAGCCATACCTCTACATCATCGTCATTATCATGATGCTTCAACACATGAGGAACATATTATCATGCACAATTTGCAATTTAACCCCTCAACTTGGGTAATTTGTACTTTAGTCCAAAACAAGTGAAACATTATTTCAATGTTATTCAAAAAGGACTAAAATTGAAATATAAGTTCCTCTTGATCCTTAATTACTTTTCAAGAGATGAGAGCAATCATATAATCAACTTTATTAAGAAAATCATCTAGTGTTAAGCATAACCCAGGTTAGGGGTGTTACAATAACGATCATCTATAATCTTTCCTAACCTTTTCTTCTTAGCTTTACATTTAGTAAAGGATAATCGGATAGCATTAAGCATATCAATAAGAGTTTCTTTAGACAACTCATACAAGTTAACTTCACTTACCTCCCCTACATCATCACTTATAGAGGCCATGAGATCAAGGTGGCATTCTCCATCTTTAGAGCTAGAAGAACTTGAGCAAGACTCCTCCCAAGTTGCATGAGTTGCATCCTTGCTTCTTCTTTCTTTTTTCTACTTTCTCTTGTATTTGTCTTCCTTCTTGTACTCCTTTTCCTTCTTGTGGCTGCTCTTGTGGTGGCTCTTCTTGGACTTGGGGCAGTCACTCTTGTAATGGCCTTTTTGACCACATTCATAGCACCTAGGAGTAGATGAAGAAGGCTTCTCTTTGAAGTGTTTTCCCTTGGAGTAGTTAGCTTAATTCTCATTTGGGCCATCATCTTCACTTGAGGAAGGAGTAGGGGACTTGAGAGCAAGTTTGTGTTGCCAAACCATATCTTCAATTTGAGCTTTGAAGGTTGTGTCATTGATCTTCTTGGACTCCTTCTCTTCTCTCTTTTTTTCTTCTTCTTTATTGTCAAGCCTTGGCTCATGAGCTTGAAGGTTGCCAAACAGCTCCTCAGTTGACATTTCACTAACCTTGTACACTTCTTAAATGAAGGTCACCTTGGGCTCTCATCTCTTTGGAAGATATCTCGAGATCTTTGAGTTGATTGTACCTTTGTCCATCACACTACCAAGAGCTGTCAATCCATTGATGATGACATTAAGCCTTGTGTACATTTCTACCACTCTTCTTGCCCATCTTGAATTTCTCAAGGAGACCACCAAGCATGTAGATCTTAGCCTCCTTTACTTGCTCTGTTCCCTCATAGGTGACACATATCTTGTTCCAAATCTCATGTGTGGTGTCCCATGAGGAAATTTGATTGAACTCAGATAGAGTGAGGGCTGCATAGATGATGCTCACAGATTTGGCATTGAGCTGAGCTTGCTTCATTTGGGCTTCTGTCCATGTGGAAATTTCCCCCTTTGGATCTTCATACTTTAGGTGCACCGCCTTCCACATCTTATATCTTACTCATTGGAGTTAGAACTGCATTCTTGTCTTCCAATAGAGGAAGTTGGTTTCATCGAAGATCGGAGGTCGCATGGAGAAGCTTCCCTCCAAGTTGAGATATCCAAGTGCTAAATCGCCCATCTTCTCCTACTTGTGGAAGTATCTTAGAGAAGACCTGCTATGATACCACTTGTTCGATCAAGGGCTATAGAGTGGGGGTGAATAGAGCTTCACAAATCTCATAAAACAGATTAGACCTTCAAATTATATTAAGTGCAAAAGCTTAAGCATACAGCCAATTTGAAGTCCTAACTAACAAGCATAGCAAGGATGAGAGACAAAGATAGCATACACTTGGACAAAGTGGTTTAGAGTGGTTCCACACTTCAAACTAGAAGTGAGTCAGTCCACTACCTAGAGGTGGTTAGTCTTTAAGACTTTGCAATCTTGGTACTCTTATATTCCATCATAAGATTACAAGACAAAACCACTTTCATCCAAGGACTTAATACCTCAAGAAAGGATCTTCAACCTACCAAAAGAACTTACCCACTTGATCTAGGAGTCTTCTACATTCAATAAGGACTTACTCACTCCATCTTCAAGTCTTTGGCCTTCCAGGAATTACCTATCCTTCTTGAATATATGCCTTACCTATCTCCTTCACTCAGAGATCTTGATCACCATGCTTTCTTCAACCTTGAAGAACAACAACTCCTTCTCCTTCACTTGGAGAAGATCTTCAAGCCTTTTCTTCAATAAGGAAAGGGGGTAGGAAGATGGAGGTGGAGAGCTTTACATGAATATAGGGAATAGCTCTCTTACAAGGGATCCTAACTCACTCATATTCATGGATTTGAATTGAAACTAGAGAGTGAAAGGGGCTCAAAGTTGTGCAGTACTCTCAACTATCTAGGACCAAGCATGTAATGAATGAGCAACTTTGGAATGAACTCTAAGAGGTCCTATTTATAGCTGGAGGTGCCACTTTGAGTTGGGGAACACTCTGGGTCGAATTATAGCCATTTTTGCCAAAGGCAAGAGATCTATTTTCGTCCAAACAAGTCACCAACAGTTAGAATCACTTTTTCTACAATTTTCGTACATTACAATTGGTCAAGATTCAATAAAGGTAACTCGACTAATTAGGTAAAAGACAAACCCAATTTTCAAACCATCGGTCGAGTTTGTCCAGGGGAAACTCGACCGACTAATGAAAATAGAATTTGGTCAGTAGCCTGATCGGTCTAGTTCTGTGTATGCACAACTCGACCGATGCACTCTCCAGAAAATGGATCCAGTGGATCGGATGAGATTGTAACACGACTGATCAACAGCCTGTGATCAATTTTCTAAAGAGCTTAAAAAGTGACTAAAACTTGGTATAAAGTGTCCCACATATTTTTCTCATCTTAGTTACAAGTCATATCATCAATACAAGTGATTACAAAAATATTCTAAGGTAATTTACATGGATTTCCTAATTAGCACACTTGCATTGCTTTTGACTTGAACTTTGACAAGCTAGGGCTTGTGAATTTTGATGCTTTTCATGTACCTAACACCTAAAATCAATCTTGAATACACATATTAGATACATATGAATGGAATGGTTAATTCATTATCAAAATATGGACAATGTATAACCTCTAGGTCAACATAAGGGAGGCTGAATATTTCTAGTGTAGAGGCTACTTGGTGTTGGGTGATGAGTGAGGATATTAATTATTCTGATGGACTTATTTTGTATTTTTTATTTGTATTGTGGTAGAGTTGGGCGTAACAACTTAGAAAATTGGTGGTGAGTCATGTGATTGTGGTCTAAATTTACTTGAAGGGCTATGTTGATCATCTTCAATAGACCTATGAGTTATATAGTCAACCAGGTTGATATCTTTGGGTGGTTTACATGGGTGAGGTGGGAAGGGGTAAATGTAATAGGTTCTTAAGAAACATTCGAGGAGGTTTTATTAAAGGTTACACTATTCATTGCCTTCTCTCATCTTCCAAAAGAAGTAACTACAATGACATGGTTTTAGGATTTTATGAGGGGTCCCCAGGTGGTAGTGGATGAGTATGACACAACTTTGAAGTGGGGGTTGTAAAATTAGAGTCCTACATTGCCCAAGGATGAGAAAGAGTCATTTTGTTTTTTCTAATAGGAAGAGGTTACATAATATCAAACAATAAAAAACTAGTATTGTGATCTTGACCTGTAGTGTCCTCCTAGATATGGACGACCATAGTCAACCCTTCTTCTAAGTCACAAAGCCATAGTCCCAACTCCCTACACTTAGGTCCTATAGAGTCGAATAGGTCCTTTGCAATCTAAGCATGTGATTGAATATTTGAAGAAGGAAGTGGAGGAGGAACTATATGGGGTTTCTTAGGTGCTATGATCTGCATATATTATCATATCAATTGCCAATTATATACACAAGTAGAAAAAAATCACAAATAAAAATGCACTAAAAATTTATTATTCATTTAAAAATGTAACTCACTCTTTGGGCCATGTAATGATGCCACCCTCTACATCACCTATCGTATCATGCTCGGGATAGCCATGTCTTGTAGACAAGCCTGATAGACACACAAACTACATTGGTAGGCATTGCAGCACCATGAATCATGTCACATGGAATGGGTGGTAAGTGCCACCCAGTGCAATGACATAGAAGCCAAGTTCTAGAGATGTAAGATGGCATGGCCTCAATCCCTACAAAATTGTATGTAGTGTTATATATACCCAAAAAATAAAATATTGTAAATTCACTTGAAGAACTATTATATCACAAATAATTACATTGGGTTTCCAGTTGGTGGGTCTATGGGATTACTCCCAACCACCTCTATCATGGGGGGTCCACCTCATTAGAATAGTAGGGAAGAACATGTATTGTCTAAGGATGTTGAGACTGAGAGGCCTAAATCTATTTCATTTCTTCCTTTATTCTCTTTACAATCATATCTTGTACATGCTCTTCTGACAATCCTCCTTTCTTGAAAGATTTGTGCTTATGCTCTGATGACTGAAAAAAGGATCTTATACTAACACCTACCTCGACGGCCCTAACATGGCCAGGATGCTCTGGAATACCCAAAGCAATCCTAAGTTCATCCATTTGGCCCTTAGGGATGAACATGCCTTCTTTTCTTTGCTTGTAGAGCTTCCTCTAATCATTATCAATAGTTTGGCCAGTCAAACATATCAATCAATGTCAAAAATGAACATGCACTCTAAGAGTTGAATTTTACCATTTTTGTAGCCACATCAATAGTTGTGGGGTTGGGTATTTCTCCAGATTGAGTTGTCCTCACATCTATCCACTCCTCATGGAGAAATAAAGGTGCAGGAGTAGTAGAAAACTCAACAATTGTAGGAGTATCCTGCTTAGAAGAAGTCACTTCTAGTATCTATTACAAACACCTTGCATAACTACCTGGATGCTACTTGTGGTCATGCACATTATTTGCACGCTTTTCTTTTTTAGCATTGTGTAAAACCTAGTTAATCCAAACATATGTTACTTACATAATACATTGAGTTCATCTTATTGATGATAAGAATGTATTTTAAAGGAGCAGGCTTAATATCTTGAATTAATCTGTTTGTCTTGAAGAAACAAATGCTTTCTACACCTTCAGGTCATATAGGACCATTGCCCAATAGAGACTTCTTCTTATTTTTGCTCATTATGTATTTGCTTGTCATATTTTTTGTATAATTTCTTAATATCCTCCCATAGCATTGGATCACCTTATTACGATGTAATTTTTCATCAAGGTCAAAGATGCTCTGCAAATTCATATACTTAATTGCATTTTTTTGAAAAAAGAACTGTGAATATCTTTAAAAGTCTAAATATCTCAAAACCATTTCCTTTCATATGCGGCCCTCCATGGACTTTATACCAAGAGTATATTTATTTCCACCTTGCTATGAGTAATAACCCCTAGTATTGCATGAAAGCATTGTGATTCTTCCCAATAAGATTTCCTATATCATCAAAGGCAATGGCCAGCTTCTAACCTTTACCCCTTTGAGCTACTAACTTGTTGATCAATGTGATGCCTCGTTTGCATGCATGATAACGCTACTCCTTAGTAGACCCAACAAGATCCTCAGGGCACACGTCCTCAGGCTGCTCATCCTAAAATTGTCAAGAAAAACACATAATTGATAAAAAAATGTAACTTATATAATTGTGATAGAGAATGTAAAATGTGCATCTATTTAATAAAATAATGCAACTTACACCAGACTCATACTCACAGTGAACATCGTCACAATGCTCATCCTCATGGTTAGACGCCATCTAAAAAATATCATATTAAAAATAGTCAAAGAATGAAATATAAGTGATAAAAATGTAAAATGCACATGTAACATATGAAACATTTGGTGTAATAAAGGATGTAAAATGAACATATATAATTGTAATAAAGAATTTAAAATGGATGCCTTGATTATCAGATGAATTTTTATCAATTAATATTCCTTCTATGTGATCACCACTCTATATAAGTTAGAGTTAGATTTAACATTTGGTGTTGAAAAGCCAATTGAGATTAGAGTCATGCATAGTACTCTTCTTTATCTACATGATCTGTAATGAACTACCTTTTCCCATGAAGAATGACAAATCATTTTTCATTTGTAGGATCTTCGATATAGAATACTTGCTCTGCTTGTTATGCCATTATGATTGGTCCACCCTTCTTCATAATGTTTTTCAAAATTCACTAATGTGAAACCCAATTCATCTACTACAACTCCTTTGTTGTTATCTACCCAGTTACATATAAAGATGGGAACTCTAAAAACATATAGTCAAACTCCCATATGTATTGAATGACACCATAATAAGACATTTTAGCATTATGTGGACTCTTATCCTTCACACTAGGAAAATAAAATGAAGATGCTTGAAGGGTTACCCAACTATTTTGGACAACACACTAATCATCTTAATGTTTTGTGTAATATGAAATTGCATTTATGTAAAACCTTTCATAAGTCATAGAATTCATTTTGGGTTTCAAGGTGAGCCTTTTGATATTTTCAGCAACACTATTTGGTATTTAAGATAGTTTGTTGAAGATTTTATCTTCAAACCACCTATTAAATGTCCTAGTATTATCTCTAGCACTCCACATTGAACTGGATCGATGATATTTTGTCTTGATAAAGTTGGTATGTATGGTGATATAAATACCCACCTCATTGATGTTGTGTAGAACATAGAACTTTGCTTGTTCCCACAACTTACGACTAATTACTTACACTCGTGCTCCTAAAGTACCTTTCTTGCATCAATATTGTTTTCATTGGTGGGAGCTTCATTGCAACTCACAAAGTTGTTGCAAAATTTCTTAACCTCCCTAGCCACATAACCCTCAATAATACTCCCTTCAGACGATAACAGTTATGAACATCACCTTTAAAAACACTCATGTATAGTTCAAAAGGATGTATCCAATGCAAGAAAATGGAGCCAACATTTTTCACTTCCCTAGTCAAATGCAAAACAAGATGTACAATGAAATCAAAGAATGAAGGAGGAAAATACAACTCAAGTTGGCACAGGGTAGCAACTACTTCTCTTTGTAATTTATCAAGATTCTCAAGATCAATAACTTTGTTGCATAGAGTTTTCAAGAAGAAACAAAGTCTAGTGATTGTAAACCTTACATGCTTTGGCAGTATAGATCAAATAGCCACAAGTAATATTTATTGAATTAGAGTATGACAATCATGAGATTTAAAACTTATAAGCTTCAAATCCTTCATTGATACTAATCTATAGATATAAGAAGAGTATCCCTATTATACCTTAACATTAAGAAAGCACTCATAAAAAGTTCTCTTCTCCTGTCTAGGCAGTGTGTAACAAGCTGGGGATAAATATGTTTTTTGATCATTGCTAAAAAAATTTGAAAATAGGTAATTTGTATTGCCAAAAGGGCAGGTATAATCCATATTGTACAAAGTAAAGCCTTACAAAAATTATAGATGGGTGTTATCTACAAAACCCCAATGTATTTTTGCTTAAGGATTGATACCTCTATCTAAGCCTTTCTTAGCTTTGGTCATACTTCCAATATCTCTAGCTATTAATTGGAAGAGATTAGTGTTATATTGCCTACCGTCTAGCCTCTTGTTCCTTTCAATCCAGATGTTGAAACAAACAAAGGTGAGGCAAATGCCTTTGTAGGCCACATTAAATTTTGTTTCACTTCTGTTCTTGATCTTCTCCATGGTTTCATTGAAACTATTGGATCTAAATAGTCCCCATCCATTCCTTAGCTAAACCAATGACCATATGTATTTCACTACCCGAAATTCATGGAAGAGATGTTTGTGTGTTTCTTGATCATTGCCCAAAACAAACACTTTGGATCAGCCTCAATACCCCATCTTCTGACCCTATCCTTGGTAAGGAGCTCACCTAGAGTGACATTGTAATAGGTTGTGCTAAACTTTGAGACATGGAAAGATCCCCATAAGAGCATAAACTAAGGAGTCTACCATACAAGTGGCTCACCTGAGTCCATCATTAGCACATGGATTTCCAAACTTATGAGGATGAAGGTTGAAGGATTGGTATAGATCCATACATGCACCACATCCTACCAGTCTAGATCCCATAATATTCAATGAGGAGCATGTCTAGGTGTTTTAGCTGACTACTATGTACCAAGTCCTCATTCACACCATATAGGTGGTTCACCTGAGTTTAGCATTAGCACATGGATTTCCAAACCTGTGAGGATGAAGGTTGAAAGATTGTTTAGATCCATACAAGTGCCTCATCCAACCAGTCTAGATTCCATTATATTCAATGAGGGGCATGTCTAGGTGTTTTAGCTGACTACTGTGCACTAGGTCCTCCATACTAGACACATTTAGGCCACCTTCTTTGTATACACAAATAATTATCGGCCAAGTTGTAACGTGGTCGCCTCCCCAGATGAATATCATGATTTTCTTAGTGAAATTGGCAATTGTGGGGTTTGGTAGCTCACAAACTTCACTCCAAAATCTGACAATCCTCTAGTTGATCGTCCTGATCAGCATAAGTCTTCATGCCATAGACATTTGGATCCAAGTCCATCCCTCTATTTTAGCCTCATTTTATCAATGAACATTTGGAAATCCTTTGAAGATCCTTTGTCACCGACAATTTGAGCGCCAAAGTGCCTGATGGGTAGTTGGTCTCTCTTCATTCAAACAAAAATTTTAAGTCTCCCTCTCCTACTGTCATAAGATTTTGATAGGTATACTTGATATTTGATGTCATTGATATATAGGCCCATCATCTTCCCAAATTTCTCTAGGAATCTCTTGAACTCTTTCAATTTGTTAGTGTTTCTTGTAGAGAACACCATTACATCATCAGCAAAAATAAGATTTGTTTTAATGAGTGTTCCCTTCACTAAATGATCCCCATCTTATTGACTTTATTGATCATGGTAGTGAGCCCCTCCATTATCACATTCAACAGAAGGGGGAAAAGTGGGTCCCCTTATCAAATGTCATTACCTACCCTAAAGAGATCCATAAGACCACAATTGATAACATAGAAAAGGAAGAAGTTGTTACACATTACTTGATGATATTTATCCATATTTTTGAAAATCCAATGGCCTCTGTGATTTTCCACATTGTGTCCCATCTGACATGATTATACACTTTGGTTAAGTCAATCATTACACAAGATTTAGCATTGGCTCTCTTGATTCTAAACCCTATAAGAGATTTGGCCTCTAGTAAATCATAGTCAGCTAGCTTCCTCCCTTTGACAAAAGTGCATTTTTCCTTAGAAATAATGTGGGGTAGGGTTCTCTTCATTTTGTTTTATAGAATATTACCTAGGATTTTGTATAAAATGGAGCAGCAAGATATCATCCTATCTCCTATAATATCATGTGAATCCCTCTTCTTAGGGATAAACTTAATGATAGTATGATTGACTACTAATGAATGCATATTCATCCCAGTTTCAGTTGCATTATTAGTCTAGTTTAGCATTCATATAGTCTAGTTTTCTTTAAGAATAGCTTTGTTTTGATCTACTTATGTTTTTATGGTAATTTGTAGGAATTTGATACTTTTCTTAACTCCCTTTGTAGGTTTTGAATTCGATCACTCTGCTACAAGTTTGTAGGAGGACACCTCTCACAGGGTATGGGGTAGCGCCCTGGACCGAAATGGATTTTGAGCACATCCAGAAGGCAGATTGATATACAACTTTTGTGTTTGAGGAAAAATTCGATTTGTCGATCAACCTGCTAATTTACATCAAAATTGTTGACAAATTAAGACATCTAGGAGAGATTGATAGTCTTGTTGACCTTCCAAAACTAAGACATGTCGGCCCCCAAGGTCGAAACACACACACTCGCCACTCAGACTCATCGATGGCAAGGTCAACAAGCCCATCGATCTCGCTCTTCCTCGACAACATCATCAGGTTGTAGGAGATAAGAAAATCAAGCCATCGACTCACTATGTCGACACTCTTGTCGATGACCACAACTACTCGACAGACCCATCAATCAAAAGCAAGTGATCGACATTGATGGAAAGTGGTCGATAGTCACGGCCCTATAAATAGGCCCCCCGGTGCAGCAGTTCAAATCATCTCGAAATTTTAGAGACAAACCACACTGAAAGACTGTTGTCAAGATAAGAGTGAAGCCTAGACCTAGAGAGTTCTCTCAACCTCTCTATCGAACTCCACAACTCCAAAGTCATCAAACTCCTTCTTCAAGGCGATCAATCTCTTTCAGAGCCGCTGTCCATTCACCTACTTCTACTACAAGTTAGGGTTAATACCTGAATGAGAAACAAGGAAGGAAGTCTTCCGTCAAACACCATGTCGAGCCACTTCTACCACCATCATGACCATGAAGGCCTCCTCTTCCTCTTCTAGTGATATTCATATCGCCATGTCGAGGGAGTAGTTTTTTCATTTGGGTGTGGGGATTAGCCCTACTACTCATTCCTTGCAATTTCATTCATGTTCCAACTCTTCTATGAACTCATTTAATTCATAGTTAAATCATTTATCCCATGTCTTGTGGATTGATCACCCACTTTACGTGATTTATTATATTCTTATACCGCGAGAACTTCAACGTTTAAGATTTGAATATCGATTAGCTTTTGTTGATGCCCTAATGAGAACTTCTAACTGGAAGTCTCTGAAGTAGTATATATAGGATCTTTGATTAACGACACATCGAGCTTATAGGAATACCTACTCATGGAAGTTTCTAAGCCAAAATGTGAAACTTGCATAACTCCAATTATATATTCATACATGTTTGGATTTGAATGAATGTGTAGATTTGATTAGTGATGGTGAAACCCAGTTCCACCCTAGTATTTCCATTCATTGGTAACTAGAACCTTAGTCTAGCTCTTTTTATTCTTGCAACCTTAGTTAAACAAACAAATCTGAAGTTTTGTGATAAATACTAGTTCTTTCTCAGTTACATTAATTGGATAATTCTTACACAAGTTTTCCCTTGGGATTCGATCCTCAACTATATTGTGATATGACTCATCCTTTTGCAGGTGGCATTATTGCACGCTAGTTTTGGAAAACTCTAGGAATTACATTCCTAGTGAATTTGTAGTGCAATAATATCCACGTCAACTATCCTTACAATGATTCCACCATTCATGAACCATTTCATATCTTTGATTATATTGTCGTTTATCACAGTCCACATGGTGATTGAAAAAATATACGGTTGAACCCATCTAGCCCAAGGGCCTTATATGTATTTATAGAAAAAATGTAAGAATCTCATCATCATCAACCTCTTTTATGAGATTCACATTCATCTTTGTGTCACCATTTGAGGTGGGTAGATATCATCTTCAATGTTGTGCATGTTTTCAATGTGATTGTATAGATGATAAAAGTAGGCGACTGTGTGAGAAGCAACCTACTCTTTGATCTCAACCCTTTCACCCTCCTCATTTATGAGTTGGTGAATAGTTTATTTCATTTCCTTCTTCTTAACTACTGAGTGGTATATTTTGGTATATTGATCTCCATCCTCCATCCATTTCAATCTGCTTCTCTACTAGATGAAAACCTCTTCTACCTTTAGGAGTTTCTTTAGTTTGTCTTCTACAGTGAGCCACAGCTCAGAATCCTCATTGTCATTAGGTCTCACTCTAGCATTGGAGGCGGCAGCATTGTACTGATCTCTTGCCTTGCAAAGCATGTTCTTCAGGTTTACCTTCTCTTTTATCCAAACCTTGATTGCCTTTTTGGTGTTTTGAAGCTTCTTTAGAACCATGAACATTAGATTATTGATCACATCTATATACAATGCTTTCTCTACTAATTGTCTGAAGCCTTCCAACTCACACCACCAGTTGTAAAACCTGAATGGTCTTATCACCCTAGTTATGGTCGCAAGATCCATCTTCATCAATCTATGATCACAGAGAGGATCAGACTCCTGTTGAATCAATGCATTGGGCCAGATGTTTATCCAGACTTCATTCACCAAGCCTCTAAGAAAGTTACTAGATATCTTGATCCTCCTACCTATTTTTTGGTTATTAGACCATGACGTCAGACCACCTTTTGTGTGATGTTCCAAGAGTCTTGTTGCATCCATCATATTGTTGAAAGCAGCCATCACATAGTATGGGACAAGAAGACCACTGTGATTTTATGTGGCTCTTCTAACCTTGTTGAAATCCCCTATTACCAGCATGGAACTTCATTCTGAGTAGTTTTTGTGATAGTTTTTCTACATACTCTCTCTATCCCTTTCCATGTTCTCATCATATAAATATGAGATAATGACCTCCAAGCCACCTTTGTTACATAAACTCATAGTGTCTACTTGATCAGTGACACTGATGGGATCGACATCCCAAACTTCTGGATTCCATCCAACCACAATGCAAGCCCTATTTCTGAGGTCTAGGTTGGATAAAGAAATCCACCCAGTAGGAAACAAGGTGTTCACCTAATATGTCATCTCCCTTCTGATTTGAGTCTCATAGAAGAACACTATAGTTACTTTCTCTGCTTCTATAATTTCTCACAACCTCCTCCATTTTTTAGCTAGCGATGACCCCCACACATTCCATGTGAGTGGACATACTTACTTCTTTTTGGAACTGTTCCCACCTCTAGAGTTGTTCATGTTCTTTTTCTTCTTTGTTGTGCTTCTGGAGTTCATTGGGCTTTGACAATGGTTGTGACTAGTTATCTCATCATCATCTCTAATCGTCTCTAGTACTGCTGACATGATTTACTGTGTGTATAACACAAGTGCACATATCAATGTAATATAGGCCTTGTGAGGCCCGAGTCAAACTCAAAGAAACATAAATTTTGGTAGACTACTAGTAACTGGTCATGATCCGCTAGACTGATTGGAAAAGTTGATTGTTGAGTTTAAAACAAAAATAAAAATAAAACAAAAAGAAACAAGAACGAGCGATGATTAAGTGTTTAATTTAATCAAATGGAATGGGAATCCTTAGGATTGTGGTTTCACCGCGAGGTCTCACTGCATATAAAACTACACAATTAACATAATTCGTTCTCTTTCTCTGATTATGACCCGTAGTCAGAATCAATAGCTTCTGCGATACAATTCACTACCTAATTCTAGGTCAGTTCCATGGCAGTAGTAACTTATACCCTAGGTCTAGGTGCTTTAATTATTTCTCTGAGTATCCACCATTAATCGTATATTACCTTGTCTAAGGAATTTATTGATTAATGTGTTAATCGTGCCTTTTCAACCACTATTTCTCTGCCAGAAGTAATTAACGGTATTGGAAATCAACTATGGTGATCAAGCATAGTAAATTGCAATGGAAACACGATAACATATCAAGGGAAAGTGAGACAAATTATGATAATCAATGTAACATTGTCATACAACGATTCCCCGGGCTACTCTCAGTCCTAAGGATACAGGGGATTAGCCCCGCATGTTCAACTCAGCAGTACACATGGAGAAGAAAGAGAGAAACATGTAGAAACGAATGAAAATATGGTGTAACCCCTGAAACAGAGAAGATCTGGATGATCCTCGGTGCAAGACGCATGATCTACAGCCTTCCGACGGTGAAATCGTCCGTCTACAGCTCTGGAAACGTCTGGGGCATAGCTCTGGGCTCCGTTCTTCGCTCTTCTCCTTTTGGGACTTGTGCAATGGAATAGAATGCGATACCTCGCTTTGGGCCACCTTTTCCTAGGTATAGGTACCACTTACGGCCGCCAAAATATCGTAGTCGTTCGATCATGATCATTCTGAACAATTTCCTGATCCGATGGCATGGATACTATTGACAGGGTGTCGTTGATATCGACCCCCTAGGGTACCAACACCTTCTTCAATTTATGGAATCCTCCTGTTGGCATCTTGATACTATCGACTAGTGGGGTTGATAGTATCGACGGGCTGACTTTTGGGACGTTGATGAAATCTCGAGACCATCGACAGTATGGTCGATGGTATCGACCTGGATGCTTTCCCTCCAGCCTGGTCACTGTTGCCATGTCGATAGTATCGACGTGTAACGACCGGGCCCACTGCCCATGGCTCAAGTAGAGGTTCAAGAATGACGACTGGCCCCAGAGACCACCACTAGCCTTAACTGTGCGCTTTATCCACACTCATGCGCAAGCCGGGGTAAACTTCCCTACTGGTCACCCATCCTAGTACTACTCCAAGTTGAGCATGCTTAACTATGGTGTTCTTTAGTGATGGGCTCGCAGAAAAGGAGGTGCACCTTGGTGATATGGGTAGTCCAATCATTCCTTTTAAGATCATATTATCCGAGGCCTCAAATCCTGGGATGTTACAATCTCCCCCACTTAGACTCTTGACATCCTCGTCAAGGCTCAACTATAAGGCCTCATAATCTCTTCCCCATTTCAGTGTAGACCCACAATGGCCCATGGACACCCAGCTCCCGATCACGGAATACCAGCGCAAGGGTGGCTACGTCAACCATGGATACCCCTTTCCTACATGCATGGACCGCACTACTCAAGACTGGCATGCCATGCCCATGTGGGCCCCACCTACTGGAGGGGTTATGGCTCTGATACCATTTGTAACGATCGGGCCCACTGCCCATGGCTCAAGTAGAGGTTCAGGAATGACGACTGGCCCCACAGACCACCACTAGCCTTAACTGCGCGCTTTATCCACACTCATGCGCAAGTCGGGGTCAACTTCCCGACTGGTCACCCATTCTAGTACTACTCCAAGCTGAGCACGCTTAACTATGGAGTTCTTTAGTGATGGGCTCCCAGAATAGGAGGTGCACCTTGGTGATATGGGTAGTCCAATCATTCCTTTTAAGATCATATTATCTAAGGCCTCAAATCCTGGGATGTTACACGACAGGTCCTGGAATGTAAAGTACCTGAAACTAAGAGAAAAACACAAATCAAATCTGAGAAATTTGATAATTTATACAAAATAAGATAAAATAAACTGAATTTGATGCATATAGTGATTTTATGCTCAAGGAATATGAATCATGCTATTATAGTCATAAAATGACACATAACCACACAAAACAAGTATGAAACCAGCCTATAAATGTGACTCAAATTCACTGCATCAAACTTCCCTAAGCTTGAATATTGCTCGTCCTCGAGCAACAAAACTTAGAATCTGATTGAGAGGGTCAACTAAAGAACATAGTCACATAATTGATACCTCAATATGATTCCTGCCTACAAATCACATATTGTCCCTTACCAACCACGGAATGACAACTACCCTTCAGGCGACAATAATCATTCATAAGAAATGTCTAGCCCAAGATCAACAAACACTATCAAATAAGGCATTTAACATAATAGAATCTTCAGGTTCAGGCTTGGTGCATCTTGTGATCTCCTATCTACGTTGCTCATTTCCTAACTACTATCTAAATGGAAGCAGATCTCCTGATAAACATGAATGAGGAGAATATCATGGGTGGCCTACCACTTAGAGCAACGGGTGGATGAATGGGTGGCTATGGAAGAAAAGGAAGCACAGTATAGTCGATCATGCAAAAACCAAAAATGACCTATCATGATGCAAATGCAAATGAAAATGCCCTAATGCTACATTTTTGGTGGAATGATGCATGCACTATCATTCCATCTCAAAGTGAGATGGAATATCTAAGAAAACTACACTATGTGCTTGTTCTTCTTAATATGGGGGTGAGAACATGTTCCTTTCTCCCTCTTATTCATACTTTTTTTTCTTTTTTTTTCTTTTTTTCAAGCCCTCATTGTCATAAATGGTAATGGATTATTTGTTGGGCTTCCTTCTCTTTTACATAACTTATACATTTGATGCTTTCTTTTTGGAGGGTATGGAACAAGTTCAACACCTTTAATTTTCTAGAAGAACATACAACACATGATGTACATCTATATTCTCAAAAGATGTGAATGCACTTCATTCTGACAATTATGGAACTAAATGACATGCACTACATAAGGATAATGTGCATGTATAACTATTCTATATCTTTCTTTTTCCATTTTTATGCAAAACATGCAAAAATAACTGTAATGCATGACCTATCTACGTGGGATGCAATCAAAGAGTGAAAGACAATAATGTGCTCCCAGTTCTTATGGTGGAGAGTGAATGAAATTACGGTGGATCAGATCACAAGACTAATTGACAGAACCTTCAGATAAAATTATATATTCCTCCTTACTGACTTGTGTACCACATAATCAAGGGGTTTCTCTCTCTCACTTCAAATTTAAGTCACGTTATCATTTGGTTGATTTAGGCTCAACATCCATATCAATCCTCTTATCATGAACCATAAGGATATACAATCATGTTCAAATGTTTTAAAGTTGACCTACCCAATGAGTTCCACAAGCGATGTCCTCAAGTTTTACAAGACAAGCTTACAATTTCTTAAAGATATTTCATTCAAATTCATTTTCTCACAAACCCCCACATGAAAACATTGAAATTACATGCAATTACATTTAAACTCCAATGATTACACTAGATACATAGTGGATCCTAGAAAATAGTAAATCTAGAAATTAAGAAAGCTAACAAGAAAGATGAAACTGGAAAAAACAAACTAAAGATGAAATAAAATAAAGAAAAACTAGATAGAAGTTGTTCTAGCACCCCCCTAAGCTTGAATTCAACTATGGCCTCATAGTTCAAATCTAGACTTAAGAGGTGGAACGGTGATACCCCTGTATTGCTCTGGTGGTGGGTGTGGTGGGTACTGGTGGGGTCCCAAGTAGGATGTTGCCCCTAGAATTTGATAGGAAAAATTTGTCCTCTTTTCCGTCGATGGTATCGACATTAATGAGACGAAATTTTCTAAAAATCTCCAGACATCTCGCGACCATCGACAATATGGTCGATACTATCGACATTTTTTTGTGTCGATCCTCTCTTTCGTTGTTCCCATGTCGATACTATCGATGAGGATGTTGATACCATCAACGGAATGGAATCTCAGCAGCTGCTTTACTGTTACAATCTTGATACTAGCGACACAAGTGTCGATAGTATCGACTTAATATCAGTCATGCACACTTAACAAGCACATCAGGGTATCCTTTTTTACAAACTAACTACAACGGTAATAAAAACTACTTAGGAAGATGAAAACTAAAGCAAATGAACATGTAATCTACCAAGGTTGGGTTGCCTCCCAACAAGCGCCCTTCTTTAACGTCTTAGGCTAGACAATACGTTTACCTTAACCTAGGTTGTCAAAGGATGTCTCTAATGATTCACTTGGCAATTTGAATTCAACTCTATCATTACCAATCCCCAGCGTCAAGTAGCCTCGCCCAATGGCAGTGATTACATCAGCCATAGCTTGGAACGACCTTCCCAATAACATCTCACATCCTTCTAGCTCATCCATGTCCATTACCACAAAGTCAACAGGGAAGATGAATTTGTTGACTTTGACTAGCACATCCTCGCATATACCTTGTGGCTTCACAATGGATCCATCTACCAACTCGATTGTCATGGAAGTTTGTGTTGGCTTCTTCAATCCCAGCTTTTAAAAAGTAGCAAGTGACATAAGATTAATGTCTGCTCTTGATTCACATTGTGCTTTTGGAAAATGTTGTCTACCTATGGAACATGGGATGTCAAAACATCCTAGATCTTTCCTCTTTTTTTTGCAGTCTTCCTTGAATTATAGAACTCACTACTTCGTCGACACATACAACATCTGTATCTTTGATCCACCGTTTCTTGTTGATGACGTTTTTCATGAATCTTCCATATGAAGAAATTTTCTCTATAGCTTCCACCAATGGAATGTTAATGTGGAGCTTTCAAAAGATCTCAAGAATTTCTTGAAGTGCCTTTGCTCTTTCTTCAGCTTCAGACTATCTGGGAATGGCACGCTTGGCTCCTTAATGCGCTTCTGTGGTGGAATATATGTAACTTTAGGGATCTCCTCCCCTAAGCTTGCTTCAATGCCACCTTCTAAGATAGGATTTGGTACATCATCCGTGGATGGAATGACTTGTGGCCACTTCTCCATATTCCTAGTGGCTGCTCCACTACGAAGTAAAGCTTTCACCTTCTCTTTCAGAATAGGAATCTCTTCAGAAATTTGAGATGTGGGCACAGCAGTGGTGGAATCTTGGAGTGAGCTACATGGTGTCCCACATCCTCCTGGAAATTCATATAAGCTGCGAGGGTATGGAACTTTGGGTTTGTCCTCTAAGTCTATATGCATGATACTCTGCTCATGTACCTCCTCAACAGGAAGCTATGACGCTTTGCAGACTAAAATATATTTAACCTGTTGATGTGGTTGAGCGGGCTCTGCATTCCCAGCTAATTTTTGTTGAATGGTTTGCTTCATCACAGCCACCTCAGTCACAATTTGGGTCATGGTTGTCTCTAGAGTCTTCATTTGTACACCATGACTCTGTAGAGTCTGACTAGTTTGGTTCAGAAATCCCCCATGTGACTGAATTTGCTTTCCGAATGTATTTATCAGCTCTTAATTTTGCTTTATTACTTGATTGAGCAACTCATTGCTCTTGTTTTCTGCACTCAGTTGTGGTTTTTGCTCCGGGTCTTGTAGAAAATTATTTGGATCCTTCCATAAAAATTTCTTATCCTTTCTCTAAGAGTAGTAATTTCTCCTATATCCTTGTTGATGCATATATTTTACATATTCTTCCTCCTCAGACCCAATTCTCTCCTACTCTAAGATCCTCTTGGCCAGTAGGTCCATCTTCTCATTTAATGCTTGAATGGCCTTTGCATCACCTGCAACTTTGACCTGTTCAGGTGCATCTCTTTCACCCTAAGACTACTTCTTGGCCATATTCTTCAAAATTTCTCGACACTTAGAACCTTTGTTATTTAAAAAGAACCCTGTTCCAGCTGAGTCTAGAGTACTCCTATCATGTTCATTAAGAGCCAAATAAAAAATCTTCGCTTGGGTTTCGAGATCAAGCCCATGGTGTGGGCATCTTCGCAGCATGATATTGAATCGCTCCCAAGCCTCTGAGTATGTCTGTCAGCCTATTGTTTGAAGTTATGGATCCTTCTGACAAGGTCATTTATCTTCTCAGGTGGGAAATACCTATCAAATAACACTTCTATCATCATGTCCCAAGATTCCACATATTTGTCATCCAAATTGTATAGCCACTCCCTTGCATTTCCTGCCAGAGATGATGGAAATAGTTTTAGGTAAATGGCTTCTTGTGGAAACCTCTCCACCTTCACCATGTCACAGTTCTCCACAAACGTGCTGATGTGGGCCACTTGGTCCTCATTTTTAAGCCCATGGAAAGCCTGCGACTTGACCAACTGGATCAGCCCTAGGTCAATCTTGTAACTGGGTATGTTGATAGCCTGTTTCTTGATTGTCCCCTTCTGGGCAGAAGAAGCCTTAATCTTCTCCCATATAGTATGTTCCTTGGCCATTGTGAAAACCTCAAATTCTTCTTCAAGGTCTTCGGGTGGTGTATTTATCTGCTCATCTTCATATCCCAAAGGCGGAATCTCAGGTGTTGATTGTGCGTAGTCCATACTACGTGTCTTCACCATGCACTAGTACCTGAAATGTGGAAAATTGAATAAGTACAGTGCTAGATGAATAAAGAATCTAAAAGATAGACAATTAGTCTCTATAATTAAAATTGCAAATAAAAAGAAAAAGTGGCCTAGAGTGGCCGCTTGCAGCACTCGTAGTGCCAAAATTTACTGTCTCCCCGGCAACGGTGCCAAAAACTTGACACAATTTTACCGTGTGTATAACGTAAGTGCATGTATCAATGTAATATAGGCCTTGTGAGGCCCGATTCAAACTCAAGGAAATATAAATTTTGGTAGACTACTGCTAACTGGTCGCGATTAGCTAGACTGGTTGGAAAAGTTGATTGTTGAGTTAAAAAAAAATAAAAATAAAACAAAAAGAAACAAGAACAAGCGATGATTAAGTGTTTAATTTAATCAAATGGAATGGGAATCCTTAGGATTGCAGTTTCACCGCGAGGTCTCACTGCATACAAAACTACACAGTTAACATAATCCGTTCTCTTTCCCTGAGTATGCCCGTAGTCAGAATTTCTCTCTTCCACGATACAATTGACTACCTAATTCTAGGTCAGTTCCACGCCAGTAGTAACTTATACCTTAGGTCTAGGTGCTTTAATTATTTCTCTGAGTATCCACCATTAATCGTATATTACCTTGTCTAAGGAATTTATTCATTAATGTGTTAATCGTGCCTTTTCAACCATTAATTCTCTGTCAGAAGTAATTAACGGTATTGGAAATTGACTATGGTGATCAAGCATAGTAAATTACAATGGAAACACGATAACATATCAAGGGAAAGTGAGACAAATTATGATAATCAATGTAACATTGTCATACAGTGATTCCCCGGGCTACTCCCGATCCTAAGGATAGAGGGGATTAGCCCCACATGTTCAACTCAGCAGTACACATGGAGAAGAAAGAGAGAAACATGGAGAAACGAATGAAAATATTGTGTAACCCCTGAAATGGAGAAGATCTGGATGATCCTCATTATAAGACGCACGATCTGTAGCCTTCCGGTGGTGAAATTGTCCGTCTATGACTCTGGAAACGTCTGGGGCATAGCTCTGGGCTCCGTTCTTCGCTCTTCTCCTTTCGGGACTTGTGCAATGGAATAGAACGTGATACCTTGCTTTGGGCCGCCTTTTCCTAGGTATAGGTACCACTTACAGCCGCTAAAATATCACAGTCGTTCGATCGTGATCGTTCTGAACAATTTCCTAATCCGACGACGTCGATACCATTGACGGGGTGTCGATGGTATTGACCCCCTAGGGTACTGGTGCCTTCTTCAATTTCTGGAATCCACCTGTTGGCATCTCGATACTATCGACCAGTGGGGTCGATAGTATCGACGGGCTAACTTTTGGGACACTGATGAAATCTTGAGACCATCGACAGTATGGTCGATGGTATTGACTTTGATGCTTTCCCTCTGGCTTGGTCACTGTTTCCATGTCGATAGCATCGAAGGATCTTTCGATGGTATCGACGGGTCCTGGAATATAAAGTACCTGAAACCAAGAGAAAAACACAAATCAAATCTGAGAAATTTGATAATTTATACAAAATAAGATAAAATAAACTGAATTTGATGCATATAGTGAATTTAGGCTCAAGGAATATGAATCGTGCTATTATAGTCATAAAATGACACATAACCACACAAAACAAGTATGAAACCAGCCTATAAATGTGACTCAAATTCACTGCATCAACTACAAAAGGGTTATCGATACTTGTACCTCCCCCACCTACAGTATCATCTAGTAATGGTTCTTTAGTAACCTCATTGATGGGCACCTTGTCAGGGGTATTTCACCTTCTTCAATGTCAAGCACCTCCATCACCGTAGAAGTAAGCAGTTTGGATAGATGTCAAGCTCACATCAGTGCTCAATGACTCTACCCTTGGTGTCTCTTTCCTGGTATTTGGGTCCTTCGAGTGAGATTTCCTCCTTCATTGACCTCTCCCCCTTGGATGTTCCAAGACAATAGGGGGTGAAAGTTGGACAGTAGTGATTGGGCACAAGGACAATCTTTGGTATTGTGATTCAATACCTTACAACTTTCACACATTTCTAGTAATGCTTCATATTTGACCATGACTTCTCATTTGTCCCCATTGGGTAACTTAGCCATTATCTTTGGCGGGAATTCAGCATCAATTGTGATGTCAACATAGAAGTGTGTGCATTCCATGACTGATCCATCTATCCTCCTATAAATGGCTCGAGGTTCCTGAATGGTTTGGGCAATCACCGCAATAGCTAGCATCATCCAATGCTACCCGACGTCCAGTAGAGACACCCACATCGAAGGCATTTTGAAAGTTGTTCTTCCAGTATCTTACTCTAGTGTCTAGGGGTAGACGAAGACCAGTAGGTCATCGAAAAACCACACACCTCTTAGCATAGAAGCATTGAGATCAATGGCATTGGTGAACCTAGTAAGGAAAAGTCCACCATACAAGGTAAAAACTTTGATGTCACCCTTTGGTTGCCAGGTTTGGAACATCCACCCTCATAGTTGTTGTGGGTGGCATTTCTTGCCCAGGATATAAATGATTGCGGAGAACTTGTGGTAGTTCTCCATTTTGTCAATGATCTGGCCAGTCCATTTCCTTTTATCCCCTTCTAAAAAGAAAGGTTTTTTAGGTTCACTAGCTTTAGATACTCATATGTGTGGTGGCAGTCCATCTACAGCCTTCACCCAATACCTAGAAATGGTTAGATCCATAGAAGAAGCAAGCCAGTTGTTAGTATTTTTTCCTTCCTACTTAGTCACTATGGGGGTAGTAAAGGGTGGAAGTCAGCCACCTCTGCCCGCCATTAAGGGTGGAACCCTAATCATAGAGGGTGATTAGAGAAAACACACATGATAAACTAGAGAGAGACTCAATGGGTTTAACTAATTGAATGATGGATAGTTAATCACTGCCAATTTTTGTTGTTAATTCTTTACTTATACCCATTTCAAGTAGGTCCATTCTACATGTCATATTGTCTTTAGTCTTACCTCATATATTCAATAGAGTACCAATGATGCTATCATAGATACTTTTCTCAACATTCATGACATCGATACAATGCCTAATTGCCAAAGAACTCCACTAAGGAAGATCATAGAATATTGACCTCTTCTTGAATAAATATTTGTCACTTCTTGTGAGAATAGTACCTTGTGATCTCTTACCATATGCATTGACAAAGTCTTATACTCTTTCATAAACAACCTCCCCTGATATAGGTCTAAGGACACTCTGTTCCTTAGTTGATCTATTGAATGTTTTGTGTAACCTTCAGTAAGGATGTATTTTTGGAGAGAAAAAAACATTCTATGACCAAGATATGCAGTCTTTCTGCCATATTTTAGTTGTATTGAATCAGTGTTCTTCTCACATATAGACCATGCTTTGCATCATTTTATAATGTATCCAAAAAAATTCCCATGTCATAGAAATCATTAGTAGTACAAAATAACATAGCATGTAAATGAAATATGTCTCTGTTAAAAGCATCATATGTCATCACACCTTCTCCCTAGATTTTGTTTCATCAGTCAAAGGTTCAAGAAAAACATCAGTATCATTGTGTGATTTTTTGGACCCTGATATCAACAAGGATAGCATGGCGTACTTAATTTCCATACATAATTAGGGAGGAAGATTGTATACAACAATCATAACATGTCAAGTATTGTGTTGGCTTCTTAATGTGCTATATAGAATCAACCCATTATTACAAAGTTCAACTCTTAGATTATTGACTTCTTTACCAAATTTAAGGTATAATATACCATTTTTTTTCCATTGTGGAACATCTGACACATGTTGTAGGATCACATCATTATTTATCTTTGTCTCTACATGCCAAGATAAACTATGTGGAACTGTTATGACGCCACCTTCCGGTAACCCCCAATTTAAGGGAGACCGAGAGGTCTAAGCCGCACCCATAATTTTCCGGATCAAAGGTTCGACAATTAACCAAGAACAATTATTAAATTTTAACAGACTAAACTGGAAAGCTGTAAGAAAAATAAACTTTTACATACCTTTTAAAAACTTGGATCTCTAATCTTCTATCCACATATGAAATCTACTTTAACTAATCCTCCTTGTATTTTAATTCATGTATTTCACAATATGACAATTTACTGTTTGTTCTTTTGGATTTGTATCTAAAATGACGATAAACAAAATGTCGATCAGCCGAAGCTGGTATGTGGGGGAAACAATAATCGTGCAATTATTCATAACAATGTATTGCAGCCAATTACCATTTAACAAACAATTTTATGTTTTAAATATAACTGTGTGATCCATGCATTTGCTATCCTCTGTAATGTTCCTGCAGTGGACCTGGATACTACTTTTCTTATAGTAGATCCCCATTAAACCCATCATGGTCCCACCCATAGGTGACCCAATTTCTAGGGTTGAGTCGCATGGCACTACCCGTAAGTAGCCCACTTCTTAACTCATGGCATGCTAATGGGTCTAATGGCACTACACTTGGTAGCCAAATTTCTAACCCACGATAACCTAGACCTTACTCTAGGTTACCCCTTTTTAGCCTTTTCAAGCCACAGAGATGGACCTGGATCTAGCCAGTTATATATATGTTCATAGTGATAGTCATAATCACTCTATATAGTTGCATGAAATAAAAGGCATCCAACAGTTAATTTCAAGCAATCGATAAACACATTCGGAAATCACCGTGAAACTAAAGCGATTATTCATAAGCGTAACCACATACCAGATTTGATGATTTCACAAGCTTTAAGCAATTCCAACCAAGAAAGCAATCCAAGCAAGCAATTCATCAAACACATAATTCCTGAAAAGAATATGTATTCTATTTACTACACACTTTATCAAGAATCATCTTTATTGACTTGGATTCACTTTCTAGGGTTTCCAATCCGAACTAGGGTTTCATTAATATTCATTAGGGTTTCTTAGATCAATTTCTCAAACTTTATTCCTTTTAGGTTAACAAACCCTAAAATACTCTTTTCTACTTATATAAACCCTAATTGCTCAAATTATCCATTTTAATAGTCTTTTATACCCAAATTGACTTAGGATCATTATATCTCTATTTATTCAACAATTAAATGACATATTCACCTAAATTAGGGTTTTCAAGCTCATTAATGCATATTCATGCACGAAACCCTAAATTAAGCCAATTATATAAAAAGATCATCTTTTTAGATCCTATTTTCACTTTTATTAACAACATGTTAATATTGGCTTGAATTATCCAAAGAGCATCATTAAATCCATCTATCATCAAATCTAAGGTTTTCTCATTAATTAAATCATTAAAGATGATAACTTTATGTACTATTCAAATTTCAAGCATATTTATGCACATAATCTCTAAATTAAACTAATTACATGCAAAGTTCATCCTTTTCGGTCTTAATGCACCTTTTTACAATTTACAGGTTAATATCAACTTTAATCATCCATAAAACCCTTCTAAATAGATTAATCATCTCAAAATAGGGTTTCTTAATCATTAATACATTAAAGTTAATAACTTCCATTACTTTTCAAATTTCATGAGGAATTAGGCTTCCATTATATTTTTATTGTATTCCTCATTTTCTCCTGATCAATATTCATATATAAATTATCTAAATCCGAGCTACCCGTGATTAGTTATGAATTTTGTAAGAATTTACTTACTTGACCAATAACAGGTTGCCACGTCACTTCATCCATGCAACGTGCTCTCCTGATTTGGAAACATAATCAAATGTCGATTCTGCCCCCACTTAAGTTATCCGACCTTCATACCCCCGGAGGGTATATCCGTCCAATGGTCAATCGGTTGCCTTCAACCTCTGGACGCAAGTCCTGGCCACGGCCTGTAGCCCTAGGCGCGTCTTGGCTCCCGTTCTGGACCCGAAAGCCATGATGAATCCTTCCCTTGCCTCCGTCCATCCTCTGCCTAACCAACCACCAAGATTGACTCCTCTTCTCGCGTGCGACCGGTAGGTTGCGATCTCTCACACTCGGCCTGCGTCGGTCTCGATCTGATCGGCGCTGTGGTTTGTATTGGCCACGCTCAGCCATCCGTCCTCTTCCCATTCACGGCCTCTATCCCCCCTACTGGGTTTGGAGGGGCACAGTGCCTCTGTTCACAACGAACAGCTTCGCTGGTCTGTATCTGCCAACTCCAGACGTCGGAGACCCAAGATGGGCGACGCTCATGGTAATAGCCCTTGCGCGACTGATCGATGATTTTCTCTAGTTCACAGCACCCTTGGCCTAGCACCGTGGCTTCTAGAGGAAGGGGGAGCTATCCTGCTTCCACCCTCAGACTGGAGATCTAGGTCAAGGCCAAAGCTTCCTAAGTTGGTAGGAAGATGAAGGAGGAAGGGTTGTCGATCCGGTCTGGTTGCCCTGATCGTTCTCCTTGGTAGTACTCTTAGTCTCTTCTAGGTTGTTGGCAAGGCACAACATTAACCTATTGACCAGGAAAGACTATAGCCATGATGGGGAAGATGGCTTGCTGTGAACTATGGTAGTGAGGGCCACATCTAAAAATAAGAGGAAGGGTAGTCCTCTGTCCTTCACCAACCCAGATATATATATACACACATAAAGCTACGTTTGAGAAAAGATGGATTGGTCCCCAAGTTTGTATATAGTTGGCAAGATATCTTGTTTAGCGAACAATTAATGCATCCTCCTCCGTTTCTATTTTAAGATATTCCTTTTATCTCTCTAATTTTTTTGGTGTATCTTTTACAACAACTATTCCATGAAATTTATTATAATATTTTCCAATTTATATTTATTAGGTGAGATGTCTTCCTTAAAAAAAAGACTTATTTCTTTAGACATCTCAACAATTACCATTATTTTTTGGAATGTCCATTAGTTTCAAATTTTAGAATTATCTTTCTTATCAAAAGGCAACAAAAATATTCTTGTTTTTATTTCAAAAGGCCACGGGAGGCACCAGCATATGATTTCCACATAATTCTTATCTTTTCCTCATTATTTCAAATTTCCTTCTTGATAATGCATTATTGTTTTCTCCCTTTTATTTTCCTTGTTATTGGGCCCAATAGCCAATGAAGCCCACAAACAACTAACACGGCTATTGTAAATGAAATCCTTTTATTCAAAACAAATTATATCATTATTTGTTCGAATTTCTTTAATAGGATAAATTACATTTCTCACCAAAAGAACCCAAAAATTGGGGTTGTAACATCCTTCCCCTCTTATAGGAATTTTGACCTCAAAATCCCATCAAGCAAACAAATAATTCAAGATAAGACTTTTACATGTCCATCATTGGCCCCTATGTGGCTTTTCCCTATCCATGGCGCTTCCAAAGAACCTTTATCATCACATTATCCTTTCTCTGAGTTATTTCACCTTGGCATCTATAAACCTCATAGGTGACTCAGGTCATTACAGCCTCCCCTAGGGCTCACTAGGTTCATGGCTCCGCACATGGTGTGGGTACCTCACATAGTGCTCTAATTTGGACACATGAAACTCATCACACATTACTCCCTCCTGAGGGGTAAGGTCAAACTTAACCTTCTCCACTAAACCATATCAAAAGAACCCATGCATCGGGGACTCATCTCTCTTAGCTATAGCTTAGAGGGGTCAGATTTTTATGTCACATATTCCCCCACAGTAAACTGCATGTCAGTCTACTTTGCATCAGCTTACAACTCATGTTGTCTCTGGGCTTCTTTCAGCCATTGCATGATCAAAGCGACTTCATATGCACACATTGTGGTCCTTTCTTGACCTTCACGAGGTCCCTTCACCATCATCATATTAATGAAGTGGTGACCGACACAACCTCCTTTGCAGAGCTTCTTTTCATATCAATACTGGCTAAGGTGGTTATCATCACATCTTACGGAAGACAAGAATTGTCTTCATGTATCACCCTAAACGAGCACACATGCTCTCATCAGACCCTCTAGTCTGGATCATACTAACCATTAGTTAGGGGTGATAAGCGGTACTAACATTGAGTTCTTCAGGTACCTACTTCCACCTTATGGAAGTGAACCTTTAGGTCAAACTCAAGGACCTTTGAACTCGCATCATGGTGTAGTTGAATCATCTCTCTCATGAGTAGTTCAACCAAATCTATCCCTGGACAGAACTCTTTCTTTCTTATGTCATCTGGGTAAGACGATCTACCATACCTTATAATACATCTCAACCTTCCTAGGTCTAGGGGAGACTTACAACATCCATAGTGATGAACTTCCTCTCTCTTTTGGGGATTATTTATCCTTTATATCAATGCACTGGGTTACTGGTGTTTGTCCTTCACCCTCGGCTTGCATGGCCATATACCACATGCAACTTTATCTTAGGTATCTAAAGTACCACTGTCACTTATTGTCTTCGTAGTATGGTGTATGGTGATCTTAAAATCATGATCTCCTGTATGTCATTATTCTTCAAGATCAATACCTCAAAAACCCTAAACCATTCTATCGGGGTTTCATCACCTTATTTTCCAACGAAGTGCATCTGAGGTCCTACCACCATCCTTTCATTGCATCAAGGACTAGATTGGCTAACTAAACAACCATTAACTGGTCTCGTTACATTAGTGTTATCCAAACATATCTTGTTTTCCAAACTTAGGGTTAGTCTAACAACTTCTTCTAGCCAAACTAGGCAGATATATCTTCAACCAGGGCATCCATTACCACTTCTTACGTATTAGGTAATGTTGATGACATACACCTTCATGTATTTCACTTATCATCTCAAACTCGAACTCTAACTCTATCTTCATTAAGAACACTTTCTAATTTCATCATCATGGTGATCAAACTCAACCTGGTATAACTTATAAGTTCCACATAGCTCATGATAAAACATTCTCAAAAGATGACTACTTAATTTCTCTTTAGTGTTTGCAAACCATCCATGGATCATTCACTTTACCAGGGTATGTTATCTTCTATGTCCCCATATCTCGTGGCAACGTTCCAACTCGCATCATCTTTTATCCTTGGTGTATGGCATGCGTACTATCCCATCTCTCCTTCTCATAACAAGAGGAAATAAGCATTTGGTGGCCGTCCAAACACAAAGTTCTTCCTATTACAAGAGTAGAGATGATACATCCCACATCATCAGTACACCGTCAATTCTAAGTTGAAACGTGCAACTTATGTCTCTACATCCCAAACATCATGATATCAAAGTTAGTTCCATGGAAAACTGGTCTCGAACCTACTTGGGTCACCACACAATCCTTAGTCATCTCCTCTAGTTCTATAGGGTGTCGGCACTTTTGGGGGTCATCCCTCTTCCCTTATGCATCCAGAGAGTGCCCTGCTCATCTGCCCTTTGGGTCCCATGAGTTCATGAAGGTGATCAATATCCTAACCCATGGCCCTCAGACAATGATAGTTGTTACCTCCCGACCCTATGGTCATGTGCAACTAGGGAATTAGGCAACTCCTACTTCCATCAGTCTTATCCCTACCTGACCCTAGGATAGACTTAGGATTCTCTTATAGTACATTTTCAACTTAGAACCTTACCCAAGCCTTCATCATCTCTCTCTCTCTGCATTCATGGGTTGACTTTCATCCTTTCATAGGGATCATGGCAACCTGCCTACCTTGGTCAAGCCCCATACTGGTTACCTCCATGGTAACACATCCATATGCACATAGAGATGGCTATCTATGGCTCTAGAGGTTCATCTTCATACCATGTACTTTTCACTTAGCTACTCAAGATCCTATGAGACCTCTTTAGGTTACCGTAAATCAACAAAACTGGTATACACCCTACAAAAGGGTCCCTCTCCCAGGATGGGAGGAAACTACAACTCTTGACAACAAGGTCACAAACATCCCTAGGGTTTACATCCATATGAGCATGCTTGACCCTAGAAAGCCATTAAGGCACAAGCGGACCACCTGCTAAACCATGCTAGGTCACACTTACTCTCATCCTCAACATTGGGTCAAGATTATACCTTCCCATGTCATCAACTTAGTTGTAAGGGGTTCATCAAACATGCCTTTAACTTAAGGGGTTTCTTTTTCCTCTACACATGAGGAGTATTATGCTCGGAACTATAGAGACTCAAATCTCATCATGAGCATCAGATACACTGCTTCCCCTCTTAGGCCTAGGAACCCTAGGTTCTCCTTTGGGTATCCAACTGCATGCTCAATCTCTTAACCACGAATCCAGCATGTCCAAGGTATGTCATGTATTCCCATGAACCTTTTATATGAGCAACACCTCAGAGTTGAGTCCACCTCAAGGACAACCAACTGGGTATAAGGCCTCACAACCTATTACTAAACCTCTCCAGATCTAAGGAACTCTTCTCCCTATCTTAGGAGGGTAACACCTATGCCAAAGGCACAGAGGTATCAGTAGATTCATCCTCTCTCTAGGGTTTGGTTCCTCTCATGGAAACCAAGATATCATCAACCTCTAGGAATCAAGCATGTGGCGACCACTATCATCCACTTAGGTCACATCATCCTCAACTCCCTATTTTTCCTCATATCTCAGAGTCTAAGACTCCAACCTTCTTGCTTGGTTTCCCGTTCTCTCTCTAGAGCTAACCCTACAACCAACCTCACCATTAGAGGTCCTCTCTTCATGAAGGATAAACCTCAAAATCATAACCCTACATGATGAAGCCTATGTTCAACTTATGTTCGCTCAAGGTTATCCATAGCCCCTTATGCTTGTCACATAAGCTATCCATCAAACTCTCCCGGCCAGGGTTTCAACCTATTTCTTACACTACTGATACATTCTAGGTGTCTATTATGCCCATATAAGCTCGTGTGGTTTCCATAGGTTCTTCTCTAACCTCATCAATGAAGGAGCTATCCTTCACTCTAACATGCATGACCCTTCCTAGTGTTGGGTCACCAGAGGTACTAGATCATCCCACCTCTCATGGCACATACGTCATCCAAGGCATGTCTAACCAAACACTTGGTCTATCATGACATCCAACTCATCATGTTTTCTCTCTCTCTAACCTTCACTTAGGGTTAGGGTTAACATCATCCTCAGAGGATGTGACAGGTCTCTACTTGCAATGGAGATTTCTATCTCCAAGACTAACTCTCCTTATTTATCCTCCTGACAAGAAGGCCTAGCCTCAGGTCTCTTCTGAGGATATGACAACTTATGTCATACGACCTAAGCATGTATCTATCATTTAGTTTGTGCTTAATCTATTAAGCTTATATCCATGACATCTTATTTACATGTTTTCCTTTAATTTGATGGAGGATTCCTTAGACCTTATTAACCTTACCCATACCTTAAGAGGGTGAAGAGAAGAGAGAAAACCCTAACCCTAAAGGTCCTTAACCGAATTTGTGATGAGAAGGGATGAATAAGATGAGAAAGTCCTAAAGGTATCTTATTTCGATTCATACCCTAAGACTTTGGCCAGGCAGTCACACGAATCTGGGAGTCCTCGTATTCCGACTAGAAATGCAGAGGAAAATCTTGTCAGCCTCCAGTTGTGATCCTTTTCTAGACACCTCCGTCTTTCGAATAATCCTCTAATAACTCCCTTGGGTTCTATGGAGTTTGTAAAATTTAATAATTATTAATGGTTAAGTGAGGAACCTACACTCTTATTCCAATTGTTACGACCCCACCTTCCGGTAACCCCCAATTTAAGGGAGACCGAGAGGTCGAAGCCGCACCCATAATTTTCCAGATCAAAGGTTCGGCAATTAACCAAGAACAATTATTAAATTTTAACAGACTAAACTGGAAAGCTGTAAGAAAAATAAACTTTTACATACCTTTTGAAAACTTGGATCTCTAATCTTCTATCCACATATGAAATCTACTCTAACTAATCATCCTTGTATTTTAATTCATGTATTTCACAATATGATGATTTACTGTTTGTCCTTTTGGCTTTGTACCTAAAACGACGACAAATAAAATGTCAGTCATCCGAAGCTGGTATGTGGGGGAAACAATAATCGTGCAATTATTCATAACAATGTATTGCAGCCAATTACCATTTAACAAACAATTTTATGTTTTAAATATAACTGCATGATCCATGCATTTCCTATCCTCTATGATGTTCCTGCAGTGGACCTTGATACTACTTTTCTTATAGTAGATCCCCATTAAACCCCTCATGGTCCCACCCATAGGTGAACCAGTTTCTAGGGTTGAGTCACATGACACTACCCATAAGTAGCCCACTCCTTAAATCATGGCATGCTAATGGGTCTCATGGCACTACACTTGGTAGCCCAATTTCTAACCCACGATAACCTAGACCTTACTCTAGGTTACCCCTTTTTAGCCTTTACAAGCCACAGAGATGGACCCGGATCTAGCCAGTTATATATATGTTCATAGTGATAGTCATAGTCACTCTATATAGTTGCATGAAATAAAAGGCATCCAACAATTAATTTAAGCAACCAATAAACACATTCGGAAATCACCGTGAAACTAAAGCGATTATTCATAAGTGTAACCACATACCTGATTTGATGATTTCACGAGCATTAAGCAATTCCAACCAAGAAAGCAATCCAAGCAAGCAATTCATCAAACACATAATTCCTGAAAAGAATATGTATTCTATTTACTACACACTTTATCAAGAATCATCTTTATTGACTTGGATTCACTTTCTAGGGTTTCCAATCTGAACTAGGGTTTCATTAATATTCATTAGGGTTTCTTAGATCAATTTCTCAAACTTTATTCCTTTTAGGTCAAAAAACCCTAAAATACTCTTTTCTACTTATATAAACCCTGATTGCTCAAATTATCCATTTTAATAATCTTTTATACCCAAATTGACTTAGGATCATTATATCTCTATTTATTCAACAATTAAAAGACATATTCACCTAAATTAGGGTTTTCAAGCTCATTAATGCATATTCATGCATGAAACCCTAAATTAAGCCAATTATATAAAAAGATCATCATTTTAGATCCTATTTTCACTTTTATTAACAACAGGTTAATATTGGCTTGAATTATCCAAAGAACATCATTAAATCCATCTATCATCAAATCTAAGGGTTTCTCATTAATTAAATCATTAAAGATGATAACTATATGTACTTTTCAAATTTCAAGCATATTTATGCACATAATCTCTAAATTAAACTAATTACATGCAAAGTTTATCCTTTTCGATCTTAATGTACCTTTTTACAATTTATAGGTTAATATCAACTTTAATCATCCATAAAACCCTTCTAAATAGATTAATCATCTCAAAATAGGGTTTCTTAATCATTAATACATTAAAGTTAATAACTTCCATTACTTTTCAAATTTCATGAGGAATTAGGCTTCCATTATATTTTTATTGTATTCCTCGTTTTCTCCTGATCAATATTCATATAAATTATCTAAATCCGAGCTACCAGTGATTAGTTATGAATTTTGTAAGAATTTACTTACTTGACCAATAACAGGCTGCCACGTCACTTCATCCATGCAACGTGCTGTCCTGATTTGGAAACATAATCAAATGTCGATTCTGCCCCCACTTAAGTTATCCGACCTTCATACCCCCGGAGGGTATATCCGTCCAATGGTCAATCGGTTGCCTTCAACCTTTGGATGCAAGTCCTGGCCGCCGCCTGCAGCCCTAGGCACGTCTTAGCTCCCGTTCTGGACCCAAAATCCATGACGGATCCTTCCCTTGCCTCCGTTCATCCTCTGCCTAACCAACCACCCAGATCGACTCCTCTTCTCACGTGCGACCGGCAGGTTGCGATCTCTCACACTCGGTCTATGCCGGTCTCGATCCGGTCGGGGTTGTGGTTTGTATTGGCAACACTCAGCCATCCGTTCTCTTCCCGTTCACGACCTCTATCCCCCCTGCTGGGTTTGGAGGGGCATGCCGCCTCTGTTCGCAACGAACAGCTTCGCTGGTCTGTATCTGCCAACTCCAGACGTTGGGGACCCAAGATGGGTGACGCTCATGGTAATAGCCCTTGCGCGACTGATCGGTGGTTTGCTCTAGTTCACAGCACCCTTGGCCTAGCACCGTGGTTTCTGGAGGAAGGGGGAGCTATGCTGCTTCCACCCTCAGACTGGAGCTCTAGGTCAAGGCCAAAGCTTCCTAAGTTGGTAGGAAGATGAAGGAGGAAGGGTTGTCGATCTGGTCTGGTTGCCCTGATCGTTCTCCTTGGTAGTACTCTTAGTCTCTTCCAGGTTTTTAGCAAGGCACAACGTTAACCTATTGACCAGGAAAGACTATAGCCATGATGGGGAAGATGGCTTGCTACGAACTACGATATTGAGGGGCACATCTAAAAATGAGAGGAAGGGTAGTCCTCTGTCCTTCACCAACCCAGATATATATATACACACACAAAGCTACGTTTGAGAAAAGATGGATTGGTCCCCAAGTTTGTATATAGTTGGCAAGATATCTTGTTTAGGGAACAATTAATGCATCCTCCTCCGTTTCTATTTTAAGATATTCCTTTTATCTCTCTAATTTTTTTGGTGTATCTTTTACAACAACTATTCCATGAAATTTATTATAATCTTTTCCAATTTATATTTATTAGGTGAGATGTCTTCCTTAAAAAAAGACTTATTTCTTTAGACATCTCAACAATTACCATTATGTTTTGGAATGTCCATTAGTTCCAAATTTTAGAATTATCTTTCTTATCAAAAGACAACAAAAATATTCTTGTTTTTATTTCAAAAGGCCACGGGAGGCACCAGCATATGATTTCCACATAATTCTTATCTTTTCCTCATTATTTCAAATTTCCTTCTTGATAATGCATTATTGTTTTCTCCCTTTTCTTTTCCTTATTATTGGGCCCAATAGCCAATGAAGCCCACAAACAACCAACAAGGCTATTGTAAATGAAATCCTTTTATTCAAAACAAATTATATCATTATTTGTTCGAATATCTATAATAGGATAAATTACATTTCTCACCAAAAGAACCCAAAAATTGGGGTTGTAACAGGAACCATAGTATAATAGGTAGATACCACATCATCTTGGTAGGAGAGCCAGTTTTGGACTTACTCAAAGTTATCATTTTGTACCTTGACACCACACACTTTGGACAATCTTTCAAATCGATATAGTTCTTTTGAAATAACACAGACATTTGGATAAGTATGTATCTTCTTAGACTCCTTTTCCGTTGGGCATAATATTTTCTTTAATTCGTATGTTGAGATTGGAAGCTTGTTTTAAGGAAGAATTTCTTTCCATTCTCATTATCTCCCCACCAAATCAGAGTAGAGACAAGGAGAATGGAAAAGACTTGACGGGAAATATATTAAAAAGATCAGAGAAAAATATAAAATGTGAGTGAGAAAATATAAATAATATGACGAAAAAACCAATATAGCCCACAACTAGTATGAACAGATAAGTAGCATGTTACATATGTATTACGTCACTGAAAGGAGATATAGAACTTTGGATATGTTTTTGATAAAATTTGGAGAAACTTCTTTTGTGGAAATAAAAAGAAACTAAAATAACCTTTTCATACATAATTTAGAAGAAGAAAAATGAAAGTTTAATCTTTTAATTAAGAAAAATAAAAGTTGAAAAAATATAAAAAAGATAGATAATTAAATGAAATACGATGAACTACAGTAGAAGTTACTTAATGGAGAGAAAGTTCATTGTACATATAAAATTGTGAAAAACTACTTCTACAACCACAATGAAAATTAAAAGAGTGTCTTATTTCCATTTTTACAAAAAAAAATATCTTTTTTGTAATACTTACAACACATAACAAATAAGAACATATGTTGCCCTCATCTACATCTTATGGATTAATTTTTAGATACATAAGATTTTCCTCCAGAAAGCACTAATAGTGTTAATTGTTGTCTTGGGCATCTTTGAAAGTATTTTTGTAAAATAATATGTGTAGACAAATGTATACATATAACTATTATATTTTAATATGTTTCTATATTATCAACGTCTAACATCACTACAATTTTTTTTATATTTTCATTAATTTTCATGTTTTACTTCCCTTGTCTTCCTCATGCTAACCAAATACATTAATATAAATGTCTCCTCTCCTCCCCTCCCCTCTCTTTCCTTCCTTTTCCCTCCTCTTCATTCACCACATACCAAACATAGTGTTTTGTTAACCACTTACCCGTATACCAACGAGTCAACCCACAACTTATGCTAAAGCCAAGGACAAATTTTACATGTTGAGCCGACTATAAAGTGCGTTTTGACGATAATTTATGGGGGGGAATAAACAAAAGCAAACTACTCTCAATCGCTAGACACTTCGAGTTTCAAGAATATGTTATATATTAAAAAAATGCAGAACGTTATTTTACTCTCATTCTTACACTTCAGAAGATAGAGACTGCGCAGTATGTATTTTATACAAACATAATTTATATTTTATACACAATTAGTATAAATATAACACACAGTGAGTACAACACATTTAATTGTTGGACACTTGTTTTGAAACACTATTGATTTGTTGGCTTATAACGACAACACTTTTTCTAGTACACATGTATACAAGGAAGAGTAGAATAAATGTACACGTCTAAGAAATGTACACACACCCTGTACAAAAATTATTGAACTGTTGATGAACTGTTATATACTTGTTATTGTCCAACATGCCAATAACGGATATATTCTTACATTACACATATATAAATGAGCAGTATAAAAAAATACATGTTTTAATAAGCATTAAACCTCAATGTAAAAGATAAATTAATAAAAAAATAAACACAGCAAAAATTAAATTGCTATTAAATGTCATTGATCTATTGGCTTATAACGAGAATATTTGTTCTAGTTCACACCTATACAAGGAGGAGTACACGCTGACTACAAGAAATATTCATACGTTTGTACGAAAAATGTTGAACCGTTAATAAAATGTAATATAGTTGTTACTGGTCTGTTTGCCTGGATATATTTTCTACGATGCACATTTATATAATGAACAATATAAATATACATGACCTAACAAATATTATAAACATCAATACAAGAAATACAGAACGGACAAAAGGCTGTGTATCATAGAAGCTAATCAGGTTTTAAAGCTTATTTAAAATGTGTGTATCGGCATCCCTTTTATATTATGAATGGTTTTTTTTAAGGGAAAAAAAAAACTTGCCTAATACCGTACATGTTATTTGGACTGGCTAGTCCGACCTAAGAGGCCCATAGAAGCATATCGGACCAAATATGTAGCTCCATGCTGTCACCATAGTTCCAACTCGACCCCAGTCATTAAATATTAGGACGATAAATAAAGTGTTTGGAGCTGTATTCTGTGTGCTCTTAATTGGATGAGGCAGATATGCTCTCTTGGAATGCATCTGATTCGTCCCACACGGTACGGCGATCCAAACATCAAGACCGAAGAACAACGACAAGTCGATCGAGCAACAGCATGATAATTTCACGTTGGTTCAACTCAAACAGCATTCTAATTGAATAGCATCTTCATCGTTTTTGTTGGCGGTTACGATATAGACAGACAGTTCTTCTCCGCGCGGCCCAGCAACCCTATACGGCGGGAGGGGGGGGGCAAGACGGGGCAAAGTGCCCCCCTCCACTTTTAAAAATATATGTACTTATTTATCTTGCTCATGAAGTGTGCCACTCCGCATGGCTTCCTTTTCACTGGATGGGAGCATTCCAGAAGCTGTTGATCGCTTTAATAATAATGAAAAGTAGATTCACCGGTGTTAGAAACTGTCCGCGTTTGCGGATACTATACATTTTGTAAAACAAAACAAATTTATATGTGATAATACCTATCTAACGAACCGGCCACAGAAAACGACTCCACTTTTAATATCTCGAAGACTCCAACCGTCAAAAGTAAAAAAGGCAATTATGCCTGCATTAAAACGCTGCCAAACCAACCAGATTTCTCATCGTTAACAGTAGTGCTGTGAGTCCTAGGTCTCTTCCTTATTCTCCGGTCTCTACTGTTGCGACTTGTCGTTGCCAACTTGCCGGTGGAATACATGCATGTCTAACCAGCCGTTCATACTAAACACTTCAGTTGTACAAGGATTATCTATGTTTTTCAAGGATTCAGATTTCTAAGTTTCTCTCCGGACCCCGATGACGGTCTCTACTGTTACGACTTGCGGACTTGTCGTGGAGCATAGGCCTGTCAACCCGCTGTTCATACTAAACACTCAAGTTGCATAAGGATTATCTATATTTTTCAAGGATTCATACTTCTAAATTACAAGATTCGTATTTCAAGTTGTTCATCTAGTCATCGTATTTGTGGCTTTTTCTCTCCTCCAGACAGTTTGTCTGTCTCGTCACAGTTTCTCAGCCGAGATATTTGAAAAACTAGTTTTTGTTCGTCTGTTCGACCGTTGCCCGTCACCATAGTTATCTTTCATCTTTTCGTGGAGAAATTGACTTCGTCTCCGCCATTGTGGTAATTTTTTTACTTTCTCTTATAAAAATCAAGATGACTAAATTGTTGAGTGTTGTATATGAATTTATTTGATACAACAATATTTCATCGTCCAATCTTACACATTGTTAGGTAATATTTTTTAATAAAAATACACTTTGAATATTTTTTACCAACAGTAGCCTACAATAAATTATTTTGTACAATGTTTGAAAATATACACATCAATTTGATGTTTATTGAGTTATTGTTGAATTTTTTGTTTATAATTTAAAATGAGTATTTTACAATTGTATATATAATCACAACATAATATCTACATATTTTTTTATCAGATATGAAGAGATATTACCATGCAATATCAACACAAGAGTCTACATCTACTTCTTTACCAGAAACACATGCTTCTAATATTGAACAACAAAATATGCCAGCTAATACTCCTCGTGGTGATGTTATAGACTTGCAAGGAAAAAGAAATAGAGTTGAATGTAACTTAGAAGAAATTGAACCAGATCTAGGGTTGTGGCCTAACACATATGATTACCTGGTATCTGTAAGAGATGAAATTCGACAATCTTATTTACAAAACAGGCCATGTCAACTAGATAAACATAAATTTCCTCTGAAAATGATTGGCACTAAATTAAGAAGGTTTAACAAAGCATGGTTTTGTGAATTTCCAACATGGCTAGAATATAGTATTTCTCAAGATATGTTGTCTATTTCTTATGTTGTTATCTTTTTATACCTGAGGGAGAGGGACAAGGAGGAAGAGATGTTTTTATATCAAAAGGGTTCACTAATTGGAAAAATAAGGATTCTCTTCAAATTCATGTAGGAGGTCCTAATAGTTCACATAACCAAGCTTTAAAAAAGTGTGAGGATCTAATGAAGCAAAAACAAAGTATTCAATATGTTCTTGAAAGGCAATCTAAGGATGTTGAAAGTGCTTATGACATACGGTTAAATGCATCAATTAATTGTGTTATATTCTACGACAAGGCTTAGCATTCAGAGGCCATGATGAATCCAATGAATCAAAAAATAAATGTAATTTTTTAGAATTGTTGCAATTTCTAGCCGAACACAATGATGAAGTCAAAGGTGTTGTCTTAGATAATGCTCCTGAGAATTTAAAGTTAATAGCACATGATATACAAATTGATATAGTAAATGCTTTTGTAATGGAAACAACTAAAATGATATTGCAAGAGATAGAAGATGAAAACTATAGCATCCTGGTTGATGAAGCTCGAGACATTTCCAACAAAGAACAAATGACAATTGCTTTGAGATTTGTTAATGGAAAAGGTCATGTGGTCGAAATATTTTTAGGACTTATTCATGTAACTGACACCACGTCTTTATCATTAAAGAAGGCAATTGATAGTTTTTTCTCTATGCACAACTTAAGCATATCCCAATTAAGAGGTCAAGGTTATGATGGTGCAAGAAACATGAGAGGAGAGCTGAATGGACTTAAGAGTCTTATACTGAAAAGGAATAATTTTGCTTATTATGTTCACTGTTTTGCACATCAACTTCAATTATCATTAGTTGTTGTAGCAAAAAAATCCACAAGTCGCTTCACTCTTTTTAACAGTCAATTATGTGATCAACTCAGTTGGTTCCTCATGCAAGCGTCATGATCAACTTCGTGAGTTACAAATTAGTACAGTTAAGAATGCACTTGCAGAAGGAGAAATCATTAGTAGAAGAGGATTAAATCAAGAAATAAGTCTAAGATGTGCAGTCGATACATGATGGAGTTCTCACTATAAAATTCTTATAAGAATAATTGTTATGTTTTCAGCTGTGGTTGATGTTCTGGAAATAATATCAGAAGAAGAATCTTTCTCGGAACAGAGGGCAGAAGCTTTATCATTAATGGATTCTATCCAAACTTTTGATTTCATATTTACAATTCATTTGATAAGAGACATTTTTGGCATCACTAATGAACTTTCACAAGCTTTGCAGCGGAGAGATCAAGATATTGTTAATGCCATGAACTTAGTTGATGTTTCTAAGAGACGATTACAGAAAATGCATCATAGTGGATGGGATTCACTTTTTGCAAAAGTTCCAATATTCTGCAATAAAAATCACATACTTATTTCTAACATGGAAGACATGTGGGTTGTTAAAGGTAGACCACGTCGTAAAACAGATGGTTTGACATTTCTACATCATTTTCAAGTAGACTTATTTTACTCTGTGATAGATATGCAGCTTCAAGAATTAAATAATAGATTTACTTAAGCAAACACAAATTTGTTACTTTGTGTGGCATGTCTGAATCCAAGTGATAATTTCAAAGCATTTCACAAGGAAAAATTGATGGAAACGGCTCGGTTTTATCCCAGAGACTTTTCTTCTATGCTAATGGCCTATCTTGAAAATTAACTTGAAACATTTATTATGGATATGTAATATGATGATCGGTTTTCTAAAATCAAGGGGATATGTGAACTTGTTAAAAAGATGGTCTTACATGGAAAACATATTGTCTATGTAGATGTGTATAAGCTGATAAAATTAGCATTGATATTACCAGTTGCAATAGCTACAGTGGAAAGATCATTCTCCATTATGAATAAGACGCAACAGAATGCACGACAAGTGGTGGAATGATTCTATGATTGTTTACATTGAGAAAGAAATATTTGACACTATCCACAATAGTGTTATAGTAGAGTGTTTCCAAACAATGAAGACAAGAAAGAAGTTCTAAACTTTTGTCAGTACTTTTTTATTACAAACTCAAAAGCTATTATTGATATTTATATCTTAAATTTCATACATGAAACTTTTATGAATTTTATATATCTTGATTTTGCATTAAAAAAAAAATTGTGTATGCTAGCCCCTCATGCGAAACGTGGCTGGCTCCGCCACTGCCTATATATAATTGCCTGCGCCGGCACGCGGCCGTCCGTCGCCGGAACGTGCATGATGGCGAGGGAAGGAAGCGGTGATGGTGGTGGTGGCCGGCGATCGGAACCCCACACGTAAACTCACGCGCAAGGTATAGTGGTGGTGGTGGCCGGCGATCGAGCGTCCTAGAGATACCAGCAGCGGCACTCATACAGCCATGTGCTTGGTCGAGAAGGTCGATCGATATCCGGCCCCGGAAATCTCCCTTTCTCCATATCTAAAGTTGAAGGTTGACCATAAGTACTGTGATTCCACATTCCGACCGACCGAGGACCACTGACTTAGTCTGAATCTCTGCATGTGTTTGGAAGACTAACAATCGCTTTACTTCTCTTGACGAGGAAACGTATTGGTCTTGGCCGTACTGGCAAGGAATCTATCCCTGTGAATGAATCAATACACACTGTCTACGCTACCCCCCGGCCACAACCTCCGCCCCACTCCCCACTTACCAGTCATTGGATTAGGAATTACCACTTTCATTAACTTTTCCGTTCCTGCACAACTTAGTTACTACACCGCTAAACAACAAGCGGATAAAGGTGAGAAGATGGGTAGTTTGACAACGAAGATGAACAGCGCCATAAGAGAAGTGGATGTTTGTTTCGTGGTGGGTGGTGGCGGTTATCGATCGAGGACAACCGAAGGCAGGTGCATTTAAGGTGCCGTTGGGAATTCAATTCTCATTCCCCTCGTCCCCGACGAAGGGTTAGGTTTAGGTACCACTTCCTCAGCAGCAGGTGGGCAATAGTGCAGAGGGTGTGGTATGTCGGGAAGGGGACCCTGGGGTACTGAGAGCCAACATCACATGGGCCGGTTTGACGACGCGGCAGTTGACCGTTTTTTCCGGTTTGGACTGTTGGGGCGAGGGTGGGTCATGGATAGTGTTAGGTTAGTACGTGGAGAGGACAGACGACGAGTTGGCGTCCAGCTACATGAGATGCTGCTGCTGCGCTTCTGTTTTCATGTAAATCGACGACGAGGATGCATTCATTTTTAGATGGGTTCGCAGCTAGCCTCTATTCTTTAGACATGCATGCATACACCACTGCCATGCATGACGGCTTGTCGGAGTCGAGAACGCGTTTCTATGGCCGATTGTCATTAAATACACTCAAACCAACCACATACGTCCACCTCTCATGCATGACATCCTGCTTGCGCCAATTCCCCGACATGGTCGGTCGCAGTCGTTACCAACTGCTTGTCTGCATCTCATGTGCTACTATATAGGTTGGTAGGTCTGCTGATTAAATGCTCACTTACCATGGTGAATTCCATCCAACAATACACCGTCAAAATCCCACTGCTAGCCTCCCAAGTTGTGAGATTCTTGTCCCGTCTGTTGACCCGGAAGGTAAACCTATCAACGGTCCTTAACGATTGCTGACCACAAGGCAGAAGTTGAAGTTGATGTTAATTGTTGCAAAGCTCCATTTTCACCTATACATCACGTGTTGGATCTCGTTCCTGCATTTATAGCAGCACAGTGCCTATATTGGAGCATAAACTAGCAACTCGTTGCAACTTGATACAACTTTTCCAAATGTGTTCACAAAGTATGATGCTAGTTGTTACAAGACAAACCACAATCAGAAGTGGGAGGTACACTACATGCTACAAAAAAAAGAAGTGATTCTAAAGAAATCAACCGCATGGAGAGGATATCCAAACTAACTAGTCAAACAAAAAATGTATACGCTAGAAATGAGTTCAACCATAACTACATCCAGGGGCGGAGCCAGACCTTGATATGTCGGGGGGCCAAAATAATAGTACTACCCACCAAGAATCGATCCAAAGACCCTTTGAAAGTAAACACCAACTGAAGCCACTGCACTACGTTCACATGTTGATGAGTTTGTATTATAACCGTAATATAAACACATCGTTTGCACATTTATTGGAAAAATAAAACACATATGTGCTTCATGGTTATCGAACCCGCGACCTCATCCAAGAGAGAAGCTCCACTAGCCGCTGAACCAACTGTAAACTTAGTGTTGTATGCACATTGTAGTTATATATATTATTATACCATATCATAGACATATGTATATATATACATATATATACTAATTTTTTTTTTTTGGGGGGGGGCATGGCCCATGCTTGCCCCCCTGGCTCCGCCCCTGACTACATCTATAACCATGTTTTTCAGTTACAAAAAAAGTCTAGTACCGCCACTTACTTTTGCGTTGGTCACTCCCTTTATCTGCATGTTGCACTCGTGCAAGAGTATTTCCAAACCCACAGAATACTCAGATTCAATATTCCACAAAAAGTTACTATACATTTTAATTTACTGTAATATATGGCCAAAATCAATTTGAGAATCAAGTCAACCGCTTTTTATCGCATACAACATATACTATCACCTTAACATCACTTCATCTTCACAAAAGAGGTTTCTCTACACATGTCATCCAGGAATACAAAAGTCATATCCACATTCTAGGTTAGGAAGAAATGCAAGTTTCTTCCATCATGCGATTCATTTCTAGTAGTTCCTACTAGGAACAACCTCTATTATTCCACCATTCTCTTAATCGTGACTTAGGCCATCACATCCCAAAGCATCACTAATTTATAAGATTGTTTAACCATAATAAGAAGATATTAGGGTTTCTACTTTCCTAGTTGGTTTACATCCATGGTGTCATTACAAGCCCAGATGAATTAGATAGTCAAACTACTTCTCATCTCACACATCAGATAACCTATTTACATGGTGGCATTGAGAGAGTGGTCAAATCTATAAGTATCAATCCGAGATGTACCTACCTCACATAATTTTAGTGTGGGTGTACATCCAAAGTTTCAAGAAAAAGAGTATCCACTTTAGCTTCCAAACATGATTTTGCCTCCATTTTTCCTTGAGAAAATAAAATGACACAAAGTTGTATTATATGATCTAACTACGTGATCATTCCTTTATAGGACAAGGGAGATAAGCATCACTCCTGCCTTATAGGTATTTGAGGGGTGAAATCCTAAGGATGGTTACTTGAAACGTATATCTTCTGTCAACAACTCTAATTTATGAGATATCACATGCTTAGCAGGATGGTATCCAACCCTTGGATGGTGAGTCTCAAGAAAAATTATGTTGAGATAACACCATGTTGTACGCCAGACAAGCCTAACCTTAAAGGATCTAGTCCATATCCTTACTTATAATCGCACAACCTCTCAAATTCTAAAACGCATGTCAGTGTTCTAAGTCTGCATCCATTCATGCTTAATCCACATAATGTGTGTATCATAGGCATGCTAGAAAACAACAAAAACAAAAGGTTTAATGACTTGTACTAGGGTTACACACAATTATGTGTGTTCAAGTCAACCTACTCTCTATAGTAGATGAATTGTACCCTCAAGGTTGGAGGTGGAGGCTACTTCCTACGAGTGTCAACTTTTATGTAAAGAAAGCTATACCTATAAAGAGATGGTAGGATTGATAATAGTTTACCCAACACTAGGTCATCCACATACTTAGTTGGGATATATATATATATATACCATCAAATTGGATAGAGGGTGAAACCCTAATTGATACACACAATTCGGGTTTAGGTATGACAACAACCTCTAAAGGGAACCTACCTACTAAGAACAATCTAGGATAATTTGAAATAGTCTAGTTACTAACTGATTGGGCTCTGATACCATTCTATAGAGAGTGGGACCCGAGAGTGGGACCATTCAATGATACAAACATGAGCCATGAAATATTTAAGTAGCAAAAACATAACTATTTACAAAGTTACAAAATGTTTCCATGTACATAACTTTCTCACCCTAAGGGTGGTACATAAAATGAATGGTTACTTATACATACACATAAGCCCATATGCATAGGATAACAAGGCTATCTCAAGCTATCTTTAAATTCACCAATGAGCTCACGATCATCCTGAGTCTCTATCCTATAAGCACCTACACCTGGGTGGAAGGAACACCTAGAAAAATAGGAAACAAAAGAGTATGCATCAGCAAAAGATGAGTATGTATATTTAATAGTATTTGGGCATTTAAATGGGTTAAAAGAGCAAAAGCAATGTTCCCATAAAAAGGAGGGTCATCAAAAGATAGGTAAGTTCCAATAAGAGATTTATCAACAAAATGAATTCTAAGAGAATGAGGCATATAAATAAATAAATAAATGAAATAACACATCTTGCCATTTACCATTCACAACAATCATAATCATTTACATGTAGATATATTAGATAAAAGTAACTATAGTAGGGCCAAGACACCACTGAGCCAATGGCCTAAGTAAAATGGGTGGAAATATAGACCCTGGGTGGAAATAGCACGCCCCTATATAAAGAGGTGGAAAGACACACCCCGGGCAGAAATAGATTTGCCCTAATGGTTATGCATAAGTGTCTACGATAGTTAAACTAGTCAAATTATCTTACATATATAAATAGAGTGGCAAGATTCACTTTTCACAAACATACATGGCATAATTCAGGCACTATAGTAGGTGGTGTCATTGACCTAATTTAGCATGATAGCAATAATTTCAGAAGAATAATAATAAGTTACAATTGAGGAGTCAAGATATGTCAACAAATGGAACAAGAGTAGGAATTTTAAAAATTACCTCATTATGGGAAAATTTAGTCATAATAATGCCCAGTTATAATATAGAGGAGTACATACCTTATCTTCATGGTTAGAGGTCAACTCAATGAATATTTGGTCCCCAATATCAAGTAATCATCCTAAGAACACATTATATATATTAGTTAAACTAAAATTAACATGTGTTTACATCCTTATTGTAGATTTTCATATTATTCTTATCCTAGTCTCAATCACCTAGTGTCATATTAGGGTTGTTATTTTAGCTCAAATACACATCTTGAATCACATAAGACTAAGTATGTCCAAGTTAGAATATGGGTGGGTAATAATAACCATTCTTAAAATATTGGCCTTGTGTTTTTATCCTCTCTCTCTATTAAGGTTCAAGTTTTATCAACTTGGATTAATTTCATTTTCAGAGTGGGGTATATTTACAAGAATGGTTTATTAATAAAATCTAGGATTTTAGTTATACATGCACTCACAAGTGATTATATAGTTGCTTCTTATTGTGCATATGAATACCATCAAATCTAGGTCATAGATATACCTAAGTATCACATATTTCATCCATTCACTTTCAAATATATTCTCTAGTATACTAGTTATCAAGTTGATAGCATTAAGGTTACATGAATGGATTTATCGAAGCATATACTTGTGTTACCCATACACCAATACATATGCATACTATATATCATGTATCCATATGATTACGTCCAATATTAAAGGTGTCTAGTACTCATATGAATTAGTAACTAGAGGGTAGTCATTAAATGGTATGAAGAATTGATATGCATGGAGGGGGAGGTACTGACCTATAGACTTATGGATGAAAGTAGTTGATTTGTAACATGTTGGGTTGATATTATTGGCCTGAACCTATTGAGCTCTTGATCTTCTGTAGCCATTGACGTTGTCATCCATGATTGGGATTCTAGCCTGAACCAGGCCTTCACTTCCATTGTAAGATTAAATGATCATATGAATGAGATGAAGGATCCTAGTTATAGAATTGAGGAACAATGCTACCATAGGTGCATTTGCACGTCTCCCTCAATTCAGTACATGTGTTGCAGGTCTGATGCTGAGTGGTTGGTGAGGTTTTCTCGATGTTGGGGTCATGAGGGGAGTGTGGTGGTGGTCAAGACATCAAGTGGTGTTGGAAATTGGCATAAAATAAGAGAAGAAGGTGTTGCGTCAGCGGGAAGACTGGTTGTTTGTGGCTACTATTTGCACATGGTGAGTAATAAGGGATGAAGTGGATGATAAAACAGACGATGGTTAGGATTCTTGGTGTTGTTGGTGTTGGGGCTAGGTTGGGCAGATATGGAGGTTGAAGGCGGGAGCATGGTTAGAGATGGGAGTTGGTAGTTTGTCAGGCTGGTGGGAAATAAGTCAGACTAATAAGGAGAAGGGCGGCGACATTGGAATTTGATCTGGAGAGGGAATCACATCTAGTTTGTTTCTGGCTACGGTGTCAGGGTGATGCCATGTAGGTGGAAGTGGCGGTGGTTGTGAGGACCAAACCACTAGCGCACAGTTGGGAGGTGGCAGTCACTATGGTCGTCGTGAAGGTGGCGGGGCATTTCTCATGCAACAATGACGTGACACAGGGATGAAGCACTACAGTGCACTGAGGGCATAGGTCATGGTGGTCTTCATATCAGACGGCTATTACTAGTGGCGCCGAGGGAATAGGTCATGGTGGTCATCTCTGATTCAATGTGGGTTAGTCCTACTCAGGTAGTGTCCTAAAAAAGGGGGATCACATCCACTACTAATGTGGCTAATGAATTAATTTCAACTAGGCTAGTGACAGGATGGCGAGTGTGCATAGATTATCACTGTTTAAATGCAGCCACTCTTAAACATCATTTCCCTTTACCTTTTATGGATCAGATATTGGAACGATTAGCTGGCCATTCGCAATTTTGCTTTCTTGATAGGTATTCCATGTATAATCAAATTTCCATTGAGCCTAAGGATCAGGAGAAATCCACTTTCGCCTGCCCTTATGGTTTGGATGTCTTTTGGTCTTTGTAATGCCCCTACTACATTTCAACGTTGTATGCTCGCCATTTTTTCTGGCATGGTAGAGCGGTGCTTAGAGGTTTTTATGGATGATTTTTCTATGTCTGGGGAATCTTTCAATGATTGTCTATATAACCTTGATAGGGTGCTATAGAGATGTGAGGACACTCACCTAGCTCTAAACTGGGAGAAGTGTCACATGATGGTAAGTGAAGGGATCATCCTTGGACACAAGGTGTCCACCAAGGGCATGGAAGTGGATCCAGTAAAGATTGAAGTCATCTCCACACTACCTCCACTGACATCAGTGAAAGGAATGAGGAGCTTTTTAGGACATGCTGAATTCTACTGCCGTTTTATCAAGGATTTCTTAAAAATTTCCAAACCTTTATCTGAAATTTTAGAGAAAGACATCGAGTTTTCCTTTGTTGAGCGAAGTTTAAAAGCTTTTGAAATCCTTCATGAAAAATTGATCTCCGCACCTATTATGTAGGCTCCTGACTGGAGCCTGCCCTTTGAGCTGATGTGTGACGCATCAGATTATGCAGTAGGAGTTGTGTTGGGTCAATGCAGAGACAAGACTCTAACTGTCATACATTATGCATCAAAGACTTGAAATGATGTGCAGTTTAATTACACCACTATCGAAAAAGAATTTTTGGTGGTAGTGTTTGCTTTTGAAAAATTCCACCAATACCTAGTTGGGGCTAAAGTGATACTTTGGACAGACCATGCTGCCATCAAATACTTGTTAATAAAGAAAGATGCCAAACCCAGATTGATTAGGTGGATTCTTTTTCTTTAGGAATTTGACATTGAGATTAGAGACAAGACAAGGGTTGAGAATGGTGTAGCCAATCATTTGTCTAGGTTGGAAAGGATGAACGAAAAAAGATATAGCCATCCCCATTATTGAGGAATTCCCAAATGAGAAATTGTTTGCAATTAAAATTGAAGATCCTTGGTTTGCAAATATTGTTAATTACCTAACTTGTAAGGAATTGACTGTAAATTGGGGGTATGAAGAGAGAAAAAAATTCCACTCATTAAAGTTTTATATTTGGGATGACCTGATTCTTCTTAAGCAATGTAGGGATGGGCTGTTAAGAGGATGTGTACCCAAATATGAGGTAGAGAGCATCTTGTAACACTTTCATTTTCTACCTATGGGTGGACACCCTGCTAGATCTAGGATTGCGGCTAAAGTCTTAGAGAGTGGTTTGTATTGGCCTACCTTATTTAAGGATGCTTGCAACTTTGTTCATCATTGTGATGCATGTCAACGTATAGGTAATATCTTTAAGCTAGTGACATGAGATGCCCTTGAATGTGTTTTAGGAAGTTGAAGTTTTTTATCTTTGGGGTATAGATTTCATGGTCCCATTTGTATTGTCTAATTCCAATCTTTTATATTACTTGCAGTTGATTATGTGTTTAAGTGGGTGGAAGCAATTCCAACCCGCACCAATGAAGCACAGGTAGTATGCAGGTTTGTGAAGGAATACATCTTCTGCAGGTTTGGTGTCCCCTGCCTAATTATTGGTGATGGTGGTTCCTATTTCACTAATAGGAAGTTTGGGGCTTTATTGAGAAAATATGGGGTGAAGCACCGAGTGGCTGCTCCTTATCACCCACAGACTCAAGGACAATTGAGGTGTCCAATAGACAGGTGAAGAAAATCTTGGAAAGGATAGTCTCAACTAATAGGATGAACTGGGGCTATGTGCTAGGTGATGCTCTTTGGGCTTATAGAACAACCTACAAAACCCTAATAGGAAGGACACCTTTTAGGTAGGTCTATGGACGTGCATGCCATCTACTCGTAGAGCTTGAGCATAAGGCTAAATGGGCTATGAAGAATCTGACTTTCTACATAGATGAAGTGGGTAGAAAGAGGCTTTTGGAGCTTAATGAATTAGATAAGCTTAGGATGGATGCTTATGAAAGCTCTAGGATATATAATAAAAGGACTAGGAAAATTCATGATAGGCGCATTCTAAATAGGGTGTTTCCCCCAGGTTAGAAAGTCCTCCTTTTCAATTCTAGGCTAAAGCTACATCTGGGTAAGCTAAGGTCTGAGTGGATTGGACCGTTTGTGATTAAAAAAGTCTTTCCCCATGGTCTTATGAACATTGTAGACGGGAACAGGTTGTTCCTTGTAAACGGCCAAAGATTAAAGTACTGCTCTAGAGGTGAGGTAGAGCCCCATATAGAGGAGGTACAACTTAGCATCATTCCATAGATTCTTTCTCTATAGACCATCGAGTCTAGGATGTTAAACAATGACACTTGTTGGGAGGCAACCCAATCTTTATTCTCCTTGTTTTTATGTTCAAATTCCATTTTTAATAACCTTGACTCGTTTTTGGAGTGTGTAAGGCTTTAAAGTCAGTACCAATGAGTTTCGCAGTCAGTGGCACCGAAATGAGGTCAGCATTTTGTCTGCAACAGCAGCACCAACTCGGTACCATCGACTCTAATGGTTAGTACCACTGAGTCTCTGAATGAGGGCTCACTGATAAGGACTCGGTACCATCAACTTTTTCAATCGGTACTACCAACTTTTAGATGTGCCCAGGTTTAGTATACCGAGTCCAAAAATTCAAAAGCACCAAAAAATTCCACAACTTGGTACTACTGACTCAGAAGTTGGTACTACCAACTCACTACATCAACAATCTAGGTGTTCACGATCCAACAGCCATGACGGACTTCATTGAGCAGTTGGTGGTACTGATCTGTGACACAAGTCGGTACTACTGATGTGTCTTTGATACCACTGACTCCGGGCAATCTGTGCCATCTACATCAGCCAATCGTAAGCCATCGATGCAACTTACCACAGATTGTGCTAGCCAACTCGGTACCACCAACTCAAAAATTTAGTAGTACTGACTCTACCGCATTCAGGCAATTTATGAGATTGAATACCTTATCTTGGCCAATCAAGAGAATGTTCACATGCACTTGCAGTAGATGGAGCAGTACTAGCAGCCTTTCTTCAATAACTATTGGAACCGTGGATACTTTTGGGATCTTCCAGACGGGTAGAGATTCAAGGGTTACCTTAGTTTCTTCATGTTTCCCACATTTTTCTTTTTCCCTTCCATGTATTTGTCAATGAAAACCATGCAAGGCTAAAAACCTTTATTCCTTAGGATCTAAAAGTATCCCAGATATACATTGTGATTGATTTCCATGCATTGATATCATTTTTATCTCTTTCTACTGGATATCAATCTATGAAATCTTTGTGTTCTACTTGTTCTTGATCACCATGAGTGGATTGATAGACACTTAGTCATCTTGAGAGAGAAGTTGAGGATCAGAGAGCATAGATTTAGCCATCTACTATGCTCTTTGGGAAATGTAGATTGTAAATGGGTGGAGAAAACCAGAGAATAACCATAAAACATCTAACTAATCAACCAATAATTGTGAATGTGGGATTGGCATTAGATTAGGTAGTGAATTCACCTATACATCACATTTTGGATCTCGTTCCTGCATTTATAGCAGCACAGTGCCTATATTGGAGCACAAACTAGCAACTCGTTGCAACTTGATACTACTTTTCCAAATGTGTTCACAAAGTATGATGCTAGTGGTTACAAGACAAACCAGAATTAGAAGTGGGAGGTACACTACATGCTACAAAAAAATGTGATTCTAAAGAAATCAACCACATGGAGAGGATATCAAAACTAACTAGTCAAACAAAAAATGTATACACTAGAAATGAGTTCAACCATAACTACATCTATAACCATGTTTTTTAGTTACAAAAAAATTCTAGTACCGCCACCTACTTTTGCGTTTTTCACTCCCTTTATTTGCAGTTGCGCTCGTGCAAGAGTATTTCCAAACCCATAGAATACTCAGATGCAATATACCACAAAAAGTTACTATACATTTTAATTTACTGTAATATATGGCCAAAATCAATTTGAGAATCAAGTCAACCACTTTTTGTCACATACAACATATACTATCACCTTAACATCACTTCATCTTCACAAAAGAGGCTTCTCTACACATGTCATCGAGGAATACAACAGTCATATCAACATTCTAGGTCAGGAAGAGATGCAAGTTTCTTGCATCATGCAATTCATTTCTAGTAGTTCCTGCTAGGAACAACCTCTATTATTCAACCATTCTCTTAATCATGACTTAGGCCATCACATCCCAAAGAATCACTAATTTATAAGATTGTTTAACCATAATAAGAAGATATTAGGGTTTCTAATTTCCTAGTTGGTTTACATCCATGGGGTCATTATAAGACCAGATGAACTAGATAGTCAAACTACTTCTCATCGCACACATCAGATAACCTATTTACATGGTGGCATTGAGAGAGTGGTCAAATCTATAAGGATCAATCCAAGATGTACCTACCTCACATAACTTTAGTGTGGGTTTACATCCAAAGTTTCAAGAAAAAGAGTATCCACTTTAGCTTCCAAACATGATTGTGCCTCCATTTTTCCTTGAGAAAATAAAATGACACAAAGTTGTATTATATAATCTAACTACGTGATCATTCCTTTATAGGACAACGGAGATAATCATCACTCCTACCTTATGGGTATTTGAGGGGTGAAATCCTAAGGATGGTTACTTGAAACGTATATCTTCTGTCAACAACTCTAATTTATGAGATATCCCATGTTTAGCAGTATGGTATCCAACCCTTGGATGGGGAGTCTCAAGCAAAATCATGTTGAGATAACACCATGTTGTAGGCTAGACAAGCCTAACCTTAAAGGATCTAGTCCATATCCTTACTTACAATCACATAACCTCTCAAATTCTAAAACTCATGTCAGTATTCTAAGTTTGCATCCATGCATGCTCAATCCACACATAATGTCTGTATCATAGGCATGTTAGAAAACAATAAAAATAAAAGGTTTAATGACTTGTACTAGGGTTACACACAATTATGTGTGTTCAAGTCAACCTACTCTCTATAGTAGATGAATTGTACCCTCAAGGTTGGAGGTGGAGGCTACTTCCTAGGAGAGTCAACTTTTATGTATAGAAAGTTATACCTATAAAGAGAGGGTAGGATTGATAATAGTTTACCCAACACTAGATCATCCACATAGTTGGTATATATATACCATCAAATTGGATAGAGGGTGAAACCCTAATTGATACACACAATTTAGGTTTAGGTATGACAAATTGAAATAGTCTAGTTACTGACTGGTTGGGCTCTGATACCATTTTGTAGAGTGTGGGACCTGAGAGTGGGACCATTCAATGATACAAACATGAGCCATGAAATATTTAAGTAGCAGAAACATAACTATTTAGAAAGTTACAAAATGTTTCCATGTACATAACTTTCTCACCCTAAGGGTGTTACATAAAATGAAAGGTAACTTCTACATATACATAAGCCCATATGTATAGGATAACAAAGCTCTCTTACGTTGTCTTTAAGTTCACCAATGAGCTCACGATCATCTTGAGTCTCTATCCTATAAGCACCTACACCTGGGTAGAGGGAACACCTAGAAAAATAGGAAACAAAAGAATATGCATCAGCAAAAGATGAGTATGTATATTTAATAGTATTTGGGCATTTAAATGGGTTAAAAGAGCAAAAGCAATGTTCCCATAAAAATGAGGGTCATCAAAAGATAGGTAAGTTCCAACAAGAGATTTATCAACAAAATGAATTTCAAGAGAATGAGGCATATAAATAAATAAATGAGATAACACATCTTGCCATTTACCATTCACAACAATCACAATCCTTCACGTGTAGATTTATTAGATAAAAGTAACTATAGTAGGGCCAGGACACTACTGAGTCAATGGTCTAAGTAAAATGGGTGGAAATATAGCACCATGGGTGGAAATAGCACGCCCATGTATAAAAAGAGGTGGAAAGACACACCCCGGGCAGAAATAGATGTGCCCTATTGGTTACGCATAAGCGTCTATGATAGTTAAACTATTCAAATTATCTAACATGCATAAATAGAGTGGCAAGATTCACTTTTTACAAACATACATGGCAATATTCAGGCACTATAGCAGGTGGGGTCATTGACCTAATTCAGCATGATAGCAATAATTTCAAAAGAATAATAATAAGTTACAATTGAGGAGTCGGAATATGTCAACAAATGGAACAAAAACAATAATTTTAAAAATTGCCTCATTATGGGAAAATTTAGTCATAATAATGCCCAATTATAATCGAGAGGATTACATACCTTATCTTCATGGTTAGAGGTCAACTCAATGAATACTTGGTCCCCAATATCAAGTAATCATCCTAAGAACACATTATATATATTAGTTAAACTAAAATTAACATGTGTTTACATCCTTATTATAGATTTTCATATTATTCTTATCCTAATCTCAATCACCTAGTGTCATATTAGGGTTTTTATTTTAGCTCAAATACACATCTTGAATCGCATAAGACTAAGTATGTCCATCTTAGAATATGGGTGGGTAATAATAATCATTCTTAAAATATTGGCCTTGTGTTTTTATCCTCTCTCTCTCTATTAAGGTTCAAGTTTTATCAACTAGGGTTAATTTCATTTTCAGAGTGAGGTATATTTATAAGAATGTTTTATTAATAAAATCTAGGATTTTAGTTATACATGCACTCACAAGTGATTATATAGTTGCTTCTTATTGTGCATATGAATACCATCAAATCTAGGTCATTGATATACCTCAGTATCACATATTTCATCCATTCACTTTCAAATATATTCTCTAGTATACTAGTTATCAAGTTGATAGCATTAAGGTTACATGAATGGATTTATCGAAGCATATACTTGTGTTACCCATACACCAATACATATGCATACTATATATCATGTATCCATATGATTACGTCCAATATTAAAGGTGTCTAGTACTCATATGAAGTACTAACTAGAGGGTAGTCATTAACTGTATGAAAAATTGATATGCATGGAGGGGGAGGTACTGACCTATAGATTTATGGATGAAAGTAGTTGATTTGTAACATATTGGATTGATATTGGTCTGAATCGATTAAGCTCTTGATCTTCTGTAATCATTGATGTTGTCAACCATGATTGGGATTCCAACCTGAACCAGGCCTTCACTTCCATTGTAAGCTTAAATGATCATATGCATGAGGTGAAGGATCCTAGTTGTAGAATTGAGGAACAATGCTACCATAGGTGCATTTGCACGTCTCCCTCAATTCAGTACATGTGTTGGAGGTCTCATGCTGAGTGGTTGGTGAGGTTTTCTTTATGTTGGGGCATGAGGGGAGTGTGGTGGTGGTCAAGACATCAAGTGGCGTTGGAAATTGGCATAAAATAAGAGAAGAAAGTGTTGCATCAGTAGGAAGACTGGTTACTTGTGGCTACTATTCGCACATTGTGAGTCATAAGGAATGAAGTGGATGATAACGCATGTGATGGTTAGGATTCTTGGTGTTGTAGGTTTCAGGGCTAGGTTGGGTAGATGTGGAGGTTGAAGGTGGGAGCATGGCTGGAGATAGGAGTTGGTAGTTTGTCAGGCTGGTGGGAAATAAGTCAGACTAATGAGGAGAAGGGAGGTGGCATTGGAATCTGAGCTGGAGAGGGAATCACATCTGGTTTGTTTGTGTCTACGGTGTCAGGGTGATGCCATGTAGGTGGCGTTGGCGGTGATTGTGAGGACAAAGCCACTAGCACACAGTTGGGAGGTGACAGTCACTGTGGTCGTCGCGAAGGTGGCGGGGCATTTCTCATGCAATAATGACGTGACACAGGGATGAAGCACTATAGTGCACCGAGGGCATAGGTCATGGTGGTCATCAGATTAGGTGACTATTACTAGTGGCACCAAGGGCATAGGTCATGTTGGTCATCTCTGATTCAATGTGGGTTAGTCCTACCCAAGTAGTTCCTAAGAAAGGGGGATCACAATCACTACTAATGTGGCTAATGAATTAATTTCAACTGGGCTAGTGATAGGATGGCGAGTGTGCATAGATTATCACTGTTTAAATGCAGCCACTCTTAAACATCATTTCCCTTTACCTTTTATGGATCAGATCTTGGAACGATTAGCTGGCCGTTCACACTTTTGCTTTCTTGATAGGTATTCCATGTATAATCAAATTTCCATTGATCCTAAGGATCAGGAGAAATCCACTTTCGCCTGCCCTTATGGCTGGGATGTCTTTTGGTATTTGTAATGCCCCTGCTACATTTCAATGTTGTATGCTCACCATTTTTTCTGACATGGTAGAGCAGTTCTTAGAGGTTTTTATGGATGCTTTTTCTATGTATGGGGAATCTTTCAATGACTGTCTATATAACCTTGATAGGGTGCTATAGATATGTGAGGACACTCACCTAGTTCTAAACTGGGAGAAGTGTCCCATGATGGTAAGTGAAGGGATCATCCTTGGACACAAGGTGTCCAGCAAGGTCATGGAAGTGGATCCAGTAAAGATTGAAGTAATCTCCACACTACCTCCACTGACATCATTTAAAGGAGTGAGGAGCTTTTTAGGACATGTTGGATTCTACCGTCATTTTATCAAGGATTTCTCAAAAATTGCCAAACTATTATCTAAACTTTTAGAGAAAGACGTCGAGTTTTCCTTTGATAAGCGATGTTTAAAAGCTTTTGAAATCCTTAATGAAAAACTGATCTCTACACCTATTATGCACGCTCCTAACTAGAGCCTGCCTTTTGAGCTGATGTGTGACGCATCAGATTATACAGTAGGAGTTGTGTTGGGTCAATGTAGAGACAAGACTCTAACTATGATTTATTATGTGTCAAAGACTTTAAATGATGCGTAGTTGAATTACACCACTATCGAAAAAGAATTGTTAGTGGTAGTATTTGCTTTTGAAAAATTCCACCAATACCTAGTTGGGGCTAAAGTGATACTTTGGACAGACCATGCTGCCATCAAATACTTGTTAATAAAGAAAGATGCCTAACCCAGATTGCTTAGGTGGATTCTTTTGCTTATGGAATTTGATATTTGGATTAGAGACAAGACAAGGGTTGAGAATGTTGTAGCCGATCATTTTTCTAGGTTGGAAAGGATGGACAAAAAAGATATAGCCATCCCCATTATTGAGGAATTCCCAGATGAGAAATTGTTTGCAATTAAAATTGAAGATCCTTGGTTTGCAATATTGTTAATTATCTAGCTTGTAAGGAATTTCCTACAGATTGGGGGTATGAAGAGAAAAAACAATTTTTCCACTCATTAAAGTTTTAAATTTGGGATGACCTGATTCTTCTTCAGCAATGTAGGGATGGGCTGTTAAGAAGATGTGTACCCAAATATGAGGTAGAGAGCATCTTGTAACACTATCATTCTCTACCTATGGGTGGACACCATGCTAGCTCTAGGACTGCGGCTAAAGTCTTAGAGAGTGGGTTTTATTAGCCTACCTTGTTTAAGGATGCTCACAACTTTGTTCATCATTGTGACACATGTCAATGTATAGTTAATATCTCTAAGTGAAGTGTTTTATCTTTGGGGTATAGATTTCATGGGCCCATTTGTATTGTCTAATTCCAATCTTTTATATTACTTGCAGTTGATTATGTGTTTAAGTGGGTGGAATAAATTTCAACACGCACCAATGAAGCGCAAGTAGTATGCAAGTTTGTGAAGGAATACATCTTCTGCAGGTTTGGTGTCCCATGCCTAATTATTGGTGATGGTGGTTCCTATTTCACTAATAGGAAGTTTGGGGCTTTATTGAGAAAATATGGGGTGAAGCACCAAGTGGGCACTCCTTATCACCCATAGACTCAAGGACAGTTGAGGTGTCCAATAGAGAGGTGAAGAAAGTCTTGTAAAGGACAGTCTCAGCCAATAGGACGAACTCGGGCTATGTGCTATGTGATGCACTTTGGGCTTATAGAACAACCTACAAAACCCTAATAGGAAGGACACCTTTTAGGTAGGTTTATGGACGGGCATGCCATCTACCCATAGAGCTTGAGCATAAGGCTAAATGGGCTATGAAGAAGTTGTCTTTCAACATAGATGAAGTGGGTAGAAAGAGACTTTTGGAGCTTAATGAATTAGATGAGCTTAGGATGTATTCTTATGAAATCTCTAGGATATATATGGAAATGACTAGGAAAATTCATGATAGGAACATTCTAAATAAGGCTTTTCTCCGAGGTCAGAAAGTCCTGCTTTTCAATTCTAGGCTTAGGATGCATCCGGGTAAGCTAAGGTCTAAGTGGAGTGGACTGTTTGTGATTAAAAAAGTATTTCCCGATGGTGTTGTGAACATTGTAGACGGGAATAGGTCATTCCTTATAAACAACCAAAGATTAAAATACTACTCTAGAGGTGAGGTAGAGCTCTGGATAGAGGAGGTGCAACTTAGCATCATTCCATAGATTCTTGCTCTATAGACCATCTAGTCTAGGACGTTAAACAATGGCGCTTGTTGGGAGGCAACCCAATCATTATTTTCCTTGTTTTTATGTTCAATTTCCATTTTTAGTTAACTTGACTCATTTTTGGAGTGTACATGGCTTTAAAGTCGGTACCATCGAGTTTCACAGTCGGTGGCACCGAAATGAGGTTAGCATTTTTTCTGCAACAACAGCACCAACTCGGTACCACTGACTTTAATGGTTAGTACCACCTAGTCTCTGAAGATCGTTTGAGGGCTCACTGATAAGGACTCGGTACCATCAACATTTTCAATTGGTACTACCAACTTTTGGACGTGCCCAGGTTCAGTATACCGAGTCCACAAATTCAAAAGCACCAAACAATTCCACAATTTAGTACTACTGACTCAGAAGTCGGTACTACCAACTCACTACATTAACAATCTGGGTGTTTGCAATCCAACAGCCATGACACACTTCATCGAGAAGTCAGTGGTACTGATCTATGACACAAGTCGATACTACTGACGCGTCTTTGATACCAATGACTCAAGGCAATCTATGCCATCTATGTCAGCCAATCGTAAGCCATCGATGCAACTGACCACAGATTGTGCTAGCCAACTCAGTACCACCGACTCAAAAATTTAGTAGTACTGACTCTACCACGTTCAGGAAATTTATGAGAATGAATGTCTTATCTTGGCCAATCAAGAGAATGTTCACATGCGCTTATCATAGATGGAGCAGTACTAGAAGCCTTTCTTCAACAACTATTGGAACTGTGGATACTTTTGGGAGCACCCACAGCTGTCGCCTATGCCGCCTATAGACCTCTCATTCCAGGGGATCTTCTCTCCACACGACCCCAACATGCGACCTTTGCCATTCTGAGCCCTGGTACCACTGTTCCACCTCTTGGGTGCGAGTATTGACTTTGCAGACATAGTCATATTCAAGCTTGGGGAGTGTTGGAACATCATTCTATCTTTGTTTTTATTATTTTTATCTCTAGATGTTTGTTTTATTTTTAGTTGTGCAAGTGTAGGATCCACATCTATCTAGTGTAATTATGGAGTAGTAAATGCATGTTTTTATTTCGAATAGATTATACTCTCTGTGTTGTTGCATCAAAATGGCCATATCCTTAAAAGCTAAAATTGTGAATCCTTTGTGTAACACCACTTGAGGAAGTGTTTGGACTAGTCAGCATTAGGACTTAGGACATACATGAAAGTTTGAATCAACTTGGGAATGTGAATGATAAAGATGTTGAGCCTAAACTGACCAAACCATAACAAGATCTTAAATGAACATACAAGAAATAAACCTTTAGATTACCCTGAACATAGGTCAATTAAGAGGGACAATTCATAATATAATGAAAGGCATTGTCTCTTAGTTGTGTGATTCCATTTCTTTTCCATTCATTTTTTACTCATCACCTCAAAAATTCATGAGTACTCCAAGCCAATTTCTTTGATTGCATTGCATGCAATGATAGGAACATATTCGTTAGTTTGTTTGCATTTGAAAAAGGAATTGCATTTGTATGAATCAACTTTAGTGCATACCACCTTAGCTTACATAACATAGTTCATGTAGTTGCATACATTTCAACATCACATGCATATTTTCCTAAACATGTGGATTTTAATTTTGAGTTATGAAGCTAAAGTGTAGGGATAACCTCCAAGAAAATAAGAAAAAAAATGAAAAGCAAGGAGAATAATTTTAAAGGCACGAAGCATAAAACTCAGCCTTTTGGAAAAAAAGAGAAAAAAAATTGTTCAAAAGAAATAAGGAAAAGTATATCTCGCATGTTTGTTTTGGTGATGATTTAATCCACATGTGCATTCTTATGAGTTGTCAAACAATCTCAACTCGTTCATACATGCATCAGTTCATATATTAAAAAAATTAGGCATTAGGATTCATTCATGGCATTCGTTTCATCCATCTTGATCCATTATTCTCTATGCATAAGCAGGTTGGATGTACTTATTAATTTTCATTTTCCACCCATCTTGAACCATTAATTGCTCTTATTGGTAGGACATTCTAATGATTTATCTCCTCATTCATGCTTATATAGGGATCTACTTTGAAATAGTTGGTAGTTAGGAAAGAGCAATTTAGTGTAGCGAATCACATAATGCACCAAGTGAATCTCTGAGTAATTATGATGTTAACTGCTTTCTTGATAGTGTCATTGACTGAAGTGGACATCTTTTATGGAAGTTTTTGGTCACTTTTGAGGAGTTATCAGTTTAGTGGTCAGTGAAGGCCCATTTAGGGCTGGATAAGTGGATTTGATTAAGACAGGAATGTATGTGTTATGTCCTTCTACTGACTGTTGTCAAAAAGATCTAAGAGAGTGTTGCTCGAGGACGAGCAACATTTAAACTTAGTGGAGTTTGATGCATGTGTTTTCGTCATTATTTCAGGCACATTTTTCCTTGATTTCATGTGTAGATTAGTCATTTATTTGATTCATTATGCATGAAATGACATAGATGGCATGTTTCTATTAAATGCATCAAATCATATGATTTTTACTATTTTATGTAATATTTTATGCATCCTAAGTGCTTATGACATTTTTGTGTGTTTGCAGATACAAGGAAGAGCCACAGACTTGGTGCTACCGACCTGGCAATAGTCAGTGGTACCGACTTGATGTCAGTGATGGACTCAGAAACTCACCCAGAGTTGGTGCTACTGATTCAACATCAGCAAGCCCCAGAATGAATCGACAAAACTCAGTGCTACCGAGTTAATTTCAGAGAGGCAGCTCGAATACCACAAAAATCGGTGCTATCAAGTCTAGTTTATAGTACCGACAGGATCTAGATCTTGCAACCAAACCTATGTGACTTGATACTACCGACTCACTTAGTCAGTACTATTGAGTCTGTCCGATCAGTCCAGTAGTATATTTCACTCTAATCCAATGATGGACATTATTTCGTACCCTAAGTGCCTTCTGTGAATTAGGGGGACGATGGCCAGAGAGTGGGAAGTAGCCATTTTCATTGCACAATGACCAGAAAGAGAGAAAAGAAGCACTGAGGACCAAAATCTTTGACTGAGGAGATTCGGGCACCTCTAGAGGATGATTCTGTAGCCGAAAAATAGCAAAATGCTCGCACAATAGAGGGGATCTTCCAGACGGGCAGAGATTCAGGGGTTACCTTAGTTTCTTCATGTTTCCCACATTTTTCTTTCTCCCTTCCATGTATTTGTCAATGAAAATCATGCAAGGCTAAAAACTTTTACTCCTTAGGATCTGAAAGTATCCCAGATATACATTGTGATTGATTTCCATTCATTGATATCATTTTTATCTCTTTCTACAGGATATTAATCTATGAAAGCTTTGTGTTCTACTTGTGATTGATCACCATGAGTGGATTTATAGACACTTAGTCATCTTGAGAGAGAAGTTGAGGGTCGGAGAGCATAGATTTAGCCATCTACTATGCTCTTTGGGAAATGTAGATTGTAAATTAGTGGATAAACCCAAAGAATAACCGTAAAGCATCTAACTAATCAACCAATAACTGTGAATGTGGGATTGGCATTATCTTAGGTAGTGAATTACACTACGGGAGTAGGTTATTCTAGATACATGCCCCTTATCCTGGGATGAAGGTAATAGATATTAGTTTGTGTGAAGTCACTTATTAGTGTTGTCTATGGTGAAACCACTGTCCTAAGGAACTCACCCCATCTCTGATTAATTCAATCTGTAATTCATTTTATTTCTATCTTTGTTCTTTCATTCAATCCTAATTCAACCACTTACAACTGGCTTAGTTGATTTGACTACAGTTAGTAGTAGTCTACTGGAGAAATGCTTCCTCGTGTTTGACTCGGGCCTCAGAAGGCCTTATTACTTCGATATGTTTTCTTGTGTACTACGCACGATAAACTCATGTCAAGTTTTGGTTCCGTTTCCGGGGAAGAAGGAACATCCAGCACTACAAGTGTTATGCTCAGCCACTCTAGGTCAATTTTTCTTTTTTCTTTTTTTTATTTAAGCTTTGTGCTAAATCATAAGATATTTTTGATACATCATAAATTTCTTGCGCTAATACCTACTTTCTACTATTTTAGGGAAACTAGTGCATGGTGTGTACCAAAAGCCATAGAATACGGAGAATCGTCCTCACTAGGATTTAGACAAGCAGAGCTCTTAAAAGGAGGAAGGGAGTTCGGCAAATATTTGGACAGGTTTAACCGAACCCCTCCACCGACACCTCCACCTGAGACACCTACGACACCAAAAGAACCAGAGATAGTAGAAATGGAGGGAGAAGAAGAAATGACAGCATGGGAAATGATAAAGTCTTTGTCAGCTACGGCCTAGAAAGGGCCCATCACAAGGCAAGCCACTAATGTGGACAGCTACAAAATAGATCCTGGACTTGTTGCCTTAGTTAAATCTCAAGTGTTCCATGGCCATCCCTCTGAAGATCCAATGACACATATCAACAATTTTTTGGAAAATTGTGACATGGTCAAGATAGATAGGATTCCAGTGACTACAATATATCTTAAGTTGTTCTCATCTTCACTGGCAGATAGTGTAAAATCATGGTTCAACAATCTTGATGATGAGATCATTGAGACATAGGATCAAATGATAGATGCAATCTTCAAGCACTACTTCCCTCTGCAAAAGACAAATGATCTAGTGAAGAAGATTCACAACTTCAAACAGCAAGCAGATGAGTCATATTCAGAGGCATGGGAAAGGTTTCAGAATATGTTGACAAAAGTGCCTCATCATGGCATTGATCTACTGGGGCAAGCTAAGATTTTCTATTATGGCCTACACAAGGGGGAGAGAACAACTCTTGACAGTGCAGGAGGAGGCTTCTTCCTCAACAACAAGCCCGCTGACTGCCATGAAATCCTCAAGAACATGTCTAAAAACCAATCATGGGGAGAAGAAAGAGATCCACCGACAACCATCAAGAGTGTCAGGGAATCCAAGGTGATATATGCGTTAAACGAGAAGTTAGATCTCATTACTAAGAAGTTATGTTCTACAGACAGAGTTCCTACTGAGGAAGAAGAAGAAGAAGAAGAAGAAGAAGAAGAGTGCAAGTATGTGCGTCAGGGGAAGTATAGGAACAATGATTATTCTTGGAGGAAAGACCCCAAATTTTCTTAGAAGGATCCTAACAACTTCTAACAGGATCCATCACAGGCGCAGTTGCAGCATTCTAAGCCACCGCAATATCAACTAGAGCAGTAGAAAATTGACAAGATTGAAGAAATGTTGGGAAAGTTGTTGAGTCAAAATGAGTTGCAAGTTGCACAAACTCAAAGGGATCTTCAAAATCAAGGGGCATGTATTCGCAGCATAGAGACACAGATCTCTTAGATAGAAGCAGATGTGAGTGAATTAAAGAAACCAACCCAACAAGTATTTCCATCGAACACCAATGTACCTTCCAGGAATTAGTTGTGAAGGCTATTCTGATACACAGTGGCAAGAAATTACCGAATGATGCATTACACGGGGCAGTTACTGAAGAAGCTACAAATCAAACTATACCAGTGGATGTAGAAGAACCAGACATGGCAGCACAGGAGAAGACTGTAGAGGAGCAAGTTGATGAGGTTGGAGGTAATAAAACTCAGGATTTTATTCCACCTCACCAGAGAGAACTTGTAGTTCATGTACCCTTTCTAAATAGTTTGAAAGCAACCAAGATGGACCAACAGTTCAAGAAATTTCTAGATAATTTTTAGAAGCTATCTGTGAACATTCCCTTGATAGACACTATTGAGTAGATACCATCCTATGGGAAGTTTTTAAAGGATATAATTAAAAATAAGAGAAAGATATCAGAGTTTGATGTCATGGTTCTGAAAGAGTAGGTTAGTTCCTTCATCTTGGGGACACTGCCTCCTAAAAGAAATGATCCAATATGCTTTAATATCGCATGCTTCATAGGCAAGACAAAATTTGGAGAGGTTTTATGTGATTCTGGGGCAAGTATAAATCTGACGCCTCTATCTACCTTCATGAAGCTTGGACTTAAGGAATCAAGGAAGAGTAGCATGGCAATCCAGTTGGCAGACAATTCAGTATTTAATTCGTATGGTATATGCAAAGATGTCTTGGTGAAAGTGGATAGGTACATCTTTCATGCAGATTTTGTTGTGATGGAAATGCAGGATGACCATGGCAATGAGATTCTACTTGGAAGACTATTTCAAGATACTATAGACATGATACTTGAGATGGGCAGAGGATGTCTGACTATGGAAATCCAAGATGACAAGTTCAAGATCAAGATGCCAGAGCACTCTCAAGCCACGAGAAATAAGGTGCAATACAACATGCTTCAGCACGTGGATTGCAAGTTTTCTCTATTTCTAGGGAAGTTGTTCTTGGATATGGCCCATGTTATGACTAAAGTAGAAAGAGGAACTCTAGCAGTGGACATCCTGGAAATACAAAGGTGATCTCACTAATCAAGCAATGCGCTAGCTGGATGATGAGGGAGATGACTACAACCCTGCTATCGAAGAAGAAGTTGTAGCTCATTCTGTGATACAGTTATCACCCAAGCTACCCTTAGAAGCATGCTTGATGAACAAAATGGAGGATAGTATCTACAAAAACCATATAGAGGAGTGTGTTTTGATGTTGAAGGCAGTACCTTGCTACTATGCAAGATGCTTTGAGGACCTTGGACTACCACCCCCACCATTGGTCCCATCTCTATTGAGCCCACCAAACTTGGAGATGAAGCCATCATTGTCACACCTAAAGTATTTATTCTTAGCCATAGAGGAAAAGCTCCCAGTGATCATGTCATCTTCTTTCAGTGGTGAAGAGGAAGGAATGTCACTAACCGTGCTGAAAAACCACCGAGTTGCATTCGGGTGGTCCATAGTTGACATTAAAGGGATCTCTCTAATCTCGTGTCAACACAAGATCCGGCTTGAAGAAGGAGACAAGGCAATTGTCCAACCTCAGAGGTGTCTCAATCTGATTATGATTGAGGTGGTGAAGAAGGAAGTTGTCAAGCTGCTGTCAGCAAGTATAATCTACACAATCCCTGATTCAATGTGGGTTAGTCCTACCCAGGTAGTTCCTAAGAAAGGGGGATCACAGTCACTACTAATGCGGCTAATGAATTAATTTTAGCTAGGCTAGTAACGGGATGACGAGTGAGCATAGATTATTGTCATTTAAATGCAACCACTCTTAAAGATCATTTCCCTTTACCTTTTATTGATCAGATCTTGGAACGATTAGTTGGCCGTTTGTACTTTTACTTTTTGACAGGTATTCCGGGTATAATCAAATTTACATTAAGCCTAAGGATCAGGAGAAATTCACTTTCACCTACTCTTATGGCACGTTCGCATACCGACGAATGCCTTTTGGTCTTTGTAACACCTATCTTACGGATAATTCTCAAGGGGTGGTCAGTTTTGCAGCGGAAGTCATTCGGAATACTACTACGTTTCAACATTGTATGCTCGCCATTTTTTCTGACATGGTAGAGAGGTGCTTCGAGGTTTTATGGATGATTTTTCTGTGTATGGGGAAGGTTTCAATGATTATCTATATAACCTTGATAGGGTGCTACAGAGATGTGATGACACTCACCTAGTTCTAAATTGGGAGAAGTGTCACATGATGGTAAGTGAAAGGATCGTCCTTGGACACAAGGTGTGTGGCAAGGGCATGGAAGTGGATCCAGTAAAGATTGAAGTCATCTCCACACTACCTCCACTGACATTGGTGAAAGGAGAGAGGAGCCTTTTAGGACATGTTGGATTATATCGTTGTTTTATCAAGGATTTCTCAAAAATTGCCAAACAATTGTCTAAACTTTAGAGAAATATGTCGAGTTTTCCTTTGATGAGCGATGTTTAAAAGCTTTTGAAATCCTTAAAGAAAAACTTATTTTCACACCTATTGTGTAGGATCCTGACGGGAGCCTGCCTTTGAGCTAATGTGTGATGCATCAGATTATGGAGTAGGAGCTGTGTTGGATCAACACAGAGACAAGACTCCAATTGTCATGTATTATGCATCAAAGACTTTGAATGATGCGTAGTTGAATTACACCACTACCAAAAAAGAATTGTTGGCGGTAGTGTTTTCTTTTGAAAAATTCTATCAATACCTAGTTGGGGCTAAAGTGATAGTTTGGACAGACCATGCTACCATCAAATACTTGTTAGAAAAGAAAGACGTCAAACCCAGATTGATTAGGTGGATTCTTTTTCTTTAAGAATTTTACATTGAGATTAGAGACAAGATAGGGGTTGAGAATGTTGTAGCCGATCTTTTGTCTAGGTTGAAAAGGAAGGACAAAAAACATATAGCCATCCCCATTATTGAGGAATTCTGGATGAAAAATTGTTTGCAATTAAAACTAAAGATCCTTGGTTTGCAGATATTGTTAATTACCTAGTTTGTAAAGAATTGCATGTAGATTGGGGTATCAAGAGAAAAAATGAATTTTCCACTCCTTGAAGTTTTATATTTGGGATTACCCGATTCTTCTTAAGCAATGGAGGGATGGGATGTTAAGAAGATGTGTACCCGAATGTAAGGTAGAGAGCATCTTGTCACACCGTCATTCTCTACCCACGGGTGGACACCATGCTAGCTGTAGGACTATGGTTAAAGTCTTAGAGAGTGGGTTTTATTGGCCTACCTTGTTTAAGGATGCTCACAACTTTGTTCTTCATTGTGATGCATATCAACATGCAAGTAATATCTCTAAACAACATGAGATGTCCTTGAATGTGTTTCAAGAAGTTAAAGTTTTTTATCTTTGGGGTATAGATTTCAATTGCCCATTTGTGTCGTCCAATTCCAATCTTTTTATATTACTTGCAGTTGATTATGGGTCTAAGTGGGTGGAAGCAATTCCAACCTGCACCAATGATGCACAGGTAGTGTGCATGTTTGTGAAGGAATACATCTTATGCGAGTTTGGTGTCCCCCACCTAATTATTAGTGATGGTGGCTCCCATTTCACTAATAGGTAGTTTGGGGCTTTATTGAGAAAATATGGGGTGAAGCACCGAGTGGGCACTCCTTATCACCCATAGACTGAAGGATAGGTTGAGGTGTCCAATAGAGAGGTGAAGAAAATCTTGGAAAGGACAGTCACAACCAATAGGATGAACTGGAGCTATGTGCTAGGTGATGCTCATTGGGCTTATAGAACAACCTACAAAACCCCAATAGGAAAGACACCTTTTAGGCTGGTCTATGGTCGTGCATGCCATATACTTGTGGAGCTTAAGCATAAGGCTAAATGGGCTATTAAAAAGCTGAATTTCAACATAGATATGAAGCAGGTAGAAAGAGGCTTTTTTATCTTAATGAGTTAGATGAGCTTAGGATGTATGCTTATGAAAGCTCTAGGATATATAAGGAAAGGACTCAAAAAATTCATGATAGACACATTCTAAATAGGGTGTTTCTCCCAGGTTAGAAAGTCCTCCTTTTCAATTCTAGGCTTAGGCTGCATCCGGGTAAACTAAGGTCTAAGTGGAGTGGACCGTTTGTGATTGAAAATATCTTTACCCATGGTGTTGTGAACATTGGAGACGGGAACAAGTCGTTCCTTGTAAATGGCCAAAGATTAAAGCACTAGTCTAGAGGTGAAGTAGAGACTCGAATAGAGGAGGTGCAACTTAGCACCATTCCATATATTCTTTCTCTATAGACCATCTAGACTAGGATGTTAAACAATGACACTTGTTGGGAGGCAACCCAATCTTTATTTTCCTTGTTTTTATGTTCAATTTCCATTTTTAGTTGTCACTTTAATTCAATTTCTATAAAAATGGTACCTTGTCTCGTTTTTGGAGTGCGCAGGGCTTTAAAGGTCGATAGCACCGAGTTTTGTAGTTGGTGGCATCGAAATGAGGTCAGTGTTTTGTCTGCAACAATAGCACTGACTTAGTACCATCGAGTCTCTAAAGATCTTTCGAGGTCTCACTGATAAGGACTCGATACCGTTGACTTTTTTAGTCGGTACTACTGACTTTTGGACGTGCCCAAGTTTGATATACCAGTCCACAAATTTGAAAGCATCGACTAATTCCACAACTTGATACTACCAGCTCGGAAGTCAGTACTACCGACTCACCACGTAAGCAATCTGGGTGTCCGCGATCCAATAGCCATGACGCACTTCACCGAGCGGTCGGTGGTATAGATTCATGACACAAGTTAGTACCACCGACACATCATCGGTACCACTGACTCAGGACGATCTGGGCCATCTACGACAGTCAATCATAAGTCGTCGATGCAACTGACCACGTATTGTATGAGCCAACTCAGTACCACCAACTCAAAATGTCAGTAGTACCGACTCTGCCACATTTAGGAAATTTATGAGAATGAACGCCTTCTCTTGGCCAACCAAGAGAATGTTCACATGCACCTATTGTAACGACCGCCATCAAACCGATAGCCAAATCATTACTAATTATGTGGAATTACCATAAATTGCGGATTTAACAAAAATCACTAAAATTAAAAATCATTTTGCAAGGAGATCCTCTATTAGAAAACTCTTACTGAAAATCCAAATCTTATACATAACATGATTTACATGGTACAACACTGTTTCATCTCATCTTAAGGACAACATATAACAATTGCTCTATCAACACATGTATTGTAGCAACATAAAACCTCGAGGCTTACAAGCCACAATCTCAGATCGTTCATGAAACCTTTACAAACTGACTCCAAGGACCTGAGAGTACAGAGAAGACACATAGGACTTCTATCCACAAGACATGACAGATAGTACACTCAACCTGAGCTATTACTGCTGCCCCAATTGTTGTTCCTCTTCTACAGAAAGGTCTCTACCACTTTGTGCACGTCCACCTAAAAATTATGGATCCCACGGGGTGAGACAATTGTCCCAGTGAGAGATATAACTCTCCACCGACCATATTATTATCACATATAAGCATTTATAAAACTAAGAAGAGGTTCTTTTATATTAACGGGCAAGATTAATCATTGTATGAACAGAACAGAGTAATTTCTTTACTTAATAAAAATGATACATTTACCCATGGTAGAGTAATAAACCATCTATCTACTTTACCAGGAATGTAAAGAAAAATAAATAACATCTATCAATTAAGATGTATAAGAAAAGTGTACATCAACCTATGTATTTCCGTATTCGATCCTTAAGCAAATACGCTACACGGTTGATTACATATTCAATCACACTTATGCCCAGAGGAGATGAAGTATACCGTTCATCCTCCAACTGACCACTAGTAAGTCGAAATTAGTACCATACAAGGTCAATGGAAGAGTCGGCTGTCAAGACCTCACTTGTCTCAGTTAGTACGAGACCACTTAGATTTAGCATGACATCTTGTGCCAGCAATGTCGGGGTATAGAGGCATCTTCGCTATAGAGTTACTGCCGTGGAATGTACTCTCTTCGGGAGAAGACCACTTAGCTTTCCCAGATTATTTTATCAGGAAGACCACTGAGCGATCCTTGTTTTATTTTCATCAGGAAGTCCACTGAGCAACCTAGTGTATTTGGGAAGTCCACTAAGCACCCTCATTTAATGATCACATATTAAAAAATGTGCATACTGAGTAAAACTCATTTCACCATTCAGCAAATGCTGACATTGAATAGATCTATGGTGTGGGCAACTACATGATAATATTTAACTTGATTAATTAAGTGCATTACAATATCTTTTAGCATCAATCAAGTTGCAAGCAAGAATTATATCAAATGCTACAAAGAAAGGCATAATATGGTTATCAAGTACTTTCATGATTCTTTGAAATGCATAGAACACTTTGGAACACATAGAACACTTAGGATCTCCATCTCTTATCATCATCATATATGGGTATATAACCCTTATTTCATCACTAAGCCTTGTTACCTATGTAATGGGTAACTGATACCTCTAGGTCATCAGACCATGGTATTAATTCACATAGTTCACAAAGCTCATTTAACATCTGGTCACCTTTCACTAAGCAACAATTATTTTTAAAAACATCAGATTATATAACCATTATACTTGTTGTACATATAATTGGTCACCTCTTACTAGGTGACAACTATTCACATGGCTTACAAGGCTCATTAAACATCTTATTACTAACAATTATCTTTTTAGGTCATCAGACCACATAAACATTATACTTGTTATACAAGTATTTAACATGTTTCACAAGGCTTATTCAATAAGAGAAATACAACCTTCCCATTATTAGGGTTAGGGTTTCCCTTTATAGCTGAATAGGGTTTCAAGTTCATATAATTAATCCAAACCCTATTTGATTGCTCCACACATCCATGATCATACATTGATATTATAAGTATTCAATCATACTTATTTATTCTCATCATTTATCATTAAATGATTATCAACACAAAGTATGAGTTTCTCTCTCATCCTCACTAGGATATTGATTATATCGTATTTTTGGTTCAATCCTCCTCTTGAGGAATATTATCTCATCATTAACAATTCACATCATCTTTTATATTGCAATTAACACAACATGCAACATATGTCACTCAATCAATCACATATGATTGAAGCATCCCTACCATATCAGGTATCAAGATGTGTGTATCATATCATGCTTTAAGATACATTCATTATTTCATGTTGTGTATCCATATTGGGCATGCGGTATAACTACATCACCATGTTGTGTTTTAGGGCATATCCCCTAATCATCATATCATGTACCCATATCCAATTGACTATCACTTAGTTCTTATCATATCAAGATAACTTCATATCATGTATGAGATAGGTGCTTGACCCCATATCAAGTAAGAGATATGTGCTTGGTGCCATATTGTGCACAAAGTGTGCACCATATCAGGCATAGAGTATATGCCTCATCATGTATCATTTAAGTGGTAAATACAAGATACCATATTGGTTTCCAATCCAAGATTATCATATCGGGTCTCCATGTTGAGTAACATATCAGGTCACCATGTTAGGTAGACCCTTGGGTGCATAAACTCTTTATACCTTCAAGGATCAACCTTATCATATAGTTACTTGAAAAGCTAGGTGTCTTATTGAATTCTCATACCACAATTCATTACACAAAGGATAGGGTATATCAGATTTCAATCCATCATCTAGGGTTTTCCACCATATTGAGTAGAATATGCCATATCGTGCATGAAGTATGAATTGAACCTCATATCGTTCACAAGGTAGGAGTAGGTGATATTCCTATCATCCAAGGAATATTAATCACATCGTCCATGGGGTATCACTCACCACTTATCTCAGTTTACCCATCACCTTGGGTTTCCAACTCTATATTGTATAGAGTGTTCACTATCCCTATATCGTGTAAGAGGTATAGTCTTAGACTTGTATCGTGTATAAGGTGTAAGTGGATATCTCCCATATTGTTCATTAGACATGGCTCATATCGTGTATGGACTATCCTCTATCTCCATATCGGGTTAACCCCCATCTGGGGTTTCATATCGGGTTCAGGGTATCGTAACCATGTAATTGAATCCATGTCTTAAGTGTATACTCAATCAATCATATCATGCACAAGACATGTGCTTCAAGATATCGTGTACAAGGTGTGTACTACATGATCATATCATGCAAGAGTCACTCGTTTATCTTACTCATATCGGGTTACCCAAACTAGGGTTTTAGCATATCAACTTACAAGTATACACTTGACCCTATATCGTGCATGGAGTCTTTGCTTGACTTCCTATCGTGAAAAAGGTGTATTTTTAACACCATATCATGTTCAAGGTGTGGACTTCATCTCCATATCATGTAAGGAGATATAATTCCATAAGCATATCGTGCAAGTGATGTTTGTACATACCCATATCGGGTTAGAGGTACTTATGTGTGTACTTAAACCCGATATCACTTTATAAAGTGATACCATCTTCTTCAAGATCTAGAACTTCATTCTAACTGTTATAGTTCATGGAAAACAGGTCCAAAAACTGCTAGAACTCATAATTTCATCAACTATTCAATAAGATTTCAAAATTGAAAGTAGATCATTTAGTATAGCAAGATAGGTGATGAATAACAACATGATTGAGTTCAAGTTATATAACCCACCTTGTAAACAATTTCAAAGCTCCAAGCTCTAAAACTTCACATTCCTCAGGTTGAATATGAACTTCTTCAAGATCCAATGCTCGTTCACAACTCCTCCATAGACAAGAAATCACCATAGTTAAGAACTTTGTGAAGAAGGAAAGAAAGGAATATCCATAACCTGATATCCTACTTCAACCAAGGTTGAAGATGACCAAAGCCTTACCTTAAGCTTGGTGCTCGAGCTCCCCTTTCTCTTTGATCTACTTTGCACGATACCTAAGGGGATTTCCATGATATCTCCAAGGGAGATGGTTGTGGTGTTCTTAAACTTCCATAAGTATGTGGAAGGTGAAGTATATATACTTGGGTTCATGAGATAAAGTGTATAAGAGGTGTCTTCACCTCAAGATACTAGATGACACATGGCCATGCATGGTTGACACATGGCCATGCATGCATACATACATATCTTGCTATGCAAGAGTCTTGAGGATAAGTTAGAGACAATATCTTGGCCATCCTTTATCTTGTTGAATAAGTTTCCTCATTTTTATATTATCATTAAGGCAATCTGATACACTTTTTGCAAGGCACTTGCAACTCATCATGGGCCACCCTCATTAGGTGACTTTCCCATCATGTCCTTCTCCAAGGCTCAACAAACTTATAGGAGACTTCTACTATGGCTCCTTGGCCAATAGGGCTCCTATACCAAGTCTACAACTCGGTACAACACATATAATGCATTTTCCTTTAATTCTTCCTTGGTCTATTTATCACCAGGAGTATCATCATTCAAAGATGACTCAAACATAGTGTATCCTTCTTTCTCTTTCCTATAAAGATACATAGATGGCGTAGGGACACTCTAGAGGTGGTAATTTGCATTCCTACCCTATACATTGGGTAATTTGCAAATTGTACCAAAGTTGGTGCACATAGTACTAACATTGTTCAAACAAGTTATAACTTGGGATTTAGGCTTTCCACAATCCACCACTTAGCATAATTATCTCTCTTTTGTAATATTAAAACACTTAGAACACATTCAACATGTGAAATTTTGCAATATAACCCCTCATCTTGGGTAAATTGCACATTTGACTCAGACTATCAATTAATGCATAAATAGTTTGCAATTAAGCTCAGACTTGAAAATAAACTTCACAAGAAGCCTTGATTTCTTTTCAGAAGATTAGAATCAGTTTGTAAGTAACTTATTTAAGCAAAACTCTTAGGGTTAAGCCATAACCCAGGTCAGGGGTGTTACACCTGTAGTGGATGGAGCAGTCTGAGCATCCTTTCTTTAACAACTATTGGAACCGTGGATACTTTGACCTCTTAGGGTTAAGCCACAACCACCACCTATGCCGCCTAAAGACCTCTCATTCTAGGGAATGTTCCCTCCATACGACCCCAATATTCCACCTCCACCATTCAGAGCCCTGGTACCACTATTTGACCTCTTGGGTGCGAGTAATAACTATGCGGACATAGTCGTATTCAAGCTTAGGGGGTGTTGGAATAGAATTCTGTCTTTGTTTTTATTATTTTTACCACTAATTTCTTGTTTTATTTTTAGTTGTGCAAGTGTAGGATCTACGTATATCTAGTGTAATTGTGGAGTAGTAAATGCATGATTTTATTTTTGAATAGATTGTACTCTCTGTGTTGTTGCATGAAAATAGTCATATCCTTAAAATCTTACATTGTAAAATCTTTGTGTAACACCACTTGAGGAAGTGTTTGGACTAGTCAGCACTAGGACTTAGGACATACATGAAAGTTTGAATCAACTCGGGAATGTCAATGATGAATATGTTGAGTCTAAACTGACCAAACCATAACAAGATCTTAAATGAAAATACAATAAATAAACCTTTAGATTACCCTAAACACAGGTTAATTAAGAGGGACACATCATAATATAATGAAAGGCATTGTCTCTTAGTTGTGTGATTCCATTTCTTTTCCATTCATTTTACTCATCACCTCAAAAATTCATGAGTACTCTAAGATATTTTCCTTTATTGCGTTGCATGGAACGATAGGAACATATTAGTTAGTTTGATTGCATTTGAAAAAGGAAGAAAAACATTGCATTTGTATGCATCAACTTTAGTTCATACCATCTTAGCTTGCATAACATAATTCATGTAGTTGCATAAATTTCAACATCACATGCATATTAACCTGAACATGAGGAATTTAATTTTGAGTTATGAAGCTAAAGTGCAGGGATATACCTCCAAGAAAATAAGAAAAAAAGGAGAAGAATTTTAAAGACAAGAAGCATAAAACTCAGCCTTTTGGAAAAAAAATAGAGAAAAAAAATTTTGTTCAAAAGAAACAAGGATAAAGTATATCCCCCATGTTTGTTTTGGTGATGATTTAATCCACATGTGCATTCTTATGAGTTTTCAAACAATCTCAACTCATTCATACATGCATCTGTTCATATATTAAAAAAATTAGGCATTAGGATTCATTCATGGCATTCTTTTCATCCATGTAGGTCCATTATTCTCTATACTTCAGTAGGTTGGATGTTCTTATGAATTTTCATTTTCCACCCATCTTGAACCATTAATTGCTCTTATTGGTAGGCCACTCTAATGATTTATCTCCTCATTCATGCTTATACAGAGATCTACTTCCAAATAGTTAGTAGTTAGGAAAGAGCAATTTAGTGTAGAGAATCACACAATGCACCAAGCAAATGTTTGAGTAATTATGATGTTAACTGCTTTCTTGATAGTTTCATTGACTGAAGGTGTGGACATCTTTTATGGAAGTTTTTGGTCACTTTAGAGCAGTTATCAGTTCATTGGTTAGTGAAGGCCGGTTTAGGACTGGATAGGTGGATTTGATTAAGAAAGGAATGTATGTGTTATTTCCTTCTACTGACTCTTGTCAAATAGATCTGAGAGAGTGTTGCTTGAGGATGAGCAACATTTAAGCTTAGGGGAGTTTTATGCATGTGTTCTTAGTCATTACTTCAGGCGCATTTTTCCTTGATTTCATGTGTAGAATAGTAATTTATTTGATTTATTATGCATGAAATGACATAGATGGCATGTTTCTATTAAATGCATCAAATCATATGATTTTTAATGTCTTATGTAATATTTTATGCATCCCAAGTGCTTATGATGTTTTTGTGTGTTTGCATATGCAAGGAAAAGCCATAGACTCAGTGCTACCAACCTAGAAATAGTCAGTGATACTGACTTGACGTCAGTGATGGACCCAGAAACTTGCCCAAAGTCAGTGCTACCGACAACTGAAGTTGGTGCTACATATTTAGCATCAGCAAGCCCCAAAATGAATCGAGAAAACTTGGTGCTACCGAGCTGATGTCAGAGAGGCAGCTCAAAAACCACAAAACTTGGTGCTATTGAGTCCAGTTAATAGTAACGATATGATCAGGATCGCACGACCAAACCTAAGTGACTCGGTACTACCGACTAACTTAGTTTGTACTACTGAGTCTGCATGATCAGGCATGACACAGATTTCATTCTAATCCAATGGTGGACATTATTTCATACCCTAAGTGCCATCTATGAGTTAGGGGGATGACGGCCAGAGAGAGGAAAGCAACCATTTTCATTGCATAGTGACCGGAGAGAGAGAAAAGAAGAACCAATGACCAAAAGCTTTGACTGAGGAGATTCAGGCACCTCTGGAGGATGATTCTGCAGCCGCAAGATAGCAGAATGCTCACATGACAGAGGCGATCTTCCAGACAGGCAGAGATTCAGGGGTTACCTTACTTTCTTCATGTTTCCCAAGTTTTTCTTTTTCCCTTCCATGTATTTGTCAATGAAAACCACGCAAGGCTAAAAACCTTTATTCCTTAGGATCTGGAAGTAGCTCGGATATACACTGTGATTGATTTCCATGCATTAATAATAGTTTTATCTCTTTCTACTAGATATAAATCTATGAAAGCTTTGTGTTCTACTTGTGCTTGATCACCATGAGTGGATTGATAGATGCTTAATCATCTCGGGAGAGAGGTTGAGGGTCGGAGAGCATAGATTTACCCATCTACTGTGCTCTTTGGGAAAAGTGGAGTGTAAACGGGAGGAGAAACCCATAGAATAATTGTAAAGCATCTAACTAATCAACCAATAACTATGAAAGTGGGATTAGCACTAGATTAGGTAGTGAATTATACTATGGGAGCAGGTAATTCTAGCTATAGGCTCCTTATCCAGGGATTGAGGTAATAGATATTAGTGTGTGTGAAGTCAATTATTAATGTTGTCCGTGGTAAAACCAATGTCCTAAGGAATTCACCCCATCTCTGATTAATTCAACCTTTAATTCATTTTATTTCTATTTTTGTTCTTTCATTCAATCCTAATTCAACCATTTGCAATCGACTTAGCTAATTTGACTGCAGTTAGTAGTAGTCTATAGGAGAAACGCTTCCCCGTGTTCAACTCGGGCCTCATAAGGCCTTATTACTTCAATGTGTTTGCTTGCGTATGACACATGGTAAACTCATGTCAAGTGGTCAAATATTTAAGTATCAACCCGAGATGTACCTACTTCACATAACTTTAGTGTGGGTGTACATCCTAAGTTTCAAGAAAAAGAGTATCTACTATAGCTTCCAAACATGACTGTGTCTCAATTTTTCCATGAGAAAATAACACGACACAAAGTTGTATTATATGATCTAACTACATGATCATTCCTTTATAGGATAAGGGAGATAACCACCACTCCTACCTTGTGGGTATTTGAGGGGTTAAATCCCAATAATAGTTACTTGAGACATATATCTTCTGTCAACAACTCTAATTTATGAGATTATGTATGTTCATTTTGGATGGTATCCAACCCTAGGATGGCAAGTCTCCAGCAAAACTATGTTGAATAACACCATGTTGTAGGCTAGACAAGCCTAACCTTAAAGGATCTAGTCCATATCCTTAATTACAATCACATAATCTCTCAAATTCTAAAACTTATGTCAATATTCAAAGTTTGTATCCATGAATGCTTAATCCACATAATGTGCATATCATAGGCATGCTAGAAAACAACAAAAACAAAAGGTTTAATGGATTTTACTAGGTTTACACACAATTATGTGTGTTCAAGTCAACCTACTCTCTATAGTATATGAATTGTACCCTCCTAAGGTTGGAGGTAGAGGCTACTTCATAGGAGAGTCCACTTTTATGTATAGAAAGCTATACCTAAAAAGAGAGGGTAGGATTGATAAGAGTTTACCCAAAATTTGGTCATCCACATACTTAGTTGGGATATATATGCCACCAAATTGGATATAGGGTGAAACCCTAATTGATAAACACAATTTAGGATTAGGTATGACAACAACCTCTAAAGGGAACCTGCCTACTAAGAACAATATTGGATAATTTGAAATTGTCTAGTTACCAACTACTTAGGCTCTAATACCATTCTTTAAAGAGTGGGACCCAAGAGTGGGCCCACTCAATGATAGAAACATGAGCCATGGAATATTTAAGCAGCATAAAACATAACTATTTACAAAGTTACAAAATGTTTCCATGTACATAACTCGATCACCCTAAGGGTGGTACATAAAATGAAAGGTTCTTCTACATACACATTAGCCCATATGCAAAGGTAATAAGGATATCTCATATTGTCCTTAACTTCACCATGAGCTCACGATCATCCTGAGTCTTTTTCCTATAAGCACCTACACCTGGGTGGATGGAACACCCAGAAAAATAGGAAACAAAAGAGTATGCGTCAGCCAAAACTGAGTATGTAAATTTAATAGTATTTTGGGCATTTAAATGGGCTAAATGAGCAAAAGTGATGTTCCCATAAAAAGGAGGGTCATAAAAAGATAGGTGAGTTCCAATAAGAGATTTATCAGAAAAATGAATTTCAAAAAAGTGAGGCATATAAATAAATGAATAAATGATATAACACATCTTGCCATTTACCATTCACAATAACCCACCAATCACAATCATTCACATGTATATATATTGGACAAAAGTAACTATATTAGGGCCAAGACACCATTGAGTCAATGGCCTAAGTAAAATGGGTGGAAATAGAGCACCCTGGGCAGAAATAGCGTGCCCCTATATAAAAAGAGGTGGAAAAAGGCATCCCAGGCAGAAATAGATGCACCCTAATGGTTACGCATAAGCGTTTACAATAGTTAAACTAGTCGAATTATCTAACATGCATCAATAGAGTGGCAAGATACACTTTTCACAAACATACATGGCATAATTCATGCACTATAGCAAGTGGGGTCATTGACCCAATTCAACATGATAGCAATAATTTCAAAAGAATAATAATAAGTTACAATTGAGGTGATGGGATATGTTAAAAAATGGAACAAGAGCAGGTATTTCAAAAATTGCCTCATTATGGGAAAATTTAGTCATAATAATGCCCAATTATTATAGAGAGGAGTACATACCTTATCTTCATGGTTAGAGGTGAACTCAATGAATACTTGGTCCCCAAAATCAAGTAATCATCCTAAGAACACATTATATGTATTAGTTAAACTAAAATTAACATGTATTTACATCCTTATTATAGATTTTCATATTATTCTTATCCTAGTCCCAATCACCTAGTGTCATATTAGGGATGTTATTTTACCTCAAATACACATCTTGAATCGCATAAGACTAAGTATGTCTAGGTTAGAATATGGGTGGGTAATAATAATCATTCATAAAATATTGGCCTTGTGATTTTATCCTCTCTCTCTCTATTAAGGTTCAAGGTTTATCAACTGGGGTTAAGTTCATTTTTAGAGTGAGGTATATTTACAATAATGCTTTATTAATAAAATCTAGGATTTTAGTTATACATGCACTCACATGTGATTATATAGTTGTTTCATATTGTGCATATGAATACCAGCAAATGTAGGTCATAGATATACATAAGTATCAAATCTTTCATCCATTCATTTTCAAATCTATTATCTAGTATACTAGTTATCAAGTTAATAGCATTAAGGTTACATGAATGGATTTATCTAAGCATATACTTGTGTTACCCATTCACCAATACATATGCATATTATATATCATGTATACATATGATTACGTCCAATATTGAAGGTGTCTAGTACTCATATAAATTAGTAACTAGAGGGTAGTCATTAACTGGTATGAAAAATTGATATGCATGGAGGGAGAGGTACTGACCTATACACTTATGGATGAAAGCATTTGATTTGTAACATATCAGGTTGTTGTTGGCCTGAAACGATTAGGCTCTTTATCTTCTACAGTTGTTGATGTTGTCAGCCATGATTAGGATTCCAACCTGTACCAAGCCTTCACATCCATTATAATCTTAAACGATCATATGCATCAGGTGAAGGATCCTAGTTGTAGAATCAAGGAACAATGCTACCATAGGTGCATTTGCATGTCTCCCTCAATTCACTACCTGCATTGTAGGTCTAATGGTGAGTGTCTAGTGAGGTTTGCTCGATGTTGGGGTTGTGAGGGGAGTGTGGTGGTGGTCAAGACATCAAGTGGCATTGGAGATTGGTGCAAAATAAGAGAAGAAGGTGTTGCATTAGCAGGAAGACTAGTTTCTTGTGGCTACTATCTGCACATGGTGCGCCATAAGGGATGAAGTGGATGATAACACAGGTGATGGTTTGGATTCTTGGTGTTGTAGATGTCAGGTCCGAACTGGGTAGATGTGGAGTTTGAAGGTGAGAGCATGGTTGGAGATGGGAATTGGTAATTTTTTAAGCTGGTGGTGCAGGGAGAGCAAGGAGTAGAGACGGTAGGGGTTCTTGCTTAGGAGAAGGAAATAAGTAGGACTAATGAGGAGAAGGGTGGCAGGATTGGAATCTGACCTAGAGAGGGAATGACATCTAGTTTGTTTGTAGCTACAGTGTCGGGGTGATGCCCTATAGGTGGTGGTCGCAGTGGTTTTGAAGACCAAGCCACTAGCGCATAGTTGAAAGGTGGCAGTCACTGTGGTCGTCGCGAAGGTGGTGGGGCATTTCTCATGCAACAATGACGTGACACATGGATGAAGCATTACAGTGCACTGAGGGCATAGGTCATGGTGGTCATCAGATCAGGCGGCTATTACTAGTGGTGCAAAGCGGTGCCCTCATGTGTGGCACAAATGCTCTGTTGCCTTAGAGGTTTGGGCACATGATGAGAATATAGGGAATCATAGGGCAACTACAGATATACAACGCCATCGTCGGCCAGAGGCTGGTGGTGGTGGAACACTCTATCACTAGTAGGATGCAAGGAGGGAGAAAAGATGGTCGGGTGTTTTCTAGTTCTCGAATCATCAATAGTCTTTGCTACTACTCGAGGAAGGAAGGGAAGCTAATGTTTTGAGGATGGACACTGCAAAGGTATCTGAGAAGATATAAGAGTAGAAAGAGGGAACGCACCATCAGTTACAGAGTGGAGTCATAGGGGTTCTTGATGGGTAGAGTAGACACAACTTGGAAGGGATAACTAGAAAATAACGCTAGGTTATTAATAAGGTGATCAATATGGTCCATTGATCTCATCATTAAATTAGGTCTTTTCTTCCCTATTAATTTAATGAAGTAAACAACATCTAAAAGGGATAAAAATTTGTAGTTAAGCTAATTGGGTTGCAATGAATCCAAATTTGGAATAAATTTTATATTTTGAAAATATTTTATATTTAATTTTATTAATTGTAATAAGCATTCGTTAAATGTATTCATTCATAATTAATTAATTGTGACACATTATTTCCTATTATCAATTTCCCCTTTTTTAATATTATATATGGTCAGACTATAGTCAAACATATAATTTAGTTATTTCATAATACAAACTCTATTATTATATTATTTTAGCTATGTCATTCTAATGTCTCACATGAAAGGTGTTTAAGTTACATTATATTATTTGATTTCAATTTATCGTAATATCCTTTAATTTAGGAAAACTAGTACTAGACATTAATTAAATGAAGTGGGTTCTGGAACAAGGGAGGGTTATGCTAAATGTTTATATTCAAGTATGTTACAACACTCCACACCTTAAAATGGATTTTGTCCCCGATTCCACTCAATCATGTCATAAGCATCATTATGATTAACATCAACCAATAGGGTATCCCACCTAGAGACTTAGTATCACATGAGTACAACTTTTGTATTGATTTATTTTTAGTATCCAACTAATGTTCGATGTATCTATCTTGATATGTTTCATTACCCTAATTAGGGAGTAATCATATACGTATAACGTTTTGTTGAGGACATTACCCAAGCATTACAATATTATGTTCATATAGTCCCTAAGTTCACTTGCATTCCTGATGAATAAAGTGTACATGAATTTTCCCCTAAAAGGGTTACTCTACAATCTAACTAATTGTTACATATAATAGGGGTGGGTGAACTAGGTTCTACATATCCAAACTTATTCTTCATACTTACTAGTGCTCACTTAGTTCTAGGTTAAATGTTAGTCCCAAGCGGTCATAGGGTCTTTGCTAAAGATTTTCTACACTAACAAGTCTATCTATTACTGCCACTTCTTGTGATGGTGACTTGGTTTGAAACCATCGATGAAATCTAAAATATATATAAATATAAGTTAATAATGAACATAAGTTTGATGATGAAAACCAGGTGATGGGAATCTAAAATGGTGCCAAAATCAATCTGAGAACCAAGTCAACCCCTTTTTGTCATATACAACATATACTATCACCTTAACATCACTTCATCTTCACAAAAGAGGTTTCTCTACACATGTTATCAAGGAAGATAGTAGTCATATCCGCATTCTAGGTTAGGAGAAGATGTAAGTTTCTTCCATCATGAAATTCATTAGTAGTAGGTCCTACTAGGCACAACCTCTATTATTCTACCATTCTCTTAATCGTGACTTAGTCCATCACATACCAAAACATCACTAATTCATAAGATTGTGTAACCACAATAAGAAGAGATTAGGGTTTCTACTTCCGTAGTTGGTTTAAATACATGGTGTCATTACAAGCCTAGATGAACTAGATAGTCAAACTACTTCTCATCTCACACATCAGATAACCTATTTACATGGTGGTGATGAGAGAGTGGTCAAATCTTTAAGGATTAATCTAACTTGTACCTACCTCACATAACTTTAGTGTGGGTCTACATCCTTAGTTTCAATAAAAAGAGTATCCACTATAGCTTCCAAACATGAATGTACCTCAATTTTTCCATGAGAAAAAAACACGACACAAAGTTGTATTATATGATCAAACTACGTGATCATTTCTTTATAGGACAAGGGAGATAAGCATCACTCCTACCTTATGGGTATTTGAGGGGTTAAATCCCAAGGACAGTTACTTGAAATGTATATCTTTCGTCAACAACTCTAATTTATGAGATATCCCATGTTCATCTAGGATGGTATCCAGCCCTTATACGGAGACTCTCAAGAAAAACTATGTTGAATAACACCATGTTGTAGTCTAGACAAGCCTAACCTTAAAGGATCTAGTCCATATCCTTACTTACAATCACATAACCTCTTAAATTCTAAAACTGCATGTCAATATTCTAAGTTTGTATCCATGCATGCCAAACCCACATAATGTGCATATCATAGGCATGGTAGAAAACAACAAAAACAAAAGGTTTAATGACTTGTACTAGGGTTACACACAATTATGTGTGTTCAAGTCAACCTACTTAGCTCATCCACATACTTAGTTGGGATATATATTGTAACATCCCTGACCTGGGTTATGCTCTAACCCTAGGTGTTTTTGTTAAGAAAGGTAATTATATGCTTGATATTATCTTTAGAAAGGTAATTAAGGCTCAAGATGAATTTATATTTCAGTTTTAGTCCATTTTCAATAATGTTGAAAGTAATGTTTTACTTGTTTGGACTAAAGTGCAAATTACCCAAGTTGAGGGGTTAAATTGCAAATGGTGCATGATAATATGTTCCTCATGTGTTTTAGCATCAGGGGAATGAAGATGATGTAGAGGTATGGCTAGTGAAAGCCTGAGTACCAAGAAAGAGCTAATAAAGCAATGTTTATGCATTAAAACCTAGTTTTCGTGTAATGTGCAATTTACCCAAAACCCAGGGTTCAATATGCAATTTACCACTTCAATAAGGTCCTTAATATTCTTGTCATCTTGTATAGTCAAGAAAATGAGAGGGTCATCTCATTTGAGCTACTTTGAAGGAGAGAGAATTTTGATATTAAAATAATCAAGATTTAAGCATAATTGAAATAATGCAAAAATAATTATATTAAATGGATTTCCCTTCAACCAAAATTGTGTTGGTTGAAATCCACATATATGGAATTCCTTGTGCCTTGAAATGGCAAAGGAAATATCAACGTCAGTGGAGAACCCACTCACATTAAGAAACTAAAAAGAATTATCCACTAACTTATGGATAATGATATTATAAAGGTTAAGGTGCTTAATTTATTTTCCATTAATTCATAGATAATGGAAGGGATTTCGGTGGTGATAAATATACTTTTGCATGCAAGGAACCAAGGGGGAAGAGGTGGCACCAATTTCGGAATTAAAGGATTTGCATGATGCATTTTCTCTCTCATTGTTTTTCTTATAAAAACACCCTTTACAACTCAAACCAAAGACTTTTTCAAATCCACTTCTTCTCTTTGCTTGGAAAAACAATCAAGGAAGCTAGTATCAGTAGGAGGACGACCCCCAACCTGTTGGTAAGCTTCTTGACCTTCGTTCATCTTGATTTCATGGTGGAAATCACAAATCAATGCATGATTTCTTCTTATCTCAATCCCATCTTCAATTCTAACCATCCCTTTTCACTCAAAAGCTTAAGGAACAAACCTTTTGGTCTGAAAAAGCTCCTTCAACCATTTTTTACGTGAAGTTCCAAGCTTTGAAGATCAATTGGAGGCGGGTTATATAACTTGAACCCCTATTTATTGTTATTGAATTCAATTTCTCAATCAATTATGTTCGATTGTTCTTCTTGCAATTTCCTCGATTAATTGATGCAATTACCATGATAATGGTAGTAGTTTTCAATGGACTAAACCTTGATGATTATAACATCATCTTAGGCACACATTCCAACAAGTTTGTATTGCAAACGGTTTAAAGACTTTGGTCCAAATGGTTTCACCAAACCGTTTGGAGACCAAACGGTTTGCAAATCGTTTGGAGGTTTGGATCCCAAACCGTTTAGATGGGTTGACCATTTGAGGTCAGGACCCTAGTAAATGTTGGATGATGATCTAAAGGATCCAATTTATTAATTCAATATATGGACAATCCTCCAATTAGAAACCCTAATCGGGTTAAGTGCTGAATTTTCAATTGGTTGACTTAATATTTTGGGTTGATTAACCCAAACGGTCTCAAGACCGTTTGGAGGTCATCCCAAATGGTCTCAAGACTGTTTGGAGGTCAACCAAGACCGTTTGGAGGTCTAGGGTTGAGTATGGTTGACTAATTGAGGATTTAGAGATATCAAATCAAAGTACAATCAACAGTTAATTCGATGATCAATCCAATGATCTAAACCCTAATTGGATTTCACAAATTTTAATGAATGATGAGGGAAATAGTCTCAAGACCATTTGGAGGTCATCCAAATGACCTCAAGACCATTTAGAGGTCATCCAAATGACCTCAAGATCATTTGAGGTCAGGTCATATCATAACTTGATGATGATTCATTGATTGTAATTGAATTAGTTCCACAATGTTAACCATTGATGGTTCCTCGAATTCAAAACCCTAATTGATGGTTTATTGATTATAAATCCTAGTTCAATTGGGTTCAAAACCCTAATTGATGGTCCAATTGAAGGATGATTCAATAGTTCAATTGATGAATGAATCAATGAGTCAATTGATAGGCAGTTCATTGATGGAAACCTTGAATTGGTTCAGTGTACATCGAGAGACCTTTTTGGTCCATTCGGTTTTGAGAGGGTTTGGACCAAACGGTCACAAGACCGTTTGGGTCCAAATGGTGCCAAACCGTTTGGAGACCCAATCCCATTCGGTTTCAACACATTTCTTGCTTAAACGGTTTCAAGGGCAATGTGCCCAAACGGTTACAAACCGTTTGAATTCTGAGAGACTAAGACCATTTCGGGTCTAAGTAACCAAAACTGTTTGAGGTTCAATATGGTTAATCCATTTGGATATCTAATGTAATTGAAGATTGAAATGGTTAATTCAATTGGATACCTCATGTAATTGAAGGTTCAATTGATCAAATCTTCTGGACACCCAATGTATTTAGATGGTTGATACCCTTACTGGGATTAATTATTAATGCATAAGGATGCAATAATTCAATGCATCATGCTAACCCTAATTGCATATTTTTTAATAAAGAATAGGCTCAATCTAATCAAGGATTGAGTAGTGGATATCCTAGAAGAGGGTGAGTGAGAGAGGTTCATACATGTAAGATAATCATGTAGCAATCAAGCCTATCACATTCAAAATAGGTGTGATATATATAAATTAGGGTATGATCCTTGATAAAGAGATCATGAAATCCTAATTGAGTTAATTGATGAACTCAAACCCTAATTTAGGGCAATTCTGAGTGATACCCTAATCTAGAAGGATAATGTGATATGAATTCAGAGTAATGACATGAGTAACCCTAATTCATGGTATTTTAATGTAAAACCCTAATTGGGATGAATAGTAAACCCTAATTGTGGGTTATTGAATATAAACCCTAATCTAGGGTGATGTGATGTGAATAGTAAACCCTAATTCTAAATAGGGTGAAGGTGTGTGAAACCCTAATTCTAGATTATATTATATAGTGTGAAACCCTAATCTTGGACAATGAAATGATGAATCATTGGTCCTAATTGAACAAAGGGAATGAGTAACCCTGATCTAAATGAAATGGGAAACCCTAACCCTGGAAAGAGAATAGTGGTGTTACTCTGGAATAGCATGGGACTGAAATATGATTGATATATCTGTTATCATGTGTGCTAACCATGCAGGTATCCTAAGATGATGAGCATAACCAGGTATGAGCTATGATGCTTTATTTATTGAAATTGTTTTTTGGGCCTTGTGAGCCATAATATGTCTTGTTGCTTAGTAACAAGGGATTTATGGGCCTCAAGTGCCAGATGTGATGCTTGTGTAGCAAGTGTCCTGTGTACCTTGGTCGGATGACGTGAAGGTGATGGTTACCTGAAAAAGTGGTAACAATGCTCAATGATGAGCTAAGGGTTTGAATACCCAGAACCATATGTTTATGGCATTGAGTTTGAAATGAGGGACTGAGATCCCAATGTCTTTTAAAGACTGAGAAGTAACTGATGAAAATAGTACATGTTTCTTTATAGCATTTTTCCTAATAAGTTATGTTTGAAAACTTGGCTGATGCTAAAAGAATATGATAATGTACTTAATTAATCAAGTGAAAGCTATTCATGTAGTGCTCTGACCATAGATCCATCATCGTCAGTAGTTGGTGATGGTGAAATAGGTTTTCCTATGGGATCTCCTAGAGTTCTCATATTTTGAATATGTGGGGGTCAATGGGAGAAAATATCCTTACGTCCTAATGGGGGAATTGATGGAAGGTAAACATTAAACCTCTCAATCTTTCATTATATGTTCCGGGATGGATGTATCACAAATCTCCCGATGTTGTTAATGTCGGATCGATGGAGGTAAACACAAAATCTCTCGATTGCGAAGAGAGTACAGCCGCCAATGTAACTCTATAGCAAAGATGCCACTATACCCTGGCAAGCTATGTAGTAGAGACACAAGATGTCCTGCATGTAATCTTGTACTGACCGAGATGTGGGAAGTCATGGAAGTTGGCTCTTCCACTGACTTTGTATGGTACCGATTTCGACTTCACAATGGTCGGTTGGAGTATGAGCAGTATACCTCATCTCCTCAGAGCTTAAATATGTTTGAAAAATGTAATCAGTTGTGTAGCGTATTTACATAAGATTGAAATACGAGAATCGTTAGTTGATGTTATCTTCCTTAGCATGTCCTCGATACATAAATGTTACTTATGTTCTTTAATTCTGTATTGAATAAGAGACATGCTGCCTTGTCAAGTTATAGCTGAAATACTTGAATAGGAATGTTGCTCTAATCTGCATAGTTATTGATGTATCTACCATTAAACTATATTATCCCACTGCTCAGTTTATTTCTATTAAACTGTAATAATAATGTTTTCAGCGGAGAGTTATATCTCTCACTGGAGCAATTGTATAACTGTCTCACCCCCGTGGAATCCAACGTTTTTAGGTAGATGCCAACAAAGAGGCAGAAACTCTGTAGTAGGGGAAGAGCAGCAGCAACAACAACAGGGACAACAGTAATCCTACAGGTGGAAATACTAGCTATCAAGCTATGTCGATAGAGTCCTATGTGTCATCTCTATACTCTGAGGTCCTAGGAGTCAGTAGATAGTGTTTTTATATCAATCTGAGATTTTTGGTTTGATGCTTCGAGGATTTTATTACTTGTGTTGTTTAGCAAAGTAAGGATGCATATATATATTCCTCAAGAAGAGATGGTACATGGAATGTATAATGTGGACCAGTATGTAAATATAATACTGTGGTTCTTGTTTACAGAGCTTTCTGGTAATTGATATTTTTATAAATGGTTTTAATTTTTAGTGATTTTCGTTAATCCACTACTAACAAATGCTTTGGCTTAGTTAATGATGTTTTGTTCGAACGGTGTGCCACAAATCAGTGGTATCAGAGCTCTAGGTTTGCTGAGTCTACAGAGACATAGGATTAAGGTCATTGAGCCTGTTCTAAGTGTTTTCCAGTTTATCTGATAGTGTCTTCTGCTCATATAGGAGGAGAAGAACTTGAAGATGTCTGGATCACATGACAAACATGTTGCTGAGAGCAGCATTGCTGGATCAGGAGGAGGTGTAAGAGACCAAGATAGGGAGGATCCCGTACCTAAACAACCCCAGTTCAATCAAGTAGATATGGGGAACCCAACCTTCCAAGCCATGTTTGGACAATTTATGGCATCCATGACTCATATGACTGATAGGATGACACTACCTGCACCTAGGGCACCTACCCACCATGAAGGACAGGGGGGCGACAAGACATTTAAATGACTTCACCGGGTTGGAGCCACAGAATATGTTGGAACAACTTACCCAGTTGATGCAGATTTATGGTTGACAGAGCTGGAGAAAGCTTTTAGAATCCTCAATATCCCTAAAGTAGAGAAGGTGAGGCATGATGTATACCTTTTGAAGGGGAGTGTTGGTCATTGGTGGACCATAGAGGAAGGTAAAAGGCCAGGAGTTGAAGTCGGATGGGATGAATTCTGATGTGAATTTGTCACTAGATACTTTCCTAAGACGTATCTAGATGAGAAGATCTCTCAATTTGATAGGTTGAGGCAAGGATAGATGAACATTAGTGAATATGAAGCTAGGTTCATGGAGCTTTTGCGGTTCTGTCTGCATATGGAAGCTACAGATGAGGAGAGGATTTGGCATTTCGAGAAGGGGTTGAATGCTGAATTGACCACTCTTGTGTCTTCTCTGGAGAACATGGAAGGATTTGCCACTTTTTTGGAGTCCATGAGGCGGATAGAGAGGTCTGTGATCGAGAAGCAACAGACCAGTAATAAGAAAGTGTATCCTCAGTTTCAAGGACAAAGGTCCAAGAGTTTCAAGAAACTGAGGTTCTCTGCACCACCACCACCAAGGTTTAATACCCTGACACAGTGGGCATCAAGTAGGGGTAGGGGTCATAGTTTTCCTCCAAGTAGAGCCCCCAGTACATCATCATCATCAGTGACAGGGCCACCCAGACAAAGTTTGGGAAGTTATAACTGCTTCCAGTGTGGGAAATCATGACACTTGAAGAGAGATTGTCCTGAGAAAGTCATAACTATAACTCAACCCCAGAGGCAGAGTCAGCAAGGCTCACAGAGGCGACAGTTTAGTAATAATGCTTGAGGACGTGGACAAGCGTCCCAAGCTGGATCATCGGCACCCAACAACCAAGCACAGGGCCAACAGCAAGCAATGACTAGATTCTATGCCATGAATCAGCCTGAAGCAGTAGTCAACCCTCAGGTTGTGACAGGTCAGATGGAACTATTTTATTCTGATATGTCTTCATCCTTCTTCGTATATGTGTTAATTGATCTAGGTGCTACACATTCCTTTATCACTCGAGAAGTGATTCATGACTGCAACATGATTCTCAGTCATAGAGCAGATAGTTTGATGCTAGAAACCCCTTTGCTAGGATCTGCAGTGTTGCGAGAGGTGTGTTCTCCCTACACTCTTTCTTTCTCTGAACATCGCATTCAAGTGGATCTTATACCACATTAGATGCAGGTCTTTGATATAATCCTAGGAATGAACACCTTAGAGAAGTATAAGGTTGTCTTGGATTGTGGTTCCAAGAAGGCTATGTTCACAGACAACGGTGACACATGGATTTTTTAGGGAGATAGAAAGATTCTTCCAACCTATTTAGTGTCAGCTATGGTAGCTGAGAAGTTGATGAGACGGGGATGCTTTGCATTCTTGGCACATGTGGTAGATACCACAATGGAGAGCCCTCATTCTTCTGAAGTTCCAGTTGTTAGGGAATTTGAAGATGTTTTCCTTGAGGAACTTTTAGGTGTTCCTCCATCCTGAGAGATTGATTTTGAGATTAATCTAATCCTGGGCATGCAACCTATAGCACAAACGCCGTATAGGATGGCACCTGCTAAAATGACAGAGCTCAAGAAACAACTGTAAGAGTTGCTTGAGAAGGGTTTTATCCGACCGCGCACTTCACCCTGGGGTGCTCCAATTCTCTTTATTAAGAAGAAGGATGGGTCGATGCGGTTATGCATTGACTACAGATAGTTAAATAAAGTAACTATAAAGAACAAGTATCCTCTTCCAAGGATCGATGACTTGTTTGATCAGTTGCGTGGTGCAACTATCTTTTCTAAAATAGATCTAAGGTCGGGATATCATCAATTGCGCATTAAGGAGAATGACATATCTAAATCTGCTTTTAGAACAAGGTATGGTCACTATGAGTTCATAGTTATGTCGTTTGGACTAACTAATGCACCAGCTACATTCATGGAACTCATGAATAGGATCTTTCAACCTTTTCTTGATCAGTGTGTAGTCGACTTCATAGATGACATCTTGATATACAGTAGAGATGCTCAACAGCATGAGTAACACCTCCGTCAGGCTTTGACTTTGCTAAGAGAGCATAAGTTGTATGCTAAGTTTAGCAAATGTGAATTCTGGCTACCAAAAGTTTCTTTTCTAGGACATGTAATATTTGCTTTAGGTATTTGTGTTGATCCTAAGAAGGTAGAATATGTCCTGCTATGGGAATAGCCAAAGACACTGATGGAGATTCGCATTTTCCTAGGGTTGGCAAGCTACTACAGGAGGTTCATTAAGAACTTTAGCTCTTTAGCTTTACCCCTGACCAAGTTGACCAGGAAGGAGGTTCCTTTTGTCTTGAGTGAAAAGTGTCAACAATCATTCCAGTTGCTAAAGGAAAGGTTAACTAGTGCACCTGTGTTGTTGTTACCTGAGCAAGGGAAGGGGTACATAGTTTTCTGTGATGCATCTAACAATGGTCTAGGATGTGTGTTGATGCAGGATAAACAAGTGATTTCTTTTGCTTCTCGACAGCTTAAGAAACACGAGGAGAATTATCCAACACATGATCTAGAGCTAGCTGTTGTGGTCCATGCTTCAAAGATCTGGAGACATTATCTCTATGGAGAAACATTCCAGATATTCACAGACCATAAGAACCTAAATTATATCTTCTCACAGCATGAGCTGAACATGAGGCAGCGCCGCTGGATGGAATTAATCAAGGACTACGACTATACAATTGATTATCATCCAGGGAAGGATAATGTGGTAGTTGATGCACTAAGTAGAAAATTAGCAACACTAGCCTTAGGTAAAGCATAGTTAAACTCTTTAGTGTGCTTTAAAAGAGATATTCTTATCTCATTAAGGCAAGATAATATAGAGCTTAAGGTGTCGTTGTTAGTCAGGTTGTTAGCTAAGATGCAAGTAAAACCTACTCTGAGACAACAGATTAAAGAAGCACAGCAAGCTGATACTATGGTTTAGCAGATCAGGTCAGAGTATGGTAGTGAAAAATGAGATGGCTTCCATGATTCAGATGATTGGGTAGTTTGTTACCATGGTAGGATGGTAGTACATGATGCTGATAACCTAAGAAAGTTAGTTCTGGAAGAAGCTCATTCTTCGATGTATTCTATGCATCCAGGGAGCACCAAGATGTATCATAACTTAAAAGATATGTACTGGTGGCCTGGATTGAAGAAAGATGTAGCTAAGTTTTTTATACGGTGTCCAGTGTGTCAGCAGGTTAAAGATGAACATCAGAAGCCTATAGGAACAATGCAACCTCTACCTATACCACAATGGAAATGGGATCATGTAACCATGGACTTTGTGGCTGGTGTTGACTCAAGGTCAATTAGGTCAATGTTGACTCACGTATAAATTGACTAAACCTGTGTTTTGATGATGACTAACCATTCCACATATTGGTGTCTAAAGTCTCTACTTGAGTGATTTTAGATTAGGTATAGACACACTCCAAATTCCCTAACTTGCGCATATCAAATTGGAGAAAAGACAAGTCAAAGTCAATACAAGTGCACGTTTTTGTAATATGATGTAAATCCATTAGAATCATGTTGTAAATCACTTGTAATGATTGTATGACTTGTAATTAAGCTTAGAAAAAATCAGGAGCACTTAGATCGAATGTTCAATCACTTTAGATGCAACTTTGAAAATTGATTACAGGCACTTTGTCGGTCGAGTTTCCCAGCCTGAAAACTCGACCGATCATCCTTGATCAATTTTCTGGAGATTGCATTGGTCGAGTTGTGTTTACACAGAACTCGACCGATCAAGTAACTGACCATTTCGATTCCTAATGGTCGGTCGAGTTTTATCAGTACAAACTCGACTGATCATTTGAGTATTGGCCTTGTTGTTTACTTGATCGGTCGAGTTACCGTTATAGAAACTTGACTGATTTCAGTGTACGGAAAAGTGCAGAAAAGTGCTTCTAGCCATTGTGGAGTTGCAACAAGTGAAAATATATCTGTTGCAAGCCACAAAATGGCTAGTTTCAATTCACAAGTGTTCACAAAGGCTAAGAGGCATCCCTAGCTATAAATAGGACCCCTTGGGCTTCATTCCAAGGTTGATCATTCAATGTAAACTCTATGTGAGGTTCCTATTCTATAGTTGAGTGCTTCCTACAACCTCCTCTCTCTCTCTCTAAGCTTAATCACTTGCTACATTTATTAGAGTGAGTAGAAAATCTATAAGAGAGCTAGTCCTACATGTATATCTTGTGAGGCTCTCACTTCCACCACCTCCCCATCTCTCATTTCAATCATGAATATGAAGGTTCTCTCTCTTGGATAAGAGAGGTGAAGAAGAACAAGGGAAGGTGTCCCTTGGTGAAGATCAAGGCTGAAGACTTGGAGCTAGAGTGGGTAAGCCCTTGGTGAAGGTAGAAGACTCCTTGCTCAAGTGGGTAAGTCCTTAGTGGAAGCTTCTCCGAGTGCAGGTGAAGTCAAAGGCGGAAGATCTAAGAAGAGTGGGTAATTCCTACAAGGCTGAAGACTTGTGCAAGAGTAGGTAAGTCCTTGGAAGAAGGTGGAAGACTCCTTGCAAAGTGGGTAAGTCCTTGGTAAGGTTGAAGACTCTTTGTATTGGATAGTTAAGTCCTTTGTTTGGTCATGTATTGTAAGTCTTATGAATGAATATAAGAATGCAATGGTTAGGAAATCCTAGAGGTTGACCTCTCTAGGTAAGTGGACTGACATACTTCTAGTTTGAAGTATGGAACCACTCTAAATAGCTTGTCTATGTGTGTTTGCTCAATCTCTCTCATCCTTGCTATGCATGTTTTAGTTGCACTCAAATTACCTATTTAGCAACCTTATCTTATCATATATCTTGAAGGTCTAATGAATTTTGTTTAAGTGCATTCAACTTTATTCACCCCCCTCTAGAGCATCTAATCACCCATCTTGGATCCAACAAGTGGTATCAGAGTGTTCTTCTCCAAGCACACTTCAACAAGTAGGAGAAGATGGGTGACTACCAAGGAGGGAGATACTTGATCAGCCTTTCAATCTTTGATGGGAGCAATTTCCTCTATTGGAGAAGATGGCTTCAATTCTACATCCAAGGATCAAGTATTGATATGTGGCAAATGGTGAACAGCCCATACATGCTACCAAAGACAAAGATTGAAGAATGGGATGAAGCTACCTTGAAGAAAGTAACCTTGAATGCTAGAGCCATGCACATCCTCTATGCCTCCACGACCCGCACCGAGTTCAACCAGATTTCTTCATGTGAAACAGCCTATGAGGTATGGAGAAAGCTATGCATCACTTATGAAGGGACGGATCAAGTGAAGGAAAGAAAAGTGTACATGCTCAAAGGGCTGCTTGAGAACTTCAAGATGGGAAAGGAGGGGAGGATAGGAAACATGTACTCGAGGCTCAACACCATTGTGAATGGTCTTGCTATTCTAGGACATCCTATGTCTAGTGGAGAGATCAACTCAAAGATCCTTAGAACTCTCCCCAAGAGATGGGAACCCAAGGTGACTTCCATTGAGGACTCAAGGTCTCTTAAGGATATCCCTGTTGAAGAGCTCATTGGAAATCTACAAGCACATGAAGTCACACTTGACAAAAGATAAGAAGTTGAAAGATAAGAAAAGAAAGAGTTGAAGAGAATGAAGAAGGCTGAAATGAAGGCTCAAATTGAAGCTATCATGGAACAAGTCTCTCCATCCTCTCAAGTTGAAGAAGATGCCATGTACTCCAAAGGTAGATTCTACAAAGGCAAGTCCTCCTCCATCTGGTGCTTCACATGTAGAATGAAGGGTCACTACAAGGAAGATTGCCCACAAGGAAAAAAGACCCATCTTCACAACAAGAAGGAGAAATGACACTCAAGCTCTAGTGGCTCCTCCAACTCAAGCTCAAGTGAAGATTCAAGTGAAGGATCAAGCTCAAGCTATAGTGATGAAGGAGAATGCCATTTTGCTCTTATAGCATCAACAAGTAAGGACTCAAGTGAGGTAAATCTAAACTCTTTAGATAAAGAATATTTGATTGCTATTATTCATGATACTTGTGCCTCTCTTAAGTCTTCTAAAAGGAAAAGGAAAAAGCTTGCTAGAATTGTTGATAATTTGCATGTAGAATTAAAAGATCTTGAACATGCTAATTCTTGCTTGCTTGATGATAAAAATGCATGTCTTAGCCAAGCAGACTCTCTTAAACTTGAAAATTCTAGTTTGCTTGATAAGATTAGATTTTTAGAAGCTCAACCTCTCATGCCTAGTTCTAATGAAGAGCATACTTTAATTATTGATTCTCTCATGCATGATATTGATGTTCTTAAATCTGAAAACAAGGACAAAGATTTTGTTTTGCGTGAATTACAAATGGAAAATGCCTCCTTGCTTGCTAAAATCAATGTGCATGAATCTTGTTCTAGTTCTATTAGTAGAGAGAATGATGTTGCTACTCTTCATATTGATAGAGATTCTTATTTAACTAAATCTCTTTGCTTAGAAAATGATCTTTTGCATGCTAGAGATAATATCAATAATTTGTCTTCTACTATTGCTTCTCTTAAGCATGATAATGACAGTTTGAGATCCTCTTTGCAAAGATTCTTAGTTGGTAAAAAGAGTCTTAATGACATCCTACATCATACTACCAAACAAATTGGTAGACATGGTTTAGGATATGATAGTAGTCACGGGAACAACAAAGATAAAGGACCTCTAATATTCCATGGAGAATCCTCTAGTTCCTAGACTATGGGAACATGCAACTATTGCAATGAAATTGGTCATTATTCTACTTGTTGTCCTGTTAGGAAAGTACCCAAGAGCAATAGGACTTGGGTTGCTAAACTAACCCCTCCGGACCCAAAAACATGATTGGGGACCATTTCATCTTTCTTCTTGTAGGTACTTGCAAATGGATTGACTTGATCTATTGAATTGCAAATTGACTTCTCAATCCACATGAAAGAAGAAAGGTGAGATGTGTAGAGGGTGACAACAAGTGAAAAAAGGAATGGTAAGCACAAAGGTAATGTTTCTCTTGCTTATAACCATTTCTAACTTGTTTTTGTCAAGTTAGTGTGCACTATACATATGGTTTTTGAGTCAAAAGTGGTATTTTGTGTTTCTCTTCACAATCCTACTCTAAAACTGTTTCTAATGCTTCTATAGTGCATTACTAACTTGCTTAGACATGTTTGGATATAGTTTGTATTTTTAGCATGCCTTTAAATATGTTTTTATGAAATATATGTGCTTTTTGACAGCTGGTCTGTCGTTCGAGTTTGTCCTGTTTGAAACTCGACTGATAGGCACCAATGGGTGTTGCCAACAGCTATCATCGGTCGAGTTGTCAATGCACAAAACTCAACCGATAACATTGTGCACAGAATACACCGTTGTCTTATTGAATGAGAACCTCCCTCTCAACTAGATTTTCTCAACCAATAGCCTTATTCTTAGGCACTCTCATTTGGTACCTTTATATATGCATATTGCCATGTTCTAAATTTCCTATCTTGCTTACAACTCTATCTCTCTAATTGTTCTAAATTGGTATACCTATATCTTGCAATTACTTGCTTTGAGTTGTTTTTGCAGGTTTTGATGATGATCTCTTTGGATCTCTTGGTTGTGTCTTAAATTGCTTCCGTTGTGCTCTAACTTGCTACATCTATATAGGTGTATATCTTGTGTTGATACAACCTTGAGGTTCTTAGTGGTAATCATCTTTTGGTAAGGATGCATATTTGTATGTGAGTTACATCCTGTCATGCTTCTAAAATTGCATATCTCTTTGTTTGGATCTATCTCTACATCTACTCACAGCTTGCTTTATCTTGTGTATCTTTTAGTATCTCTTTCTATGATCTAGATCCTACTAGTAGTCTTAACTTGTGATAACATCTACTAGTAGTTCATATACATGTAGTTCTAGCCTTGTTTATAATTGGCATCTTTGCTCATCTATATGCTATGCTTGTATCTTGTCACATACATGCTCAAGATTATTCCTTAAATTGCATATCTACTATCTTTAGTTGCTTGCATAACATTGTGATGCACGGTACATAGATCTACATTATATGTAGAAATTGGAATATTTTTTGGATTTTATGCAGATTTTGCTCTAGTTTCAGCTTTTGGTGCAAGACTAGTGTTTTTCATGCAGAAACGACCTTCTGAGCAAGGCTCATCGCTTTGCCATGAGCCCTGGCACTTTTTGGGCAAATTTTGTCATCTTGAGGGTCAAAATTGTGATTTATTGTTTTTCTGTAGCACTTTATCTTGCTTTTTGGGTTGTTCAAGTGTATACTTTAACTTGATTTTCTTTCTATGCTTGGACAAGCCCCTATCTGTGTTCTTCTACTCTCCTTATATATATTTGTGTTATCTCCTTTCTCTTTAACAAGTGATGTTTCTTATTTCTTCATAACCCCACTTTTTGAAATGACAAAGGGGGAGAAATGTATGTCTTCTTTTGACAAAATAGGGAGAAGGCATGTCTTACATGAAGAGGATAAGCATGTTCATGTAAATGGAGAAGGAAAAGGGGAGAAGACATATATGTGTAGAACATATATGAGTAGAAGACATAGTACTCTATAAATGTTATGAAAGCTAACCATGCAAAAGAAATAGCATCAATTGAGGGGGAGTATGAGAACTCCATGTGCATCAATTGAGGGGGAGCATATGAGTTCAATCCTATTAAAACCCCTAGGTTTCTCTGAAGGTGTGATTTTACTTAAAAGCTTTCAATACATTTATGGAATGGTTTGTCATCTTCAAAAAGGGGGAGAATGTTGACTCAAGGTCAATTAGGTCAATGTTGACCCATGTCTAAATTGACTAAACCCCTGTTTTGATTATGATTAACCATTCCACATATTGGTGTCTAATGTCTCTACTTGAGAGATTTCATATTAGGTATAGACACACTCCAAATGCCCTAACTTGTGCATATCAAATTGGAGAAAAGACAAGTCAAAGTCAATACAAGTGCACGTTTTTGTAATATGATGTAAATCCATTAGAATCATGTTGTAAATCACTTGTAATGATTGCATGACTTGTAATTAATCTTAGAAGAAATCAAGAGCACTTAGAGCGAATGTTAGATCACTTTAGATGCACTTTGAAAATTGATTACATGCACTTTGTCAGTCAAGTTTCCCAGCCTGAAAACTTGGCCGATCATCCTTGATCATTATTCTAGAGATTGCATCGGTCGAGTTGTGTTTACACAGAACTCGACCGATCAAGTAACTGACTATTTTGATTCCTAATGGTCAGTTGAGTTTTGTCAGGACAAACTCGACCGATCATTTGAGTATTGGCCTTGTCGTTTACTTGATCGGTCGAGTTACCATTATAGAAACTCAACCGATTGCACTGTACGGAAAAGTGTAGAAAAGTGCTTCTAGCCGTTGTGGAGTTGCAACAAATGAAAATATATCCGTTGCCAGCCACAAATTGGTTAGTTTTCATTCACAAGTGTTTGCAAAGGCTAAGAGGCATCCCCATCTATAAATAGGACCCCTTGGGCTTCATTCCAAGGTTGAGCATTCAATGCAAACTCTATGTGAGGTTCCTATTCTATAGTTGAGTGCTTCCTACAGCCTCCTCTCTCTCTCTAAGCCTAATCACTTCCTACATCCATTAGAGTGAGTAGGAAATCTGTAAGAGATCTAGTCCTACATGTATATCTTGTGAGGCTCTCACTTCCACCACCTCCCCATCTCTCATTTCAATCATGAATATGAAGGTTCTCTCTCTTGGATAAGAGAGGTGAAGAAGAACAAGGGAAGGCATCCCTTGGTGAAGATCAAGGCTGAAGACTTGGAGCTAGAGTGGGTAACCCCTTGTTGAAGGTAGAAGACTCCTTGCTCAAGTGGGTAAGTCCTTGGTGGAAGCTTCTCCGAGTGAAGGTGACATCAAAGGCGGAAGATCCGAGAAGAGTGGGTAATTCCTACAAGGCCGAAGACTTGTGTAAGAGTAGGTAAGTCCTTGGAAGAAGGCAGAAGACTCCTTGCAAAGTGGGTAAGTCCTTGGTAAGGTTGAAGACTCTTTTTATTGGATAGGTAAGTCCTTTGTTTGGTCATGTATTGTAAGTCTTATGAATTAATATAAGAATGCAATGGTTAGGAAATCCTAGAGGTTGACCTCTCTAGGTAACTGGACTGACATACTTCTAGTTTGAAGTATGGAACCACTCTAAATAGCTTGTCTACTTGTGTTTGCTCAATCTCTCTCAGCCTTGCTATGCATGTTTTAGTTGCACTCAAATTACCTATTTAGCAACCTTATCTTATCATATATCTTGAAGGTCTAATGAATTTTGTTTAAGTGCATTCAGCTCTATTCACCCCCCCCTCTAGAGCATCTAATCACCCATCTAGGATCCAACAAGTGGTATCAGAGCAGGTCTTCTCCAAGCATACTTCAACAAGTAGGAGAAGATGGGTGACTACCAAGGAGGGAGATACTCGATCAGCCTTCCAATCTTTGATCGGAGAAATTTCCTCTATTGGAGAAGAAGGCTTCAATTTTACATCCAAGGATCAAGTATTGAGATGTGGCAAATGGTGAACAACCCATACATGCTACCAAAGACAAAGATTAAAGAATAGGATGAAGCTACCTTTAAGAAAGCAACCTTGAATGCTAGAGCCATGCACATCCTCTATGCCTCCACGACCCCCACCGAGTTCAACCAGATTTCTTCATGTGAAATAGCCTATGAGGTATGGAGAAAGCTATGCATCACTTATGAAGGGACGGATCAAGTGAAGGAAAGAAAAGTGTACATTCTCAAAGGGCTGCTTGAGAACTTCAAGATGGGAAAGGAGGAGAGGATAGTAAACATGTACTCGAGGCTCAACACCATTGTGAATGGTCTTGCTGTTCTAGGACATCCTATGTCTAGTGGAGAGATCAACTCAAAGATCCTTAAAACTCTCCCTAAGAGACGAAAACCCAAGGTGACTTTCATTGAGGAAGCAAGGTCTCTTAAGGATATCCCTATTGAAGAGATCATTGGAAATCTATAAGAACATGAAGTCACACTTGACAAAAGAGAAGAAGTTGAAAGACAAGAAAAGAAAGAGCTGAAGAGAATGCAGAAAGCTGAAATGAAGGCTCAAATTGAAGCTATCATGGAACAAGTCTCTCCATCCTCTCAAGTTGAAGAAGATGCCATGTACTCTAAAGGTAGATTCTACAAAGGCAAGTACTCCTCCATCTGGTGCTTCACATGTGGAAAGAAGGGTCACTACAAGGAAGATTGCCCACAAGGCAAAAAGACACATCTTCACAACAAGAAGGAGAAATGGCACTCAAGCTCTGTGGCTCCTCAAACTCAAGCTCAAGTGAAGATTCAAGTGAAGGATCAAGCTCAAGCTCTAGTGATGAAGGAGAATGCCATTTTGCTCTTATAGCATCAACAAGTAAGGACTCAAGTGAGGTAAATCTAAACTCTTTAGATAAAGAATCTTTGATTGCTATTATTCATTATATTTGTGCCTCTCTTAAGTCTTCTAAAAGGAAATGGAAAAGGCTTGCTAGAATTGTTGCTAATTTACATTTAGAATTAAATGATCTTAAACATGCTAATTCTTGCTTGCTTCAAGATAAAAATGCATGTCTTAGCCAAGTAGACTCTCTTAAACTTGAAAATGCTAGTTTTCTTAATAAGATTAGATTTTTAGAAGCTCAACCTCTCATGCCTAGTTCTAATGAATAACATACTTTAATTATTGATTCTCTCATGCATGATATTGACATTCTTAAATCTGAAAACAAGGACAAAGATTTTGTTTTGTGTGAATTAGAAACGGAAAATGCCTCCTTGCTTGCTAAAATCAATGTGCATGAATCTTGTTCTAGTTCTACTAGTAGAGAGAATGATGTTGCTGCTCTTCATATTGATAGAGATTCTTATTTAACTAAAGCTCTTTGCTTAGAAAATGATCTGTTGCATGCTAGAGATAATATGAATAATTTGTCTTCTACTATTGCTTCTCTTAAGCATGATAATGACAGTTTGATATCCTCTTTGCAAAGATTCTTAGTTGGTAAAAAGAGTCTTAATGACATACTACATCATACTACCAAAAAAATTGGTATACATGGTTTAGGATATGATAGTAGTCAAGGGAAAAACAAAGATAAAGGACCTCCAATATTCCATTGAGAATCCTCTAGTTCCTAGACTATGGGAACATGCAACTATTGCAATGAAATTGGTCATTATTCTACTTGTTGTCCTTTTAGGAAAGTACCCAAGAGCAATAGGACTTGGGTTGCTAAACTAACCCCTCCAGACCCAAAAACATGATTGGGGACCATTTCATATTTCTTCTTGTAGGTACTTGCAAATGGATTGACTTGATCTATTGAATTGCAAATTGACTTCTCAATCCACATGAAAGAAGAAAGGTGAGATGTGTAGAGGGTGACAACAAGTGGAAAAAGGAATGGTAAGCACAAAGGTAATGTTTCTCTTGCTTATAACCATTTCTAACTTGTTTTTGTCAAGTTAGTGTGCACTATACATATGGTTTTTGAGTCAAAAGTGGTATTTTGTGTTTCTCTTCACACTCCTGCTCAAAAATTGTTTCTAATGCTTATATACTGCATTACTAACTTGCTTAGACATGTTTGGATATGGTTTGTATTTTTAGCATGCCTTTAAATATGTTTTTATGAAATATATGTGCTTTTTGACATCTGGTCTGTCGGTCGAGTTTGCCCTGTTTGAAACTCGACCGATAGGCACCAATGGGTGTTGCCAACAGCTATCATCAATCGAGTTGTCAATGCACAGAACTCAACCGATAACACTATGCACAGAACTCGACCGATAACACTATGCACAGAATACACAATTGACTTATTGAATGAGAATCTCCCTCTCAACTAGATTTTCTCAACCAATAGCCTTATTCTTTGGCACTCACATTTGGTACCTTTATATATGCATATTTCCATCTTCTAAATTGCCTATCTTTCTTACAACTCTATCTCTCTAATTGTTCTAAATTGGTATACCTATATCTTGCAATTACTTGCTTTGAGTTGTTTTTGCAGGTTTTGATGATGATCTCTTTGGATCTCTTGGTTGTGTCTTAAATTGCTTCTGTTGTTCTCTAACTTGCTACATCTATATAGGTGTATATCTTGTGTTGATACAACCTTGAGGTTCTTAGTGATAATCATCATTTGGTAAGGATGCATATTTGTATGTGACTTACATCCTTTCATGCTTCTAAAATTGCATATCTCTTTGTTTGGATATATCTCTACATATACTCATAGCTTGCTTTATCTTGTGTATCTTTTGGTATCTCTTGCTATGATCTAGATCCTACTAGTAGTCTTAACTTTTGATAACATCTACTAGTAGTTCATATACATGTAGTTCTAGCCTTGTTTATAATTGGCATCTTTGCTCATCTATATGCTATGCTTGTATCTTGTCTCATACATGCTCAAGATTGTTCCTTGAATTTCATATCTACTATCTTGAGTTGCTTGCATAACATTGTGATGCAGGATACATAGATTTACATTATATGTAGAAATTGGAGTATTTTTTGGATTTTATGAAGATTTTTCTCCAGTTTCAGCTTTTGGTGCAAGATTAGTGTTTTTCATGCAGAAACGACCTTCTGAGCAAGGCTCATCTCTTTGCCATGAGCCCTGGCACATTTTGGGAAAATTATGTCATCTTGAGGGTCAAAATTGTGATTTATTGTTTTTATGCAGCACTTTATCTTGCTTTTTCGGTTGTTCAAGTATATGCTTTAACCTGCTTTTCTTTCTATGCTTGGACAAGCCCCAATCTGTGCTCTTCTACTCTCCTTATATATATTTGTGTTATCTCCTTTATCTTTAACAAGTGATGTTTCTTATTTCTTCATAACCCCACTTTTTGAAATGACAAAGGGGGAGAAATGTATGTCTTCTTTTGACAAAATAGGGAGAAGGCATGTCTTACATGAAGAGGAGAAGCATGTTCATGTAAAGGGAGAAGGAAAAGGGGAGAAGACATATATGTGTAGAACATATATGAGTAGAAGACATAGTACTCTATAAATGTTATGAAAGCTAACCATGCAGGAGAAATAGCATCAATTGAGGGAGAGTCTGAGAACTCCATGTGCATCAATTGAGGGGGAGCATATGAGCTCAATCCTATTGAAACCCCTAGGTTTCTCTGAAGGTATGATTTTACTTAAAAGCTTTCAATACATTTATGGAATGGGTTGTCATCTTCAAAAAGGGGGAGAATGTTGACTCAAGGTCAATTAGGTCAATGTTGACTCACGTCTAAATTGACAAAACACATGTTTTGATTATGACTAACCATTCCACATATTGGTGTCTAATGTCTCTACTTGAGTGATTTCAGATTAGGTATAGACACACTCCAAATGCCCTAACTTGCGCATATCAAATTGGAGAAAAGACAAGTCAAAGTCAAAATAAGTGCACATTTTTTGTAATATGATGTAAATCCATTAGAATCATTTTGTAAATCACTTGTAATGATTGTATGACTTGTAATTAAGCTTAGAAAAAATTAGGAGCACTTAGATCGAATGTTAGATCACTTTAGATGCAACTTTGAAAATTGATTGCAGGCACTTTGTCGGTCGAGTTTCCCAGCCTGAAAACTCGACCGATCATCCTTGATCAATTTTCTGGAGATTGCATCGGTCGAGTTGTGTTTACACAGAGCTCGACCGATCAAGTAACTGACCATTTCGATTCCTAATGGTCGGTCGAGTTTTGTCAGGACAAACTCAACCGATCATTTGAGTATCGGCCTTGTCATTTACTTGATCGATCGAGTTACCCTTATAGAAACTCGACCGATTGCACTGTATAGAAAAGTGCAAAAAAGTGCTTCTAGTCGTTGTGGAGTTGCAAGAAGTGAAAATATATCTGTTGCAAGCCACAAAATGGCTAGTTTTCGTTCACAAGTGTTCCCAAAGGCTAAGAGGCATCCCCAGCTATAAATAGGACCCCTTGGGCTTCATTCCAAGGTTGAGCATTCAATGCAAACTCTATGTGAGGTTCCTATTCTATAGTTGAGTGCTTCCTACAGCCTCCTCTCTCTCTCTAAGCCTAATCACTTTCTACATCCATTAGAGTGAGTAGGAAATATGTAAGAGAGCTAGTCCTACATGTATATCTTGTGAGGCTCTCACTTCCACCACCTCCCCATCTCTCATTTCAATCATGAAGATGAAGGTTCTCTCTCTTGGATAAGAGAGGTGAAGAAGAACAAGGGAAGGCGTCCCTTGGTGAAAATTAAGGCTGAAGACTTGGAGCTAGAGTGGGTAAGCCCTTGGTGAAGGCAGAAGACTCCTTGCTCAAGTGGGTAAGTCCTTGGTGGAAGCTTCTCCGAGTGAAGGTGAAGTCAAAGGCAGAAGATCCGAGAAGAGTGGGTAATTCCTACAAGGCTGAAGACTTGTGCAAGAGTAGGTAAGTCCTTGGAAGAAGGTGGAAGACTCCTTGCAAAGTGGGTAAGTCCTTGGTAAGGTTGAAGACTCTTTGTATTGGATAGGTAAGTCCTTTGTTTGGTCATGTATTGTAAGTCTTATGAATGAATATAAGAATGCAATGGTTAGGAAATCCTAGAGGTTGACCTCTCTAGGTAAGTGGACTGACATACTTCTAGTTTGAAGTATGGAACCACTCTAAATAGCTTGTCTACTTGTGTTTGCTCAATCTCTCTCATCCTTGCTATGCATGTTTTAGTTGCACTCAAATTACCTATTTAGCAACCTTATCTTATCATATATCTTGAAGGTCTAATGAATTTTGTTTAAGTGCATTCAGCTCTATTCACCCCCCCTAGAGCATCTAATCACCCATCTAGGATCCAAAAGTGGGTTTGCCTAGAACAGCCAAAAGTCATGATTCCATATGGGTGATAGTTGATAGGTTGACAAAGACAGCACATTTCTTACCTATCAAAACAACCTACACAGTTGAGAAGCTTGCATAGATATACATAAATGAGATATTGCGGTTGCACGGGGTTCCTGCCACTATTGTTTCTGATAGAGGTCCCCAGTTTATGAGTCATTTTTGGGAGCAACTCCATAAATCTTTGGGTACGCAGTTAAGGTTTAGTATAGCCTTTCACCCACAGATAGACGGAAAATCTGAGAGAACCATACAAACTTTGGAATACTTGCTTAGGGAATGTGTCTTTCAGTTTGTAGGAAATTGGGATCTACACCTGAGCTTGATAGAATTTGCTTATAATAATAGCTATCAGCACAGTATTGATATGGCACCATAAGAGGCATTGTATGGTAGACGTTGTAGATCTCCTTTATGTTGGTATGAAACAGGAGAATATCAACTTTTCGGTCCTGAGCTAGTACAGCAAACAACTGAGAAGATTAAAGTCATACGACAACAGTTGAAAGTTGCCCAGGATAGATAGAAATTTTATGTTGATAAGTGTCATAGACCCTTAGAATTCCAAGTTGGAGACAGAGTATACCTCAAAGTCTCACCTTGGAAAGGGATCCTGAGATTTGGAAAGAAGGGGAAGTTAGCTCCTAGATTTATGTGGCCTTATCCGGTCATTGAGAGGATGGGAAAGGTAGCCTATAAACTGGAGTTACCACCTAAGTTGCATAGATTGCACCCAGTGTTCCGTATCTATATGCTGAGGAAGTGTCATCCTGACACTGAGTTAGTTCTACAACTGGTGGAGGTAGAACTAAATGATGATATATATTATGTTGAAGGACATGTGATGGTTCTTGACAGAAGAATTAAAAAGTTGAAAAAGAAAGACATTTGTCTTGTAAAAGTTCTCTAGCATCACCGTGGAATTGAAGAAGCTACGTGGGAGCTACAGGATGAGATGAGGAGGAAATACCCCACTCTTTTCTCTTAATATTTTTGTTGATGATTTTGCGGACGAAATCCTTATAAGGGGTGGATAACTTGTAACATCCCTGGCTTGGGTTATGCTCTAACCCTAGGTGTTTTTGTTAAGAAAGGTAATTATATGCATGTTATTATCTTTAGAAAGGTAATTAAGGCTCAAGAGGAATTTATATTTCAGTTTTAGTCCATTTTGAATAATGTTGAAAGTAATGTTTTACTTGTTTGGACTAAAGTGCAAATTACCCATGTTGAGGGGTTAAATTGCAAATGGTGCATGATAATATGTTCCTCATGTGTTGAATCATCATGGGAATGAATATGATGCAGAGGTATGGCTAGTGAAAGCCTGAGTACCAAGAAAGAGCTGATAAAGCAATGTTCATGCATTAAAACCTAGTTTTGGTGTAATGTGCAATTTACCCAAAACTCAGGGTTCAATATGCAATTTACCACTTCAATAAGGTCCCTAATAATTTTGGCATCTTGTAGAGGCAAGAAAATGAGAGGGGCATCTCATTTTAGCTACTTTGAAGGAGAGAGAATCTTGATATTAAAATAATCAAGATTTAAGCATAATTGAAATAATGTAAAAATAATTATATTAAATGGATTTCCCTTCAACCAAAATTGTGTTGGTTGAAATCCACATATATGTACGTCCTTGTGCCTTGAAAAGGCAAAGGAAATATCAACATGAGTGGAGAACCCACTCACATTAAGAAACTAAAAATAATTATCCACTAACTTATGGATAATGATATTATAAAGGTTAAGGTGCTTAATTTTTTTTCCATTAATTCATGGATAATGGAAGGGAGTTCGGTGGTGATAAAGATACCTTTGCATGCAAGGAACCAAGGGGGAAGAGGTGGCACCGATTTCGGAATTAAAGGATTTGCATGAGGCATTTTCTCTCTCATTGTTTTTCTTATAAAAACACCCTTTACAACTCAAACCAAAGACTTTTTCGAATCCACTTCTTCTCTTTGCTTGCAAAAATGATCAAGGAAGCTAGGAGAACCAGGAGGACAACCCCCAACCTGTTGGTAAGCTTTTTGACCTTCGTTCATCTTGATTTCATGGTGGAAATCACAAATCAATGCATGATTTCTTCTTATCTCAATCCCATCTTCAATTCTAACCATCCCTTTTTACGCAAAAGCTTGAGGAACGAACCTTGTGGTGTGAAAAAGCTCCTTCCACCATTGTTGACATGAAGTTCCAAGCTTTGAATATCAATTGGAGGCAGGTTATATAACTTTAACCCCTATTCATTGTTATTGAATTTAATTTCTCAATCAATTATGTTCGATTGTTCTTCTTGCAATTTCTTCAATTAATTGATGCAATTACCATGATAATGGTAGTAGTTTTCGATTGACTAAGACTTGATGATGATAAAATCATCTTAGGCACACATTCCAACAAGTTTGTATTGCAAACGGTTTCAAGACTTTGGTCCAAATAGTTTCACCAAACCGTTTGGAGACCAAATGGTTTGCAAACCGTTTGGAGGTTTGGATCCCAAACTGTTTAGATGGGTTAACCATTTGGATGGGTTGACTATTTGAGGTCAGTACCCTAGTAAATGTTGGATGATGATCTAAAGGATCCAATTGATTAATTCAATGTATGCACAATCCTCCAATTAGAAACCCTAATCGGGTTAAGTGATGAATTTTCAATTGGTTGACTTAATGTTTTGGGTTAACCCAAACGGTCTCAAGACCATTTGGAGGTCAACCAAGACCATTTGGAGGTCTAAGGTTGAGTATGGTATAGTAATTTAGGATTTAGAGATATCAAATCAAAGTACAATCAATAGTTAATTTGATGACCAATCCAATGATCTAAACCCTAATTGGATTTCACAAATTTTAATGAATGGTGAAGAAAATGGTCTCAAGACCGTTTGGAGGTCATCCAAACGACCTCAAGACCATTTAGAGGTCATCCAAACGACCTCAAGACCATTTGAGGTCAGATCATATCATAACTTGATGATGATTCATTGATTGTAATTGAATTAGTTCCACAATGTTAACCATTGATGGTTCCTCGAATTCAAAACCCTAATTGATGGTTTCTTGGTTATAAATCCTAGTTCAATTGGGTTCAAAACCCTAATTGATGGTCCAATTAAAGGATGATTCAATAGTTCAATTGATGAATGAATCAAGGAGTCAATTGATAGGCAGTTCATTGATGGAAACCTTGAATTGGTTAAGTATCGAGAGACCGTTTTGGTCCATTCAGTTTTGAGAGGGTTTGGACCAAACAGTCTCAAGACCGTTTGGGTCCAAACGGTCTCAAGACCGTTTGGGTCTAAACGGTCCCAAACTGTTTGGAGACCCAAGCCCATTCAGTTTCAACACATTTCTTGCTTAAACAGTTTCAAGGGCAATGTGCCCAAACGGTTTCAAACAGTTTGAATTCTGAGAGACCAAGACCATTTAGGGTCTAAGTAACCAAAACCGTTTGAGGTTCAACATGGTTAATCCATTTGGATATGTAATGTAATTGAAGATTTAATTGGTTAATTCAATTGGATACCTCATGTAATTGAAGGTTCAATTGATCAAATCTTCTGGACACCCAATGTATTTTGATGGTTGATACCCTTAGTGGGATTAATTATTAATGCATAAGGATGCAACAATTCAATACATCATGCTAACCCTAATTGCATGTTTTTGAATAAAGAATAGGCTCAATCTAATCAAGGATTGAGTAGTGGATATCCTAGAAGAGGATGAGTGAGAGAGGTTCATACATGTAAGATAATCATGTAGCAATCAAGCCTATCACATTCAAAATAGGTGTGATATATATAAATTAGGGTATGATCCTTAATAAAGAGATCATGAAATCCTAATTGAGTTAATTGATGAACTCAAACCCTAATTTAGGGCAATTCTGAGTGATACCCTAATCTAGAAGGATAATGTGATATGAATTTAGAGTAATGGCATGAGTAACCCTAATTCAGGGTATTTTAATGTAAAACCCTAATTGGGATGAATAGTAAACCCTAATTGTGGGTTATTGAATATAAACTCTAATCTAGGGTGATGTGATGTGAACAGTAAACCCTAATTGTAAATAGGGTGAAGGTGTGTGAAACCCTAATTCTGGATTATATTATATAGTGTGAAACCCTAATCTTGGACAATGAAATGATGAATCATTGGTCCTAATTGAACAAAGGGAATGAGTAACCCTGATCTAAATGAAATGGGAAACCCTAACCCTGGAAAGAGAATAGTGGTGTTACTCTGGAATAGCATGGGACTGAAATATGATTGATATATTTGTTATCATTTGTGCTAAACATGCAGGTATCCTGAGATGATGAGCATAGCCAGGTATGAGCTATGATGCTTTATTTATTGAAATTATTTTTTGGGCCTTGTATGCCATAATATGCCTTATTGCTTAGTAACAAGAGAGTTAATGGGCCTCAAGTGCCAGATGAGATGCTTGTGTAGCAAGTGTCATGTGTACCTTGGTCAGATGACCTGAAGGTGATGGTTACCTGAAAAAGTGGTAACAGTGCTCAGTTATGAGCTAAGGGTTTGAATACCCAGAACTATATGTTTATGGCATTGAGTTTGAAATGAGGGACTGAGATCCCAATGTCTTTTAAAGAATGAGAAGTAACTGATGAAAACAATACATGTTTCTTTATAGCATTTGTCCTAATAAGTTATGTTTGAAAACTTGACTGATGCTAAAAGAATATAATAATGTACTTAATTAATCAAGTGCAAGCTATTCATGTAGTGCTCTGACCATAGATCCATCATCGTCAGTAGTTGGTGATGGTGAAACAGGTTTTCCTATGGGATCTCCTGGAGTCCACATATTTTGAATATGTGGGGGTCAATGGACGAAAATATCCTTACGTCCTAATGGGGGAATTGATGGAAGGTAAACATTAAACCTCTCAATATATCATTATATGTTCTGGGACGGATGTATCACAAATATCCCGATGTTGTTAATGTCGGATCGATGGAGGTAAACACAAAATCTCTCGATTGCGAAGAGAGTACAGCCGCCACTATAACTCTATAGTGAAGATGCCACTATACCCTGGCAAGCTATGTAGTAGAGACACAAGATGTCCTACATGTAATCTCGTACTGACCGAGATGTGGGAAGTCATGGAAGTTGGCTCTTGCACTGACTTTGTATGGTACCAATTTTGACTTCGCAATGGTCGGTTGGAGTATGAGCGGTATACCTCATCTCCTCAGAGCTTAAATATGTTTGAAAATTGTAATCAGCCATGTAGCGTATTTACATAAGATTGAAATACGAGAATCACTGGTTGATGTTATCTTGCTTAGCATGTCCTCGATACATAAATGTTACTTATGTTCTTTAATTATGTATTGGATAAGAGACATGATGCCTTGTCAAGTTATAGTTGAAATACTTGAATAGGAATGTTGCTCTAATCTGCATAGATATTGATGTATTTGCCATTAAACTATATTATCCCACTGCTCAGTTTATTTCTATTAAACTGCAATAATAATGTTTTTAGCGGAAATTTATATCTCTCACTGGGGAAATTGTATAATTGTCTCACCCCTGTGGGATCCAACGTTTTTAGGTAGATGTCGACAAAGAGGCAAAAACCTTGTAGTAGGGGGAGAGCAGTAGCAGTAACAACAGGGACAACAGTTTTCCTACAGGTGGAAATACTAGCTGTCAAGCTATCTTGATAGAGTCCTATGTGTCATCTCTATACTCTCAGATCCTAGGAGTCAGTAGATAGTGTTTTTATGTCAATCTGAGATTTTTGGTTTGATGCTTCGAGGATTTTGTTACTTGTGCTTTTTAGCAAAGTATTGATGCATATATATATTCCTCAAGAAGATATGGTACATGGAATGTACAATGTGGACCAGTATGTAAATATAATACTGTGGTTATTGTTTACAGAGATTTCTGGTAATGGATCTTTTTATAAATGGTTTTAACTTTTAGTGATTTTCATTAATCCGCTGCTAACAAACGCTTATGCTTAGTTAATGATGTTTTGTTCGAACGGTGTGCCACATATATTGTTGTACCTATAAAGAGAGGGTAGGATTGATAAAAGTTTACCCAACACTAGGTCATCCACATACTTAGTTGGGATATATATATAACCAAAAATCACATAGATAGTACAGCAAACAACTAAGAAGATTAAAGTCATACGACAACAGTTGAAAGCTGCCCTGGATAGATAGAAATTTTATGTTGATAAGTGTCGTAGACCCTTAGAATTCCAAGTTGGAGACAGAGTATACCTCAAAGTCTCACCTTGGAAAGGGATCCTGAGATTTAGAAAGAAGGGGAAGTTAGCTCCTAGATTTATGTGGCCTTATCCGGTCATTGAGAGGATGGGAAAGGTAGCCTATATAGTGGAGTTACCACCTAAGTTGCATAGATTGCACCCAGTGCTCCATATCTATATGCCGAGGAAGTGTCATCCTGACACTGAGTTAGTTCTGCAACTGGTGGAGGTAGAACTAAATGATGATATATCTTATGTTGAAGGACATGTGATGGTTCTTGACAGAAGAATTAAAAAGTTGAAAAAGAAAGACATTTGTCTTGTAAACGTTCTCTGGCATCACTGTGGAATTGAAGAAGCTGTGTGGGAGCTACAGGATGAGATGAGGAGGAAATACCCCACTCTTTTCTCTTAATGTTTTTGTTGATGATTTTGTGGACGAAATCCTTATAAGTGGTGGATAACTTGTAACATCCCTGGCCTGGGTTATGCTCTAACCCTAGGTGTTTTTGTTAAGAAAGGTAATTATATGCTTGATATTATCTTTAGAAAGGTAATTAAGGCTCAAGATGAATTTATATTTCAGTTTTAGTCCATTTTGAATAATGTTGAAAGTAATGTTTTACTTGTTTGGACTAAAGTGCAAATTACCCATGTTGAGGGGTTAAATTGCAAATGGTGCATGATAATATGTTCCTCATGTGTTGAATCATCATGGGAATGAATATGATGCAGAGGTATGGCTAGTGAAATCCTGAGTACCAAGAAAGAGCTGATAAAGCAATGTTCATGCATTAAAACCTAGTTTTGGTGTAATGTGCAATTTACCCAAAACCCAGGGTTCAATATGCAATTTACCACTTCAATAAGGTCCCTAATATTCTTGGAATCTTGTAGAGGCAAGAAAATGAGAGGGGCATCTCATTTGAGCTACTTTGAAGGAGAGAGAATCTTGATATTAACATAATCAAGATTTAAGCATAATTGAAATAATGCAAAAATAATTATATTAAATGGATTGCCCTTCAACCAAAATTGTGTTGGTTGAAATCCACATATATGGACGTCCTTGTGCCTTGAAAAGGAAAAGGAAATATCAACGTGAGTGGAGAACCCACTCACATTAAGAAACTAAAAAGAATTATCCACTAACTTATGGATAATGATATTATAAAGGTTAAGGTGCTTAATTTCTTTTCCATTAATTCATGGATAATGGAAGGGAGTTCGGTGGTGATAAAGATACCTTTGCATGCAAGGAACCAAGGGGGAAGAGGTGGCACCAATTTCGGAATTAAAGGATTTGCATGAGGCATTTTCTCTCTCATTGTTTTTCTTATAAAAACACCCTTTACAACTCAAAACAAAGACGTTTTCGAATCCACTTCTTCTCTTTGCTTGCAAAAATGATCAAGGAAGCTAGGAGAAGCAGGAGGACAACCCCCAACCAGTTGGTAAGCTTTTTGACCTTCGTTCATCTTGATTTCATGGTAGAAATCACAAATCAATGCATGATTTCTTCTTATCTCAATCCCATCTTCAATTCTAACCATCCCTTTTTACTCAAAAGCTTGAGGAACGAACCTTGTGGTGTGAAAAAGCTCCTTCCACCATTGTTGACGTGAAGTTCCAAGCTTTGAATATCAATTGGAGGCAGGTTATATAACTTGAACCCCTATTCATTGTTATTGAATTTAATTTCTCAATCAATTATGTTCGATTGTTCTTCTTGCACTTTCTTCAATTAATTGATGCAATTACCATGATAATGGTAGTAGTTTTCGATGGACTAAGACTTGATGATGATAACATCATCTTAGGCACACATTCCAACAAGTTTGTATTGCAAAAGGTTTCAAGACTTTGGTCCAAACAGTTTCACCAAACCGTTTGGAGGTTTGGATCCCAAACTGTTTAGATGGGTTGACCATTTGGATGGGTTGACTATTTGAGGTCAGGACCCTAGTAAATGTTGGATGATGATCTAAAGGATCCAGTTGATTAATTCAATATATGGACAATCCTCCAATTAGAAACCCTAATCGGGTTAAGTGCTGAATTTTCAATTGGTTGACTTAATGTTTTGGGTTAACCCAAACGGTCTCAAGACCATTTGGAGGTCAACCAAGACCGTTTGGAGGTCTAAGGTCAAGTATGGTATAGTAATTGAGGATTTAGAGATATCAAATCAAAGTACAATCAATAGTTAATTTGATGACCAATCCAATGATCTAAACCCTAATTGGATTTCACAAATTTTAATGAATGATGAAGAAAATGGTCTCAAGACCGTTTGGAGGTCATCCAAACGACCTCAAGACCGTTTAGAGGTCATACAAACGACCTCAAGACCATTTGAGGTCAGGTCATATCATAACTTGATGATGATTCATTGATTGTAATTGAATTAGTTCCACAATGTTAACCATTGATGGTTCCTCGAATTCAAAACCCTAATTGATGGTTTCTTGGTCAGAAATCCTAGTTCAATTGGTTTAAAACCCTAATTGATGGTCCAATTAAAGGATGATTCAATAGTTCAATTGATGAATGAATCAAGGAGTCAATTGATAGGCAGTTCATTGATGGAAACCTTGAATTGGTTAAGTATCGAGAGACCGTTTTGGTCCATTCGGTTTTGAGAGGGTTTGGACCAAACGGTCTCAAGACCGTTTGGGTCCAAACGGTCTCAAGACCGTTTGGGTCCAAACGGTCTCAAGACCGTTTGGGTCCAAACGGTCTCAAGACCGTTTGGGTCTAAACGGTCCCAGACCGTTTGGAGACCCAAGCCCATTTAGTTTCAACACATTTCTTGCTTAAACAGTTTCAAGGGCAATGTGCCCAAACGTTTTCAAACTGTTTGAATTCTGAGAGACCAAGACCATTTAGGGTCTAAGTAACCAAAACCGTTTGAGGTTCATCATGGTTAATCCATTTGGATATCTAATGTAATTGAAGATTTAATTGGTTAATTCAATTGGATACCTCATGTAATTGAAGGTTCAATTGATCAAATCTTCTGGACACCCAATGTATTTTGATGGTTGATACCCTTAGTGGGATTAATTATTAATGCATAAGGATGCAACAATTCAATACATCATGCTAACCCTAATTGCATGTTTTTGAATAAAGAATAGGCTCAATCTAATCAAGGATTGAGTAGTGGATATCCTAGAAGAGGATGAGTGAGAGAGGTTCATACATGTAAGATAATCATGTAGCAATCAAGCCTATCACATTCAAAATAGGTGTGATATTTATAAATTAGGGTATGATCCTTAATAAAGAGATCATGAAATCCTAATTGAGTTAATTGATGAACTCAAACCCTAATTTAGGGCAATTCTGAGTGATACCCTAATCTAGAAGGATAATGTGATATGAATTCAGAGTAATGGCATGAGTAACCCTAATTCAGGGTATTTTAATGTAAAACCCTAATTGGGATGAATAGTAAACCCTAATTGTGGGTTATTGAATATAAACTCTAATCTAGGGTGATGTGATGTGAACAGTAAACCCTAATTCTAAATAGGGTGAAGGTGTGTGAAACCCTAATTCTGGATTATATTATATAGTGTGAAACCCTAATCTTGGACAATGAAATGATGAATCATTGGTCCTAATTGAACAAAGGGAATGAGTAACCCTGATCTAAATGAAATGGGAAACCCTAACCCTGGAAAGAGAATAGTGGTGTTACTCTGGAATAGCATGGGACTGAAATATGATTGATATATTTGTTATCATTTGTGCTAACCATGCAGGTATCCTGAGATGATGAGCATAGCCAGGTATGAGCTATGATGCTTTATTTATTGAAATTATTTTTTGGGCCTTGTATGCCATAATATGCCTTATTGCTTAGTAACAAGAGAGTTAATGGGCCTCAAGTGCCAGATGAGATGCTTGTGTAGCAAGTGTCATGTGTACCTTGGTCAGATGACCTGAAGGTGATGGTTACCTGAAAAAGTGGTAACAATGCTCAGTGATAAGCTAAGGGTTTGAATACCCAGAACTATATGTTTATGGCATTGAGTTTGAAATGAGGGACTGAGATCCCAATGTCTTTTAAAGAATGAGAAGTAACTGATGAAAATAATACATGTTTCTCTATAGCATGTGTCCTAATAAGTTATGTTTGAAAACTTGACTGATGCTAAAAGAATATAATAATGTACTTAATTAATCAAGTGCAAGCTGTTCATGTAGTGCTCTGACCATAGATCCATCATCGTCAGTAGTTGGTGATGGTGAAACAGGTTTTCCTATGGGATCTCCTGGAGTTCACATATTTTGAATATGTGGGGGTCAATGGGCAAAAATATCCTTACGTCCTAATGGGGGAATTGATGGAAGGTAAACATTAAACCTCTCAATATATCATTATATGTTCTGGGACGGATGTATCACAAATATCCCGATGTTGTTAATGTTGGATCGATGGAGGTAAACATGAAATCTCTCGATTGCGAAGAGAGTACAGCCGCCACTATAACTCTATAGCGAAGATGCCACTATACCCTGGCAAGCTATGTAGTAGAGACACAAGATGTCCTACATGTAATCTCATATTGACCGAGATGTGGCAAGTCATGGAAGTTGGCTCTTCCATTGACTTTGTATGGTACCGATTTTGACTTCGCAGTGGTCGGTTGGAGTATGAGTGGTATACCTCATCTCCTCAGAGCTTAAATATGTTTGAAAAATGTAATCAGCCATGTAGCGTATTTACATAAGATTGAATTACGAGAATCACTGGTTGATGTTATCTTGCTTAGCATGTTCTCGATACATAAATGTTACGTATGTTCTTTAATTATGTATTGAATAAGAGACATGCTGCCTTGTCAAGTTATAGTTGAAATACTTGAATAGGAATGTTGCTCTAATCTGCATAGATATTGATGTATTTGCCATTAAACTATATTAGGTAGATAACGACAAAGAGGCAAAAACCCTATAGTAGGGGAAGAGCAGTAGCAGTAACAACAGGGATAGCAGTAATCCTACAGGTGGAAATACTAGCTGTCAAGCTATCTTGATAGAGTCCTATGTGTCATCTCTATACTCTCAGATCCTAGGAGTCAGTAGATAGTGTTTTTATATCAATCTGAGATTTTTGGTTTGATGCTTTGAGGATTTTGTTACTTGTGCTTTTTAGCAAAGTAATGATGCATATGTATATTCCTCAAGAAGAGATGGTACATGGAATGTACAATGTGGACCAGTATGTAAATATAATACTGTGGTTCTTGTTTACAGAGCTTTCTGGTAATGGATCTTTTTATAAATGGTTTTAACTTTTAGTGATTTTCATTAATCTGCTGCTAACAAACGCTTATGCTTAGTTAATGATGTTTTGTTCGAACGGTGTGCCACATATATAGTTGTACCTATAAAGAGAGGGTAGGATTGATAAAAGTTTACCCAACACTAGGTCATCCACAAATTATCTAACATATATAAATAGAGTGGCAAGATTCACTTTTCACAAGCATACATGGCATAATTCAGGCACAATAGCAGGTGGGGTCATTGACCCAATGCAACATGATAATAATGATTTCATAAGAATAATAATAAGTTACAATTGAGGAGATTGGAATGTCTACAAATGGAACAAGAATAGGTATTTCAAAAATTGCCTCATTATGGGAAAATTTAGTCATAATAATGCCCAGTTATAATAGAGAGGAGTGAATAACTTATGTTCATGGTTAGAGGTCAACTTAATGAATAATTGGTCCCCTAAATCGAGTAATCATACTAAGAACACATTATATGAATTAGTTAAACTAAAATGAACATGTATTTACATCCTATTATAGATTTTCATACTATTCTTATCCTAGTCCCAATAACTTAATATCATATTAGGGTTGTTATTTTAACTCAAATACACATCTTGAATTGCATAAGACTAATTATGTGACACGCTAAAACCGTTCATAGAAACGCAAGTGCACACATCGAGTAATATAGGCCTATGTGAGGCTCGAGTCGAACTCAGGGAGACATAGTCAGTGACTACTACTAGCTACGGTGCGATCAACTAAGCCGATTAAGAAGTTGAATTTGAGTTTGAATAAAATAAAATAAAATTAAAAGAAAATTAAAAATGGTTGATTTGAAAGAGATGAATTCCTTATGGTAACCGATTTCACCGCAGGGTCTCGTCATATCTTATTTCTACCGAATTAATATAAATTCCTACTCCTTTCCTGGATAGAAAGCATGTAGTCATAATTGCCCGCTTCCGCTGTACAATTCACTACCTAGATCTAAGCTAATTCCACGTCTGTAGTAATTTATCTCTTAGTCTAGGTGCATTATCGAAAACTCTGGGTTCTTTCCACTGACCGTACGTTGCCTTTTCCAAGGAACGCATAGGAAAGTGTATAAGTTATGGTTTTCCAACCTTTAATCCTCCTTCTGAAATAATTATTGGTATGTAATCTTATCGAAAGTGATCAAACAATGATAGGTCATTCAAATCCACACTTATATATCCAGGAATAAAGAGAAATTTATACTAATTCATGTAAAAAGTCAATACAATGATTCCCCAGGCTACTCCTGGGTCCTAAGGGAATAAGGGGTTTATCCCCGCATGGTTTTTGATTGAGAATACATAGAGAGAGATAAGAAAAACATGGGAAACATGAAGGAAGTTCATGTAACCCCTAGAGAGAAGGTGTCTCGGATGATACTCCTCGAGAAGCGCACGTTCTGCAGTCTTTCAGTAGCAAAATTGTCCGTCGGTGGTGCTCGGATCTCCTGGTTGGCATCCTTCGTCTCCTTGCTTCTCTCTCTCTCTTCTCTCTATCCGTCGTACGATGCAATGTGATCTCTTCCTTAGGTCTAGCCATCCCTTTTTAGGTCATAGGCCAACTTACGGTACCACATAACGTGGACCGTCGGATCTGGGTGGATCTAACAAATGTTGATTTCTGGAAAAGTCAGTGGCACCGACTCTGCTCTCATGGATCAGTTACCGATGTAATCTCGGTGGTACCGACTTGAAGGGTCGGTGGCACCAACTCTGCATTGTACATAAAGTACCTGAAAAATGCAAAAAAATGCATGTAAGTCTGGGGAATATATAAAATTATATAAATATGATAAAATAAGCATAATTTGATACAAACGGAGTGCACAGGCCAACAACAGTGATTTATGAAAATATAATTAAGAAAATGACAAATAAATGCACAAAACAAGTATAAAATAATCTTGTAAAAGCAACTCAAAACTCGTGCACCAAACTCCCCTAAGCTTAAACCTTGCTCATCCTCGAGCAAAAAAACCTTTGGATCTGATTGAGATAAGTCAACTGAAGGACCTAAGTGCATAAAGTACATCTAAAAAGTCTCCACCTTCAGTCCTCATACTGGCCCTTACTGACCGCTGAACACTAACTGCCATCTAGGCGACCAGAAACCTCTATAAAAGATCCGTCCCCCAATCAATGAAACACTATTAGTTAAAGCAGTTAATATGATGGACTCATTCGGTTCATACTTGATGCATCGTGTGATCTCCTATCTACGTTGCTCTTTTCTCTACCTACCATCTATATGGAAGTAGTTCTCCTAATAGATAAATAATGAGGAAAAAATCATCTGAGTTGCCTACCAATAAGAGCAACAAGTAATTGGAATAGGTGGCTGTGGAAGAATCATGAGCACGTAAAATCATTCATGCAATCAAAAATCATGATGACCCTATGATGATGCGAATTTATAAAATTCTCCTAATGCCTAATCATTGAGGTGGAATAATGCATGAAACTATCATTTCATCTCAATATAAGACGAAATATCTAAACTGCATCATGTGATAATTCTTCCTTGTGATTTGGTAGAATTATGCCCTTCCACCCTCACTTTCTGACATTATACTCAATATGTATAAAAAAAATTCCTTTTTTTTTATTTTAAGCCCCCTTTCAACATGGTAAAATTGCTTTGGGCTTCTACTTGCACTACACATTTGATTCATGTCATTGCTTTTTTTGTCCTTTTCAGGGAATGGGTAAAATCACTACCTTCTCGTTATAGAGAAGAAACTACACATGATCTTTGCAAGATGATATGTAATGCATATGCAAACTACATGAATAAAATGTCATGCAACTACAAGACATGCACCTTAATTCCATTGCACATGTATGTTTTTCATATATTTTTTTCATTTTTCACTAATGAAAGCCAAAATAAACAACTATTATGCAAGGTATATTATTTAATGTAAATGCAATCAAGAGAAAGAATGATAACATGTACTCAATCTTCTTATGGTGGAGTGAAAAGTGGAAGTATGCGGTGGATGAGATCACACAACTAAGAGATAGAACCTTCAGAGAAAATCATATGTCCCTCTCTAATGACCTGTGTATAGGGTAATCAAGGGGTTTCTCTCTTAAATTTTAATTTAAGGTCACGTTAGTGTTAGGTCAATTTGGGTTCAATAACCTTGTCAATCACTTTTCATAGACAATTAAGATGGTCATTTATGTTCTCATGTCTTGGAGCTGACTTACCCAAGCACTTCCTCAGTTATGCAACTCGATTACTCACGAGATAAGCTCAAAAAAAATTTGAAATTTTTGCTCAAATTTTTTTTTCATTTTTGTGCACCCAACCCAGAGATTGATAAACTCAAATGAAACCATGCATTGCTTCTCCACAAATTACACTAGATAGACCATGGATCCTAAAAAATTACAATAAATAACTAAATTTTTCAAAAATAAAACATCATAATAAGTAAAGAAAAGCTAGGATAAAAGGTTGTTCCCGCACCCCCCCCAAGCTTGAATATGACTATGGCCTCATAGTCAAAATTCCAACTTAAGCGGTGGAACAGTGGCACCATTTTCTCTGAAGGGTGGTGGAGGTGAATGGTTGGAGGCTCATTTGACCAAGTTGTGCTTGCTAATCTCCCTCTTCTTGGTGGCCCATTTTTGTGTTTTAGTGGTGCTAAGACGTGGCATTCTTTAGCCTTCTTTTCTCTACAAAAATGGTGCTAAAAAAACTTTTTCAGTGTTGTTTATGACCTTTTTCAGGTGGTTGTCTACCAGGAGTCAGTGGCACCAACTAGTAAGTCAGTGGCACCGACTCTCCCAATCATTTTTGGTGCATCGACGCACCCACCAAACCTGGGACAATCAAAAATGTCGGTGGCACCAACAATTTATCAGTTATACGCATCCGTAACTTTCTAAAAATCTTCAGGGAAGTCGATGGCACCGACTTGGAAGTTGGTGGCAACGACTCTTGCCTTTCTGAAGCCGATCCAACACTGATCAAATCTCAGTGCCACCGACTAGGATGTCAATGGTACTGACTTTGTAAGTTTTGCACACTTCCAAACACGAATCAAGGTACCATTTTTACAAAAAAATTACAAAAAATTAAGAAACACTAAGTGCATAAAATTAAAAAAAAACATAAAGAAACAATCTAAAAGTTGGGTTACCTCCCAACAAGTGCCCTTGTTTAATGTCCTAGGCTTGACATGAGGAATACCTTCAACCTAGTCTGTCAAGGAGTGGCTCTGATGATTCATATGGAAGCTGAAACTCAACTCTATCATCATCAATCCCAAGTGTCAAGTAACCTCGTCCAATGGTAGTGATCACATCAGTCGTAGCTTGGAATGGCCTTCCCAATAGCATCTCAGATCCTATCATCTTAGGCATATCCATGACCACAAAATCTACAGGAAATATGAACTTGTCTACTTTGACTAGCACATCCTCGCATATACTCTGTGGGTTCACAATTGACCCATCAGCCAACTCAATTGTCATAGAGGTTTTTGTTGGCTTCTTCAATCCCAACTTTTGAAAAGTAGCAAGAGGCATGAGGTTAATGCTCGCCCTTGAGTCACACTGTGTTTGTGGGAATTCTTGTCCACCTATAGAACATGGGATGTAGAAATATCATGGATCCTTCCTCTTTCTTGGCAGCTTTCCTTGAATAATAGAACACACTGCTTCATCAACACACCAAACATCTGTATCTTTGATCTGTCATTTCTTGTTGATAATGTCTTTCATGAATCTTCCATATGTAGCGATTTTCTCTATAGCCTCCACCAGTGGGATGTTGATGTGGAGCTTTTGGAAGATCTTAAGAAATTTCCTAAAGTGCCTTTTCTCTTTCCTCAGCTTCAGACTATCTGGGAATGGCACACTTGGCTTCTCTATGCGCTTATGCGGTGGAACATAAGGAACTTTGAGGGTCTCCTCCCCTAAGTTTGCTTCAACACCACCTTCTGAGATAGAATTTGGCACATCTTCTATGGATGGCATGATTTGTGGCTGCTTCTCCTTGTTTGTGGGTGTCTCCTTATTGATTGTGGTTGCTCCACTATGGAGTAGAGAGTTCACCTACTCTTCCTTGTGTGGTGTTTTGCACCCTCCCGGTAGTCCATACAAACTATGAGGGTATGGAACTTTGGGGACATATTCCATATCTAACTATATGATGTTCTTCTCAGGTATCTCCTCAATAGGGAGTTTTGGCTCCTTGTTAATAGAGATGTATTTTACCTGTTGATGTTGTTGTGTGGGTGTGGCATTCCCAGTAGGTTCCTTCTGAATGAGCTTCTTCATGGAAGCCATCTCCTCCACAATTTGAGAAATTTGATACTGCATGCTCTGTATCTATGCCCCATGGCTTTGAAGAACCTGTTGCATCTGTCCCATGAACAACTCATTTTTCTTGAGTAGTTTCTTGAGCATCTCATTGGTACTATCTTCTTCATTGTTTCTATACCCTTGTTGCCTCATGTACTTGGCCTTTTCTACCTCTTCTTCCTCTTCCTTCATATATATCATATTAGCAATCAAATCTAGCTTTTCATTCAATGCATTGATCACCTTTAACTCTGCCACACTATTGATGTGCTCTGGGCATTCTCTCTCATTATCCTAGGATTGGTTTTTGGCCATTATCTACAGAATCTCCTGGTACTTAGATGGTGAGTTATTAAGAAAGAAATATGTGCCTACACTGTCCAGAGTGACACGTTCATTGTGGTTGAGACCAAAGTAAAACATCCTAACTTGGTCCTCCTGATCTATCCCATGATGAGGGACTTTCCTGAGCATGTTCTAAAAATGCTCCCAAGCCTCAGAATAGGACTCAACTGCTTGTTGTTTGAAATTGTGAATCTTCCTCACAAGCTCATTTGTCTTCTTAGGAGGGAAGTACCTTTCAAAGAATGTCTTGATCATTTGATCCCATGTCTCAATCGACTCCTTTGGGAAGTTGTGCAGTCATTCTTTTGCCTTGTCTTCCAGTGATGATGATAATAGTTTCAGATAAATAGTTGTATGTGGAAATGTATCCACTTTCACCATATCACAGCACTCAACAAAGTTGTTGATATATGCCACCGGGTCTTCATGAGTGTGCCCGTGATAAGCCTGCGACTTGACTAGTGCAATCATCCATGGATAAATCTTGTACTGTGCTATGTCCACAACCTATTTCTTAATCGGGCCCAGGTGAGCAGTCAAAGAAGATGCCTTGATCTTCTCCCATATGGTCTTTTCTTCAGTTGATGCTCCATCACCCATTGTTGCTTTACTAGTACCTTGAAATTTCAAATGACAGTGTATGAACCGGTACTAATAATTTAAAAAGGTAAACAAGATTTGCAATGTAGTTCAAAAGATTAAAATGAATTGTGATAAATAAAAAGTGGCCTAAAGTGACCCCCCCGCAACACTCGTAGTGCTGAAACTTCACCGTCTCCCCGACAACGACGCCAAAAACTTGACACGCTAAAACTATGCGTAAACGCAAGTGCACATGTCGAGTAATATAGGCCTATGTGAGGCCCGAGTCAAACTCAAGGAGACATAGTCTTAGTGACTACTACTAGCTATGGTGCGATCAACTAAGATGATTAAAAAGTTGAATTTGAGTTTGAATAAAATAAAAGAATATTAAAAATGGTTGATTTGAAAGAGATAAATTCCTTAGGGTAACTGATTTCACCATGGGGTCTCATCGTATCTTATTTCTACTGAATTAATATAAATTCCTACTCTATCCAAAGATAGAAAGCATGTAGTCAAAATTTCCCACTTTCGCGGTACAATTCACTACCTAGATGTAAGCCAATTCTACGTCTGCAGTTATTTATCTCTTAATCTTGGTGCATTATCGAAAACTTTGGGTTCTTTCCACTGACTGTATGTTTCCTTTTCCAAGGAACACGTAGGAAAGTGTATAAGTTATGGTTTTCTAACCTTTAATCCTCCTTCCAAAATCATTATCGGTTTGTAATCTTATCGAAGGTGATCAAGCAATGATAGGTCGTTCAAATCCACACTTATATATCCAGGAATAAAGAGAAATTTATACTAATTCATGTAAAAAGTCAATACAACGATTCCCCAGGCTACTCTCAGGTCCTAAGCAAAGAAGGGGTTTAGCCCCGCATGGTTTTCGGTTATGAATACATAGAGAGAGAAAAGAAAAATGTGGGAAACATGAAGGAAGTTCATGTAACCCCTAGAGAGAAGGTGTCCTGGATGATCCTCTTCGAGAAACGCACATTTTGTAGTCTTCTCGCAGTAAAATCGTCCGTCAGAGGTGCTCAGATCTCCCGGTTGGCATCCTTCAGCTCCTTGCTTCTCTCTCTCTTTGGTGCAACGTGATCTCCCCCTTAGGTTTGGCCGTCCCTTTTTAGGTCATACGCCAACTTACGGTACCACATAACGTGGACTGTCAGATCTGGGCAGATCTAACAAATGCTGATTTTCAGAAAAGTCAGTGGCACCGACTAGGAAGTCGGTGGCACCAACTCTTCTCTCCTGGATCGGTTACTGATGTAATCTCGGTGGCACTAACTTGAAGGTTCGGTGGCACCGACTCTATTATGTACATAAAGTACTTGAAAAATGCAGAAAAATGCATATAAGTATGGGGAATATATAAAATCATATAAATATGATAAAATAAGTATAATTTGATGCAAATAGAGTGTACAGGCCAACAATAGTGATTTATGCAAATATAATCAAGAAAATGACAAATACATGCACAAAACAAGTATAAAGTAAGCCTGTAAAAGGGACTCAAAACTCATGAATTAGTATGTCTAGGTTAGAATATGGGTGGTTAATAATAACCATTCTTAAAATATTTGCCTTGTGATTTTATCCTCTCTCTCTCTATTAAGGTTCAAGTTTCATCAACTAGGGTGAACTTTATTTTTATTGTGAGGTATATTTATAAGAATGCTTTATTAATAAAATCTAGGATTTTAGTTCTACATGCACTCACATGTGATTATATAGTTGCTTGTTATTATGCATATCAATATCATCAAATGTAGATCATAGCTATAGTTATATCTAAGTATCACATCTTTCATCCATTCACTTTCAAATCTATTATCTTGTATACTAGTTATCAAGTTGATAACATTAAGGTTACATGAATGGATTTATCGAAGCATATACTTGTGTACCCATCCCCAATATAGTTGCATACTATATATCATATATCCATATGATTATGTCTAATATTGAATGTGTCTAGTACTCATATGAATTAGTAACTAGAGGGTAGTCATTAACTGGTGTGAAAAACTGAATTGCATGGAGGGGGAGGTACTGACCTATAGACTTATGGAAGAAGCCAATTGATTTGTAACATATCAGGTTGATGTTGGCCTGAACCGATTAGGCTCTTGATCTTCTCTAGTCACTGACATTGTCAGCCATGATTGGGATTCCAGTCTGAACTAGGTCTTCACTTCCATTGTAAGCTTCAATGATCATATGCATGAGGTGAAGGAACCTAGTTGTAGAATCGAGGAACAATGCTACAATATGTGCATTTGCACATCTCCTTCAATTCACTACTTGCATTACAAGTCTAATGTTGAGGGACTGGCTAGGTTTGCTCATTGTTAGGGTCATGAGGGGAGTTTGGTGGTGGTCAAGACATTATGTGGCATTGGGGATTGGTGCAAAACAAGAGAAGAAGGTGTTGTGTCAACATGCAGACTGGTTTCTTGTCTCTACTGTCTGCACATGGTGCACCATAAGGGATGAAGTAGAGTATAACACAGGTGATGATTAGGATTCTTGATGTTGTAGATGTCAGGGCTAGGCTGGGAAGACATGGAGTTTGAAGGCAAGAGCATGGCTGGAAATGGGAGTTGGTAGTTTATCGAGTTGGTGGTGTAGGGAGAGCAAGGAGTAGAGATGGTAGGGGTTCTTGGGATTAGGAGAAGGAAATAAGTCGGACTAATGAGGAGAAGGGTGACGGCATTGGAATTTGACCTGGATTGGGAATCACATTTGGTTTGTTTATGGCTACGGTGTCGAGATGATGCCCTGTGGGTAGCAGTGGCAGTGCTTGTGAGGACCAAGCCACTAGCGCACAGTCGGGAGGTGGCAGTCACTATGACTATCACAAAGGTGGGGGGGCATTTCTCACACCTGAATGACGCAACATAGGGACGGAGCACTATTGTGCATCGAGGGCATAGGTCATGGTGGTCATCAGATCAGGCGGTTGTTACTAGTGGCATGAGGTGGTTCCCTCAAGTGTGACACAGATGCTCTATGGCCCTAGCGGTTTGGGCACATGATGAGAGTAGAGGGAAACATAGGGTGACTGTTGATCTACAACACCATCATCGGCCAGAGGCTGGTGGCGGCAGATCACTCTATCGCTAGTAGGACCCTAAGAGGGAGAGAAGATGGTCGGGTCTTTTCTGGTTGTAGAATCATCAATAGCCTCTGATGTTACTCAAGGAAGGGCATCTAGGGTTTTGAGGATGATCGCTGCAAAGGTATCTAAGAAGAGATAAGAGAAGGAAGAGAGAACATTGTGTCAGTTATAGAGTGGAGTCATGCGGGTTCTCACTGGGTAGGGTAGATGCAACTTGCAAGGGGTGAGAAAAAAAATAATTCTAGGTTATTAATAAGGTGGTCAATGTGGTCCATTAATTCAATGATTAAATTAGGTATTTTCTTCCCTATTAATTTAAGGAAGTAAACTACATTTAAAAGGGATAAAATTATGCAGTTAAGCTAATTAGGTTACAAGGAATCCAAATTTGGAATAAATTTTATATTTTAAAAATATTTTGTATTCAATTTTATTAATTGTATTAAGCATTCATTAAATTTATTCATTCATTATTAATTAATTATGACACATTATTTCCTATTATCAATTTCCCTTTTTTAAGATTACAGAGGGTCAAATTATAGTCAAACATATTATTTCATGTTTTCATAATATAAACTCTATTATTAAATTAGTTTATCTATGTCATTTTAATGTCTCACATGCAAGGGTGTTTAAGTTACATTATTTTATTTGACTTCAATTTATCAAAATATCCTTTAATTTAGGAAAAGTAGTACAAGACATTAATTAAATTAAGTGGCTTCTAGAACAATGTAGGGTTATGCTAAATGTTTATATTTGAGTATGTTATAATCCCCTTGGTGATACAAATCATTGAAAATCATGTTCCACATATTCATAATCATTATTTGTGTAGGAAAATGTATGAGTAGTAGAAAATTGAGTCTTTATTTCATTCAACAATTCATAACAATCTTATAAAAAATAGATCTAAGTAGCACGAGAACAATCATCAATAAAAGTTACAAAATATTGTACACTAGTATGATTACCAATACATAGTCCAAAAACATCACAATGAACTAAATAAAACAAACTTGGACTCCTATTGTTATGACAAGGAGGAAACACTATCTGATAGTGTTCTCTAAGTTGATAAGACTGACATGAAAAGTTTTTAGGAAACAAAGTTGAAAATAAAGACCTCAATTTAGAGGTAGAAGGATGACCAATCCTCGGGTACCATTGATGAAGAGAGCTAGACTGGGCCACAGTAGCAATAGAAGGAGGGTTTGATGAAGTCTTTAGATAGTATAGACCATCTTCTCCTTCATATCCACCACCAGTTCTCTTCATCATCCTGATACCTTGCATGGAGACATTGTAAGGAAAGAAGGTTACACTATAGTTTAAAGTTTTAGTGATTTTTCTAATAGACATCAAGTTTAGCAAAAAAAATTGGAACAAACAAAATAGATTAATAATATGCTATTCACATCTCCTCTCCCAATAACTACAGAAGTGGATCCATCTATTAGTCACACAGGCGGATGACAAGTAGATTTCTCCAAGTAAGTAAATACTTTCTTATTGCTAATCATATGGACTATCGCACTCAAGTCAAAAACCCAATCCTCTTTTGATGAAGACGAAGAGTCTTGAAGACATGAGGGGTCACCAGAGTGTTGGGCAATATTTTCTTGAGGTATAATAATAAAAAAAGAAGTCTTGTAGTTTGTCAATGTCAGAAGAACTCAATGTTACCATATGATGATTAGTATTACTAGGTATAGAATTAGATTCTCAATCAGCATCACTAGTTGACACTTTATTGGTCCAATTTGGATTCCCATGCTTTAGATTGAATTTGTATTCATTGTGATTAGTACACTTGAAAATATTATAGAAGATAGATTGGGAAGGAGAGGAAGAAGATGACACTCTCCCACTATTATTGAGATTTTTCCCTAGACACACAACAGGATTACCACACCCTCATCTTGAAAACAAAGGATAGCATACTCCTCGGTAGTAGTAGAAGACATAGAATGAGATAGTTGAAGATAGACATCATCTAACACTGGAAAGGGTTCATATGTACGAATTTATTGACGAACATTTGTTGGGAAATAACAACACTAAGTATGAAGAAAAAACCAAAAAAGTATGTCCTTATTTCCCATAATAGCAAGATCGTGTCAACAACTATGTAATGGGAAGGATGGTTTAATGAGTTCATACATGGCCTTGGAGCAATTCCAGTGACTATAAATCATTGCAGTAGTCATTCACTTCTAGTTGCATGAGACTCATCTGTAGGAAACTCCTACTTGCACTTGGACAACATCTATGCAACTCCTAGTCTTCACCATGGACAGTAGACTCGAATAGCGTCTACAGTGGCTCCACCATGAACTACATTTTGATGTTGTCCTCTTAGCAGAAGACAACAACCTCCTCGCCTCTATAGTAGTCCCAACGTACCACCTAGAACTCATTTTATTCTACTAGAACATTCAGGAAGGAGTTGTCCCTCCCGTTGGTGTACTATCACCAACTTGCTCTCCCACAATTGTTTCTACTTGCTATCCCTCCCTTTAGTGGGTAGGAATTGTCCAGTCTCTCTATTAGTTACCTCAACTAGATAAGACAATAATTATCAGAAGCATTGAGTTGTGACAATTGGAAACCCTAATTATCCTTCTATTTATAGGAGGGGTTAGGGTCAGGGTTCCCGGTCTTTATGGGAGTGGAAGGGACCAAAATTTCTATTAATTAATTGCCTTGCGATAGATGACCCGATCGGTTCACTAGTGAACTGGTCAGATGGTACTATGAGCCGACAGGAAACACTAGTTGGACATTAATTGGAAATGAATTGCAAATTCACTTAAATTTAGGAAACACTTTGAAATGATGGTTATGAGTCTAGTCAGTTAATTAGTAGTTTAATTGAATACCTAAACATCTTTTCTAATCAAATTAAACTTCATTCATGGATAAACTCCTCTTCTAGATGAATTCTTGTGTGTGTGATCCTATAGGTCCCATAACATGTTGGCAGTGAATGTCCATAACTAGTTTGTGACATCATAAGTAAAGAGTAGTGCCTAGTCACATCATTGCTATCCAAGTGAAATGGAAAACTGGAGAACAACTTAAGCCTACAATATGTGTAAGGTGTTACAGTGATTGTCTAATTCCTTTGTCTCTAATATCGAGAATGAACTCAAGGCATGGAATTTTCATCCTCTCAATGTTCAATCTATATTCCTTGAACCAAGTGCAGACTGTCTGAGATATATGTGACCTCAATATCATATATTGATTCATATGCGCATGTGCATGATTTTCTCACTCTTTCTTACCAAGTGGCATGGATATCATACTCTAGTAGGAGGGACATATCCCATGTACATCACTCACAGACATCCTCATGTGTCATAATGCACTCAATCATCACCTTTATGGAAACCCTTATTCATGATCACAGTGGATGATGTTGAAGCATATTGAATGACACATGATGAGTGTAGTGACTTTAGGTCTAAGAACTACAATCACCACATTCACTATGAGAGATGACTATGACCACCATTCATGGTTTCCATGTGTCACTCTCAATGTGGGTATGTCTGATACATTGTTCGCTAACAAGTATCTATGTGCTTGGCTTGATATCACATATCATAAGTGATGAGATTATGTCACCAAACAACACACACTCTAGTTTTAAGTGTTATTGTTGTCTATTAGCATTCCACAGTGACAACCGACTAGGGACATATTAAGAATGTGCATTCTCTTAACATTAGTATGATCTCATTATTCAAGTCACATACTTGATGACACATGTCATTGAGTATTATCATTCTTTAGACATTCATTATATTTCTTCTTTATCTCATGACTGAGTGAAACATAATGAATTGGAAGCTTTCCTTTATTATTATAAATCAAATCCTTTATGTGATATGCCATCACAATCATCATATGGTTATCTCTCTGGGAATACATACCAATAGACTTCCACTTGCACTTAGAGACAATCACCAAAAATCATATTCTTAGTGATCTAAACATTTCCAACATGTTTCTATTGTACAAGTGCTAATCCAGCAGGTTATCAACACTTTACTTTTAGTTTGTATATCTCATGCTCCTCGTCTCTTCATTATACAATTTCTCATATGAGATGGAACTAACATAATATGGTATCAAATATTCCATGCCTAACCAGTGACTCCATTGTTGTCACAATATCTCTACTGTGTCATCAATGATTGGAACATATTTAAGTTCATCCATATGAACTTATAGATCCATATAGTATCCACTTTGGTGTTCACAACACCAGGATACTCAACTTATGTTGTAGAATTGAATTATTGGTATGTAGTTTGGAACTCTTCCAACTTACAACTCTTTTCACATTTTATATTGCGATCAATTTTGTCATTTTGAAAGCTTGCATCAGTGTAATCCGTAAACTCAACTATTCCTTATTGTGGTAATATGGAAAGTAACCCTTAGTGCTTATCAGGTACTAATGGATATCTTTTAATGACATTCTAATGACCCTCATTGGAATCTAATCATCTTCTCATGTTCATTACATACAATATTTTGGGATGGGTACATTATATAGAATACGTGATAGATCCATTTTTTCATGCACATCACATCTTACTTATGTCTTTCCATTGTTCATAAGAATCGGAACATAGGATTCATGAGAGACTAATCCAAATTCACTCTCATTGAATCCTCCATGTTGAACTCTTTAACATCTTGCTATTGTATGTTCTCATACTTAGGTTATGAAACTTTCAATAACTATCTATATAGATCTTGATCCCTGTCACGGGATGTTTCACCTAATCCTTCATTACTGAAGGTGTTTTCATTGCTAGGTCTCAACACTTATAGTACTGAGATATTATTCCCCATCAATATGTGGAATATTTATTTATGTTCCCACTGAATCTTTTGTAATCACAAATTTCATTTTTATCTTGATTCAAGTCAACCTCTTTGACTATCTTTTCAAAATAAAGATTTAAGCTCTAAGGAGCTTGTCTCAACCCTAGATTGAAATTTGTATCTTACAAACTTTATTTGTATTCATGAAGTTATAAAGCCTTTAGGTTGTGTCACGTACACATCCTTTCAAATATTCCCTTTAAGGAATCTGGTTCTACTCTTCATATGCCAAATACCATAGTCTATATAAGCTGCAACAACACGCATGACAATTGCTAAAGGGATTTCACCATGTTCAACAACTTGAACTGGTTTAAAATCCATTATAACCAATATGTCCCTTTATGTTATCCATGTTGGTTTTCCTCTCCTAAAAACCCAATTACACCCTTTTTGTCTTACCCCTTTAGGTAGTACTACAAAGGTTATACCTTGTTAGTTAACATGGACTCCCTAATGGCTTTGAGTCATTTCTCAGATTTTGGTTCTCAACAGCTTCTAGTTGACTTGTAGTCTCATCATCTTATGACCAACCCACCTGACATATCAGATTCACAATCTTTCAATTTTAGAGGTTCTACTAGAACTATGAGGTTTTGTGGTACATAAGGAACTTGAGATTCCACAACAATATGTGATTTCCAATTTTTCTCATTGTACCTTCTTATTGATCTCAAACCTTTTGCATTCTACTTTTACTCCCACTGGTTATTTTGGAACTTGGTTATCTTAGCAACAAAACACTTTTGTTATTGGATTGGGATTAGAGTTAGTATTCAACAATTATGGTTTTTGGATGAACCTTTCAAGAAACTACTTTCTTTGTATAAGTTTTAATCTTTGAGACATATTGGGACATTCGCATATCATATCACATATGATTTCTTTTAAACCACTTTAGATGGTCCATTTTTTTAGTGTTATATATCCATGAGAAGATTAGAATTTTAGATTAAATGATAATCACATCAAGATCCATCAGGATGTAATTCCTTCTTTCTGATACATCATCATGTTTTAGTTGGATTTGACTTATAATACACTATCATGGTCTATCCATAAGGTCCTCAAATTTTGATGTAAAGTACTTGAGCATTTGATCATATCTATGTTTCTTAATACTTTTTATCAAAATTATACTTCATTTATAATATCCTTGAACACTTCAAGAGATTCATACTTGTATTTCACCAAATGCGGACTTTATATCAACTAGATCATCAGTGAATATAATGAAGTACAAACAACTACCTCTAGCATTTATTCTATAGGATCCTCATACATCAACATGTATAAGTTCTAATAGAGTGATTATCCTCCCACTACATCTAGTGAACAATACTTTGTCATATTGCTCATAATTAATACATGCATGTCTCTTATTGGTTCAATAACCAAAAGAGTCTAGATAAACATCAATATGGATTCTAGATATGTATTTCTTATACATGTGCACAAGATGACAATGATAAAGATTATTTGAGTTATCATTTATAGTCCTTTTGGTATTTATGTTATTAACATTCATCTCTAGATCCTTTTGGATAAAGATCACTAAATGTTGGGGTATTGCCATACAAGATCACATCTTTGAAATGGAAGCATTAACAATTCTTTATTTATAATCTTCCTTGTCATACAAGATGCATAAAGTAAATGTTTCTATTACTAGAATAATGAAATAGTAGTTCAAGTAACTCTATTACATGCCTATTGGGCTAAGATAAATTTTAAATCTAAACTAAGGCTACATCAACTCTTGCTTCACATAGTCCATCTTTGTCCTTTCTAAAGTCTTTACTTCTAACCAGATCTTTCACATCACGTAAGTGAGATCTCTATCTGGAATCACATACCAAGATGAAGAAGTAATAAAATTTATATTATAATGTTTATACCTGAAGTAGAGGCCTCTTCCTCTTCCTTCTTATTCTTTAGTTCCTCCAGAAAGAGAGGAAAAATTCTTTTCCAATGTCCAAACTGGTGATAGTGGTGACCATCGCCTCTTTTCTTTACTCCTCCATTTGCCTTGATATCTAAAGACTTGAGCTTCTAGCTAGAATTTTAACTCTTCTTAGCTTTTCCTTTTCCTATAGACTTTCCCTTTTTCTTGTTGATCATCATCACAAACTTGGGTTTGTCTTTATTCATTTTTGTCTCAATTGTTGTCAACATGCCTAATAACTCTGTCAATGGCTTGTAAAAGTTATTCGTGTTGTAGTTCATGACAAACAGATTGTATGATTCTAGAAGAGACTATAGAATCACATTAGTGGCCAACTCTTGATCCAAGGGGAATCCCAATCTATCCAGGTTCTCCATATATCCAATGATCTTGAGTACATGAGGACCTACTAGATCTCATTTGCCATGTTATATTTGACCAGTGCCTTGGAAACCTCATATCTCTCTTGTTTTGCCTAATCTTGCAACATGTTCTTAAGATATGTGACAATCTCAATAACATCCGTGTTCTCAGGATGCCTCTACAACTCATAGTTCATGAGCATGGCATCAGACACTTGACATCCAAGACAACTTCAATATGCTTCTTGTAAGGATCCATGTGAGTCTTAGGTGCATTGGGAAGGGGTTCATTTGGCTCTAGTGTCTCTAGGACATAAATCATGCACTCTTGTGTGAGAATTATTCTCAGCATCTTGAACCACTCGTGGAAATTATTTACATTTAACTTGTCCTTCTCAAGGAGTGATCACAGAGAAAAGTGGTTATTGTTTGTTGCCATTTGATTCTACAAAAGAATTTGCACTTTTATCAAAAAACTCATTTTTAATTTGATTAAAATTGTTGATATTAATTAGGTAATTAATTAACTATCTCTCTCGTTATTTTTATCAAATTGACATCCCTCAATTATCAATTTGGAAGATTGCAGTGAACAATCTTCTAATGACCCAAGATCTAAATTAATTCAATTATTACCCGGCCAACGCCAGCATCCATAATCAATCATTAAGGTAGGCAATGTTTCCCAGTTGCCTCTCATGCAATTCTTGAATACATAAGTATGTACAACCTTTTTCCACAATTATTTGCATGCTTCTGGTGCTTAATCTCATTAAGGCCAGATAGTTAAGTCTGACCCAAAAGTTGATAGGATAACAATGCACCCCGCTTGGCAAGCCCACATTATTACCATCACACTTCCACAAGAAAAATAGTACACCATCCTTGGGATGTCCATGCTTAATCGATAAAGCTTTTCATGTGTGGCGCTAATGGAAAGCATCTTATACTTAATATATTTGATTGAGGGATTATATATATATATATATATCATATATATACATATACATATCCAATCACCACATACTAGTACATATCATATACATGCTATATCCCATAATATAAACATGCAATATAATACATTAGCGATGGTTATGGCCATATCTACTGCAATCCCTTGGGTCCATAAGGAATTACTACTACCTAGGTCAACATCACATACATGCATGAACCTGATGTTGGTGTACGTTTTTGCTTGCCAATCTGGGTTGATCAGTTCAACCCTTAAACCGATCGTCTCACCTCTTGGCTGGTCGGTTGGTTGCCTAAAATGATCGGTTGACCTCATATACAATCAATGTTTGGACACCTCCAAACAGTCAGTTAGGACCGCCATATGCTTGGTTTTCTCCTCCTGTGATCCACCCTCTTTGGTCCTCTAGTCGAGTAGCTCGTCACGTAAAATAGACGGCTTGCTTGATGTTGATTGTCATCTTCGTTGTTTTATAAAACAATCTTTTATATTGCTATTATGCTTATTACATGGTAATGAGAAACCTTAAGTTATATTTGAAGGGGAAAAAGGTAGGAAAGAATATTCTTTTTACAGTGGGAAGAAGAAGATGAGGCTCAATATGCAAATTGAGATAAAACATGAATAAAATCAAACTATATAACCACACACAGATATTTGGGTTATTGGCCATAGCCATGCTACACATCCACCATCAAAACCAATTTTAGGGTGACACATGTAAATTGCATATATATACATATATATAGTAGTTTGAGATTACATGTGGTCTTTGATCGGATATATACATTAAGCAGTTTAAGTATTCACATCGTATATAATAAATAAACTATGAAAACTAAAAATTTGATCATATCGATTATCCTAAAAAACAATTAATTAACCTCACTTTGATACCACTGTTGGGAAATAACAACATAGAGTAAACAGCAAAAACAAAAAAGTATGTCCTTAATTTGCATAACTGCAAGATCGTGTCAACATCTATGTAATAAGAAGGATGATTTAATGAATTCATACTTGATCCTAGACAAAGTACATTGAATATAACTCATTACAGTAGTCATGCACTCCTAGTTACACTAGGACTTGTCTGCAGAAACTCCTAGTTGCACTTGGACAGGGTCGGTGCGGCTCCTGGTCTTCACCATGGACAACAGACTCAAACAACATTTGCAGTGGCTCCACCATAGGTTGTAGGCTGACATTGTCCTCCTAGTAGTAGAGAAAAGCCTCCTCGCCTCTATAGTAGTCCACACAGACCACCTATAACTCTTTTTATTCTACTAGAATAGATAGGAATGAGTTGTCCCTCCCGTTGGTGTACTAGTCACCAACTTACTCTCCCACAATCATTTCTCCCTTGTTATCCCTCCCTTTAGCAGGTAGGACTTGATCGGACTCTCTATTGGTTACCACAACTAGAGAGGACAAAAACTGTCAAAAGCAATTGAGTTGTGTCTCTGGGAAGCCCCCAGTACCCCTCCATTTCTAGGAGAGGTTAGGGTCAGGGATCCCAGTCTGTGTAGGAGTGGAAGGGACCAGAATTTCCATGAATTAATTGCCCTGCAATAGATTACCCAGTCTGTTCACTAGTGAGTTGTTCAGCTAGCACAGTGAGCCGATCGGTTCACTCAGTGAGACAAACATTTCAAAGAGTTTCTGAATCACAATTGAATTTGCAATTCATTTCCAATTAATGTTCAACATTAATTCCTTGTACCAATAAAATTGAACAAGTGAAGCGATCAACTATTCCCATGAATAAGAAAAATCACCAGAAGCTTCATTTGGCATGATTGATCTGATAGGTTCACTAGGTGAACTGGTCATCTTGCCAAACCTGAGTCGATCAATTGGTGCCCTGACTCATGTAGAATTCAGCCAATTCATTTTTCAATCAACCTGACACCCTAACTACTCAGTCCACCACTTGAACTTCATGATTATGAGTTTGGTCAGTTAATTGGTTGTTTAATTGATTGCCTAAACATTTTTTTAATCAAGTTAAAGATCATTCATGGATAAACTCCTCTTCTAGATGAAATCCTATGTGTGCGACTCTATAGGTCCCATATCACGTTGGCACTGAAAGTCAATTACTAGTATATGACATCACAAGCAAAGAGTGGCGCCTAGTCACACATCATTGCTACCCAAGTGAAGTGGAAAGTTGGAGAACAACTTCAACCTAAAATCTGTGTAAGTTAACCTAGAAATTCAAAATTTGAGTATGAATTCTATTTTGGATTTATCTCTTGTCCTCACCTTCAATTTCATGTTTGAATACATAATTGATAACCCTTGACTGCAATTGATACCTTGATGACCCTCAATTTGACTCTAATTTAGTTTTAAAACATAACACTTGTCACCATCCTTTCCTTTTATTTTTATGTATATTTGAATGCATGTATTCTTTTCTTCTCATTCTCGTGTTGTAGAGATCTTTCTCATGTTTTAAACATGTGTTTTCTTTCCCAAATCAAAACTATGATGTGAAAGTTATGCCCAATTGAAAACCTTGTGGATTAAACCTTGTTTTGTCCCTTTTTTAATCGTTTTACACACAAATGGACCCAAGTTTAAATTTCACAGCCCACTACTCCCCCTTTACCTCTCTCTATGTGATCAAATGCTTGACCTGTCAACCAATCAGGAACCAAGGTTAACTGAACCATGAATTTGGGCCATTGGATCCATGTCCACAGATTGCCACTGAGGATAAAAAGCCAGGAGGGCTTTGCCTACCTCTGTACTCAACTACCATCTCTCTTTGTGTTGTAGCCACCAACCCCCCCCCCGGTTTGGCACCACCCATTCCCTCTAGTTCTCATTTCCTTTTTCCAAATTGAAACCCTCTTTCAACTCCTCTCTTCAGCCACTTTGTTTCCCCTCTTTTGTCTTTTACTATCAGGAACCCTAGCTCTTCCCCCTTCTTCTTCTCATGCTCACCTCAGTGGTGCCTCCGTCATAGCCTAGATAGGGTGTTTCTAACGTAGCCTCCCTGTCCACCTGTGAAGGGAGGATCTGAGTCTGGGGGCCAACCGCACTCAACCAACCTTTTCCACATAAGATTCAACCCATTCTCCCCTCATTCGATTTGATCTACAATGAGCTAGAGAGCATGTTTGTGTAGCTTCATTGCTGCTTGAGGCATCAGTGGACGACGTCTGCCCATGTTGGTCAACCTCCATCAGCCGCTAAGGGAGTGGTTTCCCATGTCTTCTAACCAAGGCATATGGTAACTAGAGGTTGCCATCAGGCTGGATGGCGATCCTCAACCGCAAGTCCATAGTCAGCGAGGTGGGTCACCCTATCTTGCCCAGTAGTGAAGGATGCCACCTCCCAACTTGACCCAATTGAGATATAATCCTCCAATAAAACCTTAATCAAGGGTAAATTCTTCAAAATCCCATATCGTTATAGTCTCTTGCCCATATATCATGATGTAATATATTGTTTTGTTTAGAAAAATGTCACCTATCTAATGGTGTTGAATCTAGTTCTAATTTCATACATTTTGTCCCTAATTTAGTAAAAATGGTGTCATTGTAATCTTATGCTTATAATCAATCCTAAGCATGCACCACTTGTATATTTAATTATCTTGGACATTATGTTCATGCAAATCAGTAAACTCTATCTCCCTTTGACTGTGATTGGCATATTGGACCATCTAAATGCACCCCAATGATCATCTTGACCCTATGATTAGCTTTTCTCTATATATGTCTCTTTTAGCTTGGCTGGTTGCGGCCCAGTAAGTCCCAATGAAGGACCCAGGTTCAAATCACGTTGTAGGTGCTCTATGAAAAGTAACTGAATTTAATTGGGCGTGGGAGGGGGTGATCGGACCACTCACTGCTCATGTCCCTTGGGTTTACATTGTCAGGGTGGGGTCACCTAAGTGGCTCCTCCTTGGGGGTGGTTCCCAAGTAAATAAAAAAAACATGATCATATATGGAGTCTTGGACCTAATGGTTCATCGTGTAATGGTTTAACTTCAAAATAAGTAACCTAATTTGAGAATTGTACTCTTTTGGAAAAATACTTCATGCTAATGCTCTAATTTTACCATGTATGATCCCAAATACTCACTCTTGTGCTCAAACATGTGCCTTATGACTTAGCTTGCAATGATGAAATGTAGAATGATAACTAATCTATTTTACATGATCTCTATATTGAAATTAGTAATCATTGTAGTATTTGACATTGTGTTTAAACAAATATTTTTCCCTTATCCTATGCTTGACTCATAAGACAACTTGGTGAACTAATGTGCTCTATAGACTCCATGTTACACTTAGTGTCATCTAAATCCATATGTTGAATGTCAGACACTAACCTTGCAACAATTATTCTCTAATAGTATCCATGTTATCATCATGACTTCAATCAACACTTTTAGCATACTATAACCTAAATCTTAACTTGATCTATCCTATGTTTCCTCATGATCTTATGATTTTACAATGTGACCATGTTGTATGAAATGAATGTAATATGAATAATTATGATCTTGCACGAATAGACCATGATGATAACCTAAATCTCATGCTTACTTCTAAATCAAACCTTATATCCATCTTGTAGTACTCATAATGTTAATGTATCACCTAGACCTAAGGTGTTGATATGACTTTTGGTCTATGATTGAATACTTGCATGCATGTTTAGAATGAAGATTGAAATACCTGAAACCTAGGTCTAGGGGAACATCCACATGAATCATATGATGTTTAGATTATCAAAATCCTTTTGACGTAAGACTTCATGTATGTCTTTTATATCTTGGGTCCACATTTAGTTAGGCCCTCTCTAGCAATCTTACTCGTGGATCATATTTTGTTCTCTACTTGTAAGGTATGCTTTATCTCTTGACCCTACTATGTTATTGGCTTGTTTGTATGTGCTTGTATGAACAATTTGCTAGGTAACTACTTGTTTGAGCTACTTGTTCCCTATGATTAGTACATTAGTTTTGCTTGAGATAAGTTGAACAAATCTTGAACATAATTGAACTTGTCCATCACACTAACCTTTTGTACCTAATTGTTCTCGGGGTAAGGGCACAAGGTTGGTCATTTTACTTGAGATGTCAAGATAAGGCATACCATGTCAATAAAAGGGTTTCCTAATCTTGAGCACCATTATGGACCCTTCTAATGGGAAGCTAATCAATGGCCATAATATGTTGTCAAGTATAATGGAAATACACTTAAAACATGTTATGTATAGAATAAAATTACTAATTGTTCTTGTCTCATTTATTCTTCTTATTTTATATGATGTTTCTATCCAAGAAACTTTTATAGTACTCTTAAACTATGGCTACATGTTTTTCATAGTGTACTTTACACTTTAGCATTAATATTTTTTGTTTATCAAATTTGTAGTTGCCAAATGAAGAACCATTGCACTCAAGACTCTAAGATCGCAAATGAATCACCAATGGGTACTCTTGGTATAAAAAAGGGTACATGTTTCTCTATCTCCTTTAGTATCTTGTATATCTTGTTGTTATTGCTTTTACATATATATTATTTTGCAAACTATTTGTGCCATTCTAGGGACGGACACCCAAGTTCACTCACCTTTGGCTTTGTAGCCATTATTGGTGTGGACTTAGGGTAACAAATGGTTCTGTGACAAATGGAATCAGAGTGAAACACATAGGCCTCTATATATGTGTAAGGCATAACACATCCTAGGAACCCAGAGAGGACTAAAATCCTTTCTTCAAAGTTTAGAGAGTCTTCTAGCATCTCATCTCTTCTTAAGGACCACCTAAGCCACCCAAGTAGATGATGATTAGTTAGTCTTATCGTTTCCTCATGTGATTCTTCTCTCATGATTGTTAAGAACATGGTTTCTCGGTTTTGGGTATCCTATGTATGGGAAAACTAAAATTCACTTGAAATCATGAAAGTTGATTTCGATAAATGCCATGACCTAATCTTAAATTAGTAACCCTATTTGATGTATAAACTACTTTTGAAAGTAAGGTATACATGTGTTAAGTTTATGAAAAATAAAGATCGGATATAAGTGTGTTATGTTTGAGGTAAACTATTGATATGGTGATATAAGGTGGAACTTATGTTCTAAACCCATGTTGTATGAGGTCCCCATTGATTAAACCTATGGTGTCCCTATTTTGATCAATCCTCAAACATATCTAATCTAAACTCTCCATATTGATATGTATAATGCCAATACTCTGAAATGACCATGTCTTTGGAACCCTAGATCATGATGTGAAGACGTGTTACAGTAGGAAAATCCCGTATTGACCATTATGTCTTGTTTGTAGGCTCAATTTGAATAATATGATAGACCCAGTTCTCAATCTTGCAGTATTTTACTCAAACTCTTGATTTTTCAATTTGACTTCCCAATTTCCAAAATATACCCTTACCTTGATCTTGAAAGAAAGGGAATGAAATTTGACCTTAATCTTGCAAAATCTTGAGGTATGGTTGCCTTATTAAATCTTGATGTTTGATGTTTGATGCATGATACTCTCCCTATTTGGATATGATTGTTGACTCATGACTAAGGTAGACTTTTGTGGTAGATTAGGGTGATATTTTATTTATGACTCCCTTAACCTAGGTCACATCCCTATTATGACTGCCTCTTTATTTTCATGTTGTTGATTTTTTAAAGTTTGGGAAGACAACCCCTTCCATCCAATTTTGACTCCTTGACCTAAGTATCTAATAGGCCAAACCCATGATGATATTGGTACTTGATCTTGAATCTCGATTTAATGATGATCTTTAAATATGATGTTGGTGACTATAGTTAGTGGTTATGTTCCTAGAAAAATCTAGGCCTAGATCATTCATCAACCAAGACTACCATGAAAATGAACTTGATGTAAATACCACAAAATTTTGAATGATGCTTGAAATGTTGCTCAATTGTTTCTCAATTGATGTATATGGATGAATGATCACCCTAAAGTATAAATAGGAACCTAAACCCTAGCTTCAGAATGTTTGGACCTATGACTTTGATGTCGAAACTTGACTCTCGACATTGATTTGTGAAATCTTGACTCTTGATTAATGATCTTGATTTGAATCTTATGATCAACCAATTTGGATCTTGATATCACTCTTTATATATGACATATGACTTTTGTGTTCCCAAATCACAAAATTTTGAAATTATGATTATGTTGATTAGATCGATTTATGATTTAGTGTTAAGATCCATGTGGATTAGGGTGGGACCTTTCATCAATTTTGAGCACGAAATCATGATGTTGAAATATGAAATTTGTCTCAAAAAGTTGAAATATGAAATCTCAATCACGTATGTATAACCTCATCTAGGACAATGTAGAATATAAAACCCTAAATGGTTAGAAATAAAGTGATGTCTTACACTTGAACTCTATCTGATTGACTTGAAATGTGATCTCTCAAAATCTTGTGATATATAGGATAATTTATCCAAAAATTTGACTCATGTGATGGTACTTCCAATTTGATGATCTACGTGACTATGTTGACCATGAAGCTTGATTTTTCAAATTTTGGAGTGAGATGGATATTGTAAGTGGTGATGATACCTTATGGGAATGCTTTGACAATTTTGATGTGACTAGTGGATTTGTTAATTTTGGGGACAAAATTTATTTTGAGGGAAGGATGTGATAACTTGGAAATTTAAAATTTGAACATGACTTTTATTTTGTACTTATCTCTTATCCTCACCTTCAATTTCATGTTTGAATACATAATCGATAATCCTTTTTTGCAATTGATACCTTGATGACCCTCAATTGACTCTAATTTAGTTTTGAAACATAACACTCATCACCATCCTTTCCTTTTATTTTAATGTATATTTCAATACATATATGCCTTATTTCTCATTTTCATGTTGTAGATATCTTTCTCCCATTTCCAATGATTGTTTTCTTTCCCAAATCGGAGCTATGATGTGAAAGTTATGCCCAGATGAAAACCTTATGGATTGAACCTTATTTTGTCCCTTTTTAAATCTTCTTACACTCAAATGGGCCCAAATTTAGATAGAACGACCCATTACTCCCCCTTTCCCTCTCTCTATGTGATCCAATGCTTAACCTCTCAACCAATCAGGAACCAAGGTTGATTGAACCATGAATTTGGGCCATTGGATCCATGCCCATAGATCACCACCGAGGATCAATAGACAAGAGGCCTTCCCCTACCTTCGTACTCAACCACCATCGTTCTTTGCTTTGCAGCCACCAACCCCCCTGGCTCCACCCATTCCCTCTAGTTCTATTTCCTTTTTCCAAATTGAAACCCTCTTTCAAATCCTCTCTTCTGCCACTTTGTTCTCCTCTTTTCTCTTTTGCTATCAAGAACCCTAGCTCTTCCCCCCTTCTTCTTCTCCTACTCACATCAACAGCCCCGCCACCGCAGCCTAGAAAGGGCGTTTCTAATGCATCCTCCCCTTACATCTGTGAAGGGTGGATCTGATTCCACAGGGGACGGACACACTCAACCGGCCTTTTCCATAGAAGATTCAACCCCTTCTCCCCCCCATTCGGTTTGATCTCCGGTGAGGTGGAGAGCCTGTTCATGTGGTTTTGTTGCTTCTCGAGGTAGTAGTGGGCAACGACCGCCCGCATTGGTAAACCGCTCAGGAATCGGTTTCCCATGTCTTATGGACAAGGTGTGCGGTGACTAGCGGCTACCATCAGGCTAGATGGAGAGCCTCAATTGTAAGTCCACAGGAAGCATGGTGGGTCACTGGTGCGTCCTCGCTAGTGGTGCTTTTACACCCCACGAGGTCGGAGCGCACAGGATATGGGATCTTATGCTTTCGAATTTTGTAAGACCTACACTAACTACCTACGTCTACTAAGACACTATGCCCGCAAGCGCACGGGGTCGTGTCGTAGTATAGGTGAGGCGGAAAGTACAGGATTGATCCACGGAGATAGAGGGGGAACTAGAGTTAGATGGTGCGGGCTATGTTCCTTTTGCAAAGATTAGGGTTTTAGGGTTTTAAAAGGTTTGGGTTGTTGATTACACTAATGAGAAAGTAAGAAATGCAAGATGGAAACTAAGTTATGGAAGAGCAAGCAAAGTAGTAAATAAGTTAACAAACTAACTAAGCAAGAGCAAGAAGAGCTATGCTACTCTAGCAAGGCAAGAAGCAATTAAGAACTAAACTAAGAACTAGTAAGAGTAAGAGCCTAAGTTAACACTAAAGAGCAAAACTAAGCAATTAACTAGATTAAGCAAAAGAGACTAAACTAGACTAGCATGAACAAGCAAACTAAGCAATTAGGGTTTTAAGCAGTTGATTAGGGTAGGTGGGCCGTTTGGGGGATGTAACTTTGACATTAGTTGGGGGAGATCATTAAACATGCAAGGTTCTCATTTCATATCTAGATTACCAAACCAAACAACAAGGACAATTCCATTAGAATATACCCTATACTACTAGCAGAAGACTAGGGTTAGGTGTAATTCTAATGGGATTAGCCAAATCTAGGTTTCTAGGGTAAGTGATGGTGAACAATTGAGGGTTGAGGGTAGAGATGGGAGTAGAGATGAGGGTATTTGACCTCATGCCACTAGCCACTCTAGCCTTTAGAAGGCCCTAGGCAATTTCATCACTCTCACTTACACTAGCTACTTAAATCTCACACTTACTTGTAGAAGGAGGGATGTGTATGTAGGAACAAAGGAGGATAGCTAGGGATCCACTAATTGGACCTAGGAGCCAATCCTAAGATTTCCACATACACTCCAATTCCTCCTAGAAGCTAAGTGTCATCAAACATCTCAAATCAAGCAATCTATGTTATAAGCACAAACCACATGCAATAAAATAGGAAATGAGATAGAAGCAAGAGGCAATCATCATAGATAGAAATTGAGTTCATTACAAGAAATTTTCCCCCAACATGGTATCAAAGTTACATTTTAACCCCAAACAGCCCACCACTAGGGGCTTAGCTAGACATGATCAAGAAAACAAGAAAAGAAAGGGGTAGAAGAAGTAGGGACTCCATGAAGCTTGATGTAGAAGCCTCCTTCTTCACCTCCAAGCTTACTGTAGACGTCCTCCCTCCTCCAAGGGTGCAGGGGTGCATGAAATGGTAGGGGATTATGGATGAAAACCTAGGGAACTAGGTTTCCATGGTGGAATGAGGGTGGAAATGGTGGATGATGAGCCCAAAATTCAAGGAGATTGCACAAAGAGCTCAAGGGTGGAGAGTGGAGGCTAAGAACAGCTAGGGGTGTGTAACCTAGTGCTATGGCCGCCACCCATGTATATATAGGTGGTGGTGGAAGCACTAGGGTAAGTAGGGGCAGTTTAGAAAAAGTAGTGAAAAAGTTGTGTAGGGTCAGTGATCACCACGGTCGTGGTGGGTGTGCCACGGCCGTGGTGAGGGTAGTGCGGAACGGACGTGGGGGGGTGAATACGGTCATGGTATGTTGAGGGTGGTAGAAATGCTAAGTGTGGAATTGGCCACGGTCATGGTGGGTAACATGCACCACGGTCGTGTTGCATAACACGGCCATTTTGGAGGAGGTGGAGGTGATCGTGGGAGGAGCCACGGTCATCTTGATCATATTCGTCCACGGTCGTGGTGACTTAGCCACAGTCGTGGTGACTTGGAGGAAATCCATGTTGAAAGCTCACTTCTAGATCAATAAATGCACGACCGTGGGAGGAGCCCACAGCCGTTTTCTCTTCTCGAGGCCACGACCGTGCTGATGGCCACGGTCGTGGCTGGGAGGCCACGGTCGTGGGCGATCTATACAAATCCCTGTTGAAACTATTGGATCTTGGCAATAAATGCACGACCGTGGCATTGTGGCCACATCCGTGGTGAGGCTTGCATGACTTGATTTCACTTCTGACTTTGTCATTTTCGGATGTCTTTGCTTGGGGATGATTCTTGGCCACTGGAGGTAGGTTGAGGGAGACTTTGGGGCCTTCTTTGGGTCCCTCCTTGAGTGGGGGAACCCTAGAACTCCCTCTCTCTCTCTTCCATCTAAGCATGGTCCAAGTACCTAAGAAATAGTGCAAAGAACATCCATAAGCATATTTGCAATGATAACCATATTAGGGGTAAAAAGCTTGTAATCTACATGTTTAGATGTGACTTAAGTACAAAATGGCACAGGATGGAGCCCTTAAATAGGGCTACATCACCACCCCAAACTTAAAACATACTTGTCCTCAAGTATGCTCTAACTCAATCTCTCTACAAATTTTCCACAAACAAGAAATGACAAATGCAATGTAAAAGATAATTATTGATGAATGGTATCAAAGATGACTGAGTGCATGCATTTCACCTCTCTCCTCTTCTACTTTCACAATCCAATCATGAAAAGAGAACAAAGCACATGAACTTCAAATATAACGCATAGAATATACAAGTTATCCATATCTCTTTCATTAAGTTCCGGGTAAACCGTTTCATGATAGTGTTAATCGAGGATGACTAGGAGTGTTGTTTCACATTCATGCATTCAGTCTTATATTTCAAATCATACCAGATGACCCACGTGGCTGCGGAAAAAGGCAAAATGAGCTAAGTTTGATGCTTCTTATCTCAATGGGTATGAAAGTGGAAGAAAGGGTTGTGATAAGATTTTTGGAGTGTTTTTACACACTCATCTTTTCTTTATTTGAATGCTCTTAAACAGGAGCATCCTTTTATTTTGTTTTTGCTTTTCTTTTTCTTTTCTTTCCTACCCTTGGTGTAGATAGGGAAAATGGTGGATAGAGTGAAGCGGGGAGATAAAGATATGGCCACCCCAAACTTTTGGAGGTGGCCAAGGCTGATTATGTGCACTAGGGCATCTTTTTATGAGGCAGAGGGGTATGAAGATGGTGGAAGAAGAGTCGAGTCAAAGAGGGGTCATTGGTATGATTTTCCACATAAGACGTCCTGCATGAAAGCTAATCCAACACTTCATCTAAGATATCACACCACATGAATGAACAGGATGAAATTGATATATCAAACAAGTGATTCCACAAACACTAAGCGTTCAAAGCTTGCTGAAGTTCACAATTCAGCCAAATCAATCACAATCACAAGAGAGGTGATGCACATGTAAAAAGTCAAACATTGATACCACTTAGCAATAAAGCATAACATTTCACTTGCATTAGTCAAAGGTTGTCATTTTTATTCAAAACAGTAGAGGTTGGGTCAAAACATACTTTTTAGACAAGAAATCTCAAATTTGGGCAATTGGCCAAAATGGTGCCAATTTGCACTAAATCACATCTAAACCTACTTTAGGGGAATTTTAAAACATAAAGTAGCAAATTCTAGTTAACATGCATATGAAATTATCAAAAACTACATGAGAATGCAATGCATGATATGGAATAGGAAAAAGGGCAAAAATTTTGAAAAATTACACAAAAATGCAGAAATCAACTACATGCCTTGCAAAGATGCAATGAAAAGAACAAAAACAATAAAACTAAACTAGATGGCAGAGGTGATAACAAAATGACAAAATCAGAGAGATAGGGTGGTGCATACCACCCTACCCACCCCAAACTTTAGAATCATGTTGTCCTCACCATGAAACTATAGCTTAGGGGAGATAGGGGAAGTGTCATGGCTGCGGTGGCTGGTCTGGCATCTGTGGAGGATCTGGAGGAGGAGATGAGGATGGTGTTGAGCCTTGTGGAGGGTGTTGGTAATAGTGCCCCCAGTAGTCATCCTGTGGTGGAGGGTAAATATGTGGATACCCAGCTAAACCACCCCAAAAATCTGCACCCCATTCGGGGTTTCTTGCTGCCTGGGCATGGTGATATTGATACAAGTGGTTGATCTGATAGTGCATCTATTGCTGATCATACCACATGTGTTGTTTGGCAAGCTACATGTCACCTTGGGTCTTCTGAATATTCTCAAGGTGTGCCTAGATTGTGGCCATGTCATAGGCATTCCCTGAGGGTGGCTGTAGCTGGGATGTCCCCTCATCCCTCCTTCATGTCCTGCGGGGCTGCCTTTGTTCTACATCTTCTTGCTCCTGCCCTTATACATTAGATTCAGCGATGTCTTCATGTACGGCAGTGGCTCCCCTAGTATACGTCTCCCTCGGGTGGTCTTGCTACCATGCCATTAGTTTCTCCCTCAACCTGTTGCCAGGTCCCAAGACGGATAGTAGGGGTTCCGCGTGATATGGCAGCTCTAGTTCAAAATCATGCACACTAGTAGTTAAATAAATCATTATTTTGTCCTTCATCTTTATGGTGTGTGAGCGCGTGGGATAGTTGAGGTCAACAAATTCTGCCTCAATTGCGTCTTGTACCCCTGAGAGATCGTATCCCAACGCCAGTGCAATTGAAGTGACGAACCCTCCCATAACGAACAGCTTCGAGATCTCGTAGGGTACGCCCTTTAGATGGTCAATCAAAAGAACTCCAAGGTCAATATACCTCTTGTGGTGCATACCGATCAAGACAATCATATCCTTTTGAGAAATGTTACCTTGGTTGTTGTATCTGCCCACAATCATGTTTGCCAAGACCTTCTGCACGTAGTGCGTTAGCGGGTTGCTTATGGCAGTAGTTTTTTATCTACATGCATAGTAATCCTCATTGCCCATGAAGCACTTCCAAAAATGGGCATAGTCCAAACTGGTCTCTCTCTCTAATAAGACATCATCCAATTTCACGGCTTCTTCAAGACTAGTGGCGAAGACAGCATTCAGCTTAGTGGAAGTGAGGGTGTGCATGTTGCCCATCATGGAAAATTTGAGTGCATCACAACCCCTCACTTTAGTCTTCTCGAGAGTGGCAAAGAACTCTCGGGTCAAAGCGGGATATGTAGGTTGGGGTGTGAAAAGAACATTCCACAACCCAATCCTTTTCAAGCCCATTTCCACTATTTCTTTGATCCCAAGATCTTCAATGGTCTTCTCACTACCGTACCTAGAGGCGACGACTTGCCTTGTCATGCACTCGGGGTAGATAAGATCAACCTTATTTTTCCTGTGTCCTTTACCATAGGACACTCCTATCGGTGCTTTTCCCAGGGTCTTTTCTCTATCCTCCTCCAGCTGTGCCAGAATATCATCTCCTTCATGCTCAAGCTCTACCTCTTCCTCCTCATTGTCTTCTTCTTCCTCCATCATGTAGGACTGCGACCCCGAACTAGTATCCAAGTTATACCAATGGGTTGATTTCTCCTCATCTTGTTGTAGTTGCCGCGAGGGTTGTGGCAGCACACCACGCCTCGTCGTCACCTGAGACATCGAGTGGCGGGCTGATGTAGGCTTCGGCGGGATCCTGGATAAGGACGGTGCCGCTTTAGATCTTTGACTTCTTTTTGCGGCCGCCGGCTCGATCTCATCAATAGGGTGGTCCAAATCGAATCCATTGATTCCTCATCTTCATCATCTTCACCCTCGTAGGTGGTGTCGGTGATGTGGTGGCTATCGGATGAGCGGGAGTGTGATCCGCTCACCGATTGCGAACGGCGAAGGGAATGGTGGGCGGAGGTGGTAGGTAAAGGTGTGTGGGATGGCACGGATACATCGGAGGAGGCATTTTTGGAATGTCGCCTCCCTCCGGTGAGGATGTTGGTTCCCTTGGTTATGGCCTTTCCAATCTTTTTCATGGTAGAGGTGAGGTGATTTTTGGATTTTTATGTGGAGAGTGGTATGGATGTGGTTTTGTGGGTGGAATGGAAGGATAGTGATGTATGGATGGTGGAAATGTGATTGGTTATTGATTTGGGTGAAAAGTGAAGGGTTTTTGTGGGGTTTTGGTGGAGGTGGCTATTGGGCGGATGTGGAGATGGATGTGGAAATGGAGGAGCGATTGGGGAAGAATAGGCGGTGGAAATGGTAGAGGGATGGTTGGGGATCGATTTGGGATTGATTGGAGGCCGAAGGGAGGTGTTTTTGGGGGCTGGAGGTGCAGATTGAGGAGCACGGGGGTGGTTGTCGCTGCCACGGTCATTTTCTGGAGGTGGAAGATGAAGAAATGAGGGTGGGGGTTGGTTTTGGACGTTTAAAACTTATATTTTTTTGGCTGAACCGGGCTTGGCCACGGTCGTGGCAGGTGGCCACGGTCGTGGCCAGGGTTAGGTAGCACAGCCATGGCAGGCACCACAGTCGTGTTGTCGAAGAAGAGAGCCCCGGCTTGACCTCGCCACGGTCGTGGTTGCGTGCCACGATCATGGTCGTTCCTTCTCACCACAACTGTGGTGATGTACCACGGTCGTGGCCATTTCTTCAAAAACATTTTTACTTTGGCCAACTTGGTGCTTTAATTCGCACAGCCATGGTGGGAAACCACGGTCGTGGCCTTGTCCTCCCGCCATGGTCGTGGCGAGTTGCCACGGTCGTGGCTGATCTTGCAAAAACCATGTAGCTTTGGCCACTTTGATGCATTAATTCGCACGGCCGTGGCAGGGGGCCACGGTCGTGTTTGGCCACATGAGCCACGGTTGTGGTTGAGCTCCACGGCTGTGGTGTTGTTGTTCTTTCATCTTTCAAACTTTAAAACTTGAACTTTCGATTTCATTTGTTCTTTTGCCACAAATTTGACTTAATGGCCATGACTTAACTTCTAAAACCTCTCTCTCTACTGTCTAACACCTGCACATCATCAAAACTCAAAAAACTATAAAGAAAAAGTGTGTGTGTTTTTTTTTTGTGTAAAATAAAGAAAAAGTATCAAAAGGAGGGTTCGAGAATCTCAAACCACGTGGGTTGCCTCCCACTAGCGCTAAATTTAACGCCTTCTGCCAGGCTTATTGATTGTAGATCTCTGTCACTTCTTTGGAACCTTCAATAGATCCTTGTAGTAGATTCCTTTCTCATCCTCATCCAGACACTCTTCTTCATCGGATTCTTCCTCTACAAGCATAACAATATCAAAATCTTGATTGGCCTTGTCCGGGCCGACTTCAACAACGGATTTCAACCTTTTCCCATTGACGGCAAATTCCTTTGAACCTCCTTTCTCACAAATGACCACAGCCCCTGATGGGTATACTTTTTTGACAAGATAGGGTCCTTCCCATCTAGACCGGAGTTTTCTGGGAAAGAACTTCATTCTCGAGTTGTATAGCCATACCCATTTTCTGGGCTCAAAGTCCTTCTTCCTAATCATCTTATCATGGAAAAATTTTGTTCTCTCCTTGTAACTCTTTGACAACTCATACGCCTCATGGCACATTTCCTCTAGTTCATTGAGTTGGAATTTCCTTTTCATTGTTGCATTTTCACCATCAAAGTTCATATTCTTCAAGGCCCACAACGCCTTATGTTGCATCTCAACCGGTAGGTGGCAGCTTTTCCCGTAGACTAACTTGAATGGTGTGATGCCAATCGGGGCTTTGAACGCCGTCCGATATGCCCATAAAGCCTCATTTAGATGGAGAGACCAATCCTTGCGGTCTGGTCTTACTATTTTCTCTAAAATGAGCTTTATTTCTTGATTGGCCAACTCAACCTGGCCACTTGTTTGAGGATGATACGGAGTGGCTACTCTATGGTTCACTCCATGTTTCTTGAGCAATCCCTCAAATGTGTGGTGGATGAAGTGACTTCCCCCGTCACTTATCATGGCTCTTGGAAGTCCGAAACGACTAAAGATGTTTGATTTCATAAAATTGCAAACCACCTTGTGTTCATTCGTCCGAGTCGGAATAGCTTCTATCCATTTAGACACATAGTCAATGGCAACTAAGATGTAGATATACCCAAATGAAGGAGGGAAAGGACCCATGAAATCAATTCCCCATACATCAAATACCTCCACCACAAGAATGGGTGATAGAGGAATCATGTATCTTTTGGAGATATTTCCCACCTTTTGGCATTTCAAGCAGCTCTTGCAAAATCCATGTGAATCCTTGAACAATGAGGGCCAGTAAAAACCACATTGCAGTACCTTGGCAGCTGTGCGTTTTCCTCCAAAGTGTCCTTCACATATCCCGAAATGGCACATGGAGAGGATGTCTTGTTGTTCCACTTCCGGTACGCATCTTCTTAAAAGCTGATCGGGGCAATACTTGAAAAGGGGAGGGTCATCCCATGCATAATTCTTCGCCATGGCAAACAGTCTTTTGCTCTCCTCCCTTGTCCACGTGCTAGGTATCCTCCCACTAGCCAAGAAATTGGCTATGTGTTGGTACCATGGCCCTTGAGAAGATGAGAGGAGGAAGAGTTGTTCATGCGGCATGGTTTCTTTGATTAACCTTGTCTTGTCAAAAGGGTGATCAATCCGGGAGAGATGATTGGATGCACCATTTTCTACTTCCTTCTTGTCCACTATCTCTATATCAAACTCTTGCAGCAACAGAATCCATCTTATCAACCTCGGCTTTGAATCCTTCTTAGACATGAGATACTTTAACGCAGCATGATCCGTGTAAATCACAACTCTATTTTGCAAAAGATAGGAGCGGAATTTGTCTAGAGCAAAGATGACGATGAGTAACTCTTTCTCGGTAGTGGTGTAATTTCTTTGCGCTTCATCAAGAATTTTACTCGCGTAGTAGATGGCATGAGGAATTCGGCCAATCCTTTGGCCCAGCACAGCCCCCATTGCCATATCAGATGCATCAGTCATGATCTCAAATGGCAAAGAGAAGTCGGGGGGCTGCATGATCGGAGCATAAATTAGCTTCTCCTTCAAGTGATTAAAGGCTTCAATGCATTTGTCATCAAAGTGAAACTCGACATCTTTTTCAAGCAGGTGGCACAGTGGTCTTGAAATTTTGTTGAAGTCTTTAATAAAACGGCGGTAGAAACCAGCATGTCCCAAGAAAGATCGGACATGTCTTACGGTGGAAGGAATGGAGAGGGTAGAGATGAGGCCCACTTTGGCCTTGTCAACTTCAATCCCGTCTTTAGAGACTCGGTGGCCTAGAATGATGCCTTCGGGCACCATGAAGTGTCTTTTCTCCTAATATAGAACTAGTCGAACTTTCACGCATCTCTCGAGGACGGAAGCCAAGTGTAACAAGCATTCATCAAAAGTCTTTCTGAAAACTGAGAAATCATCCATGAACACTTCCAAGGACGAATCAAGCATATCTGTGAAGATTGATGTAACACACCCCTGAAATGTGGATGGGGCATTACACAACCCGAATGGCATTCTCCTATAAGAAAATGTGCCACTCGGGCACGTGAATGTTGTCTTCTCTTGATCGGAGGGGTGTACGGCGATCTGAAAGTATCCAAAATACACATCAAGGAAACAATAGAAACTCTGCCCAGCCAGTCTCTCTAGAATTTGATCAAGGAATGGGAGGGGATAGTGGTCTTTCTTCATCTTCTCATTGAGTTTTCCATAGTCCACACGCATCCTCCACTTAGATTGTTCTCTCACTAGCATTAGTTCCCCATCGGCATTTTTAACAACTGTGATTCCACCCTTCTTGGGTATGACTTGGATGGGGCTCACCCAAGTGCTGTCACAAATAGGGTAGATAATTCCAGCATCAAGCAATTTGACTACCTCTTGAGTCACCACTTCTTTCAATTTCGGATTTAGTCGCCTCTGCATTTGGCGGGTTGGCATCGCGTCTTCTTCAAGATAGATTTGGTGCACACAGATGGAGGGATCAATACCCCTCAAATCAGCAATGGTCCATCTGATATCTTGGATGTTCTTCTTCATAACCTTCATCAAAGCCTCCTCTTATTTGGGTGAAAGTATGGATGAAATGATCACCGGGAGGGTGTCATTCGCCCCTAGAAAAGCATACTTCAAACCTTCAGGAAGTGATTTCAGCTCAAGTGTGGGGGGCTCTTCAAGAGAGTTTTTTAATGGCTCAGAGATGGAAGGGAGGTCTTCACTTGCAGCCACCAAGGCTAGCTCACACTCTTCATCATCTTCCTCATCATCCTCAGGAAACTCAACTATCGGATCTAATCCTCTACCTTGAGTGGCAGTTTGAATCCAAGAAGGTAGGCATTCTTCCACAATCTCATCTAGACACTCAACTAGATAGCAGTCTTCTTCTGTTGCACCTATCACTTCGGCCTTGGCTAAAGATTTAAAAATGTTCAACCAAATCTTCATATGCATGAATGTCACATATATCGTACCAGTCCTCACATGAATGACCGCATCAGCTGTGGCCAGGAAGGGTCTCCCCATGATGATAGGAACCCTCCTCGTGTCTTTCTCCATATCCAAGATGATAAAATTAGCAGGAAAGAAAGTAGATGTCTCGTCATATAGTCTCACAAGCACATCATCAACACGCCCTCTAGGCGTCTTTATCGACCTGTCAGCTAACTGCAAAGTGCAATGGGCCGGACCCAACTGTCCCATCTGTAATTTAGCAAAAACGTCATACGGCATGAGGTTCACGCTCGAGCCCAAGTCTAGGAGAGCTTGGTCTATGCGGTGCGCCCCAATGTAGCATGATATGATAGGAGCATCGGGATCCTTCCTCTTTCTTGGAATGGTGTGTTGCAGAATCGAGCACATTTGCTCGGTAAGCTTTACCTTCTTCGGGGTTCTCCCCGTGGTTCTTCTCTTGAAAGCACAAATATCCTTCAAAAACTTAGCATATGAAGGAATTTGCTTGAATGCATCAAGCAAAGGGATATTGATCTTCACTTGTTTAAAAGTTTCCAGAATGTCCTCAGTATGCTTTTTCCTTCTTTTCTCGGCAGAAGGCTCCTTAAGATCCTCGGGGAAAGGGGTAGTTGGGATCCCAAATGGTCCATCTCAGCAGTATCATCGACTGGTATCACGGGAATCACAGTATCATCATTCAGTATCTCAGTATCAACTATCGTAATCACGGTATCAACACTGCCTCTTATCACGGTATCATCAATCTGCATCTCAGCATCAACCTGCTCAGCCTCAGTATCATCGCTGCCAACAATTGTACCATGGGGGCTCTCCAAAGTCCTGCCACTCCTCAATGTAGTCACTGCCTTCACATGGTCATGGGTGGTAGGAGAGGGAGCTTGTGGAGGTGGTTGTGGCCGTTGGGGTGGTGGAGGCCTTTGGTGAGGGGAGTTGGGATTTTGAAGAATGAATTGAGGTTGTAGTTGTTGTTGTGGTGGGGTGGTATTGCGGAGGTGGTTGTTGGTAGGTGTGAGGTGGAGGTGGAGCATATTGATAGTTGAGTGGCGCTTGAATAGGTGGAGGATCATAGGGGTTTGGTGGGGCTTGGTAAAATGGTGGAACATAAGCACTCAAAGTGTTCCCTATAAAAGCCCCATCATTGTTCAGATTTGGCATTGGTTGAGATGGAAGTCTACCTTCTTCCCTTCTAGCCAAAGAGAGAGAAATCTAATCCAACCTCTGCTCAAGATGGTTAATAGACTGCCCATGTGTATTGACATCTTTTTTTACTTCATCCAGGCTTGTTAGCCTTCCTAGCACTTCCTCCTCAAACTTGGAGCTTTAGCGTGGCTTTTGCTGCCCCTGTCCTTGCCCATCCTCATACTGTTGTTTCCAGGAGAAGTTTGGGTGGTTCCTCCACTCGAGAGTGTAGGAGGTGGACATTGGGCCCTGGTTGTTGCGGACACCAAAGTAATGTAGAGCATTGACTTCCTCGTCTACAGTATCAACCGCCATGGTGGGTTGGCTAGAAGAGCTACCCACTTGATTTTTCATCATCTGCATCATATCAGCCATCATCTTCATCATATCGGGGTCGTTGGTATTGCGACTCGGAGCTGCGGAAGAAGGTGGAGGAGCGTAGCTTCAATCACAATGCCCCCCTTTTGTGGAATCACGGTGGCGGGAATTTTCTACGAGGTGCTCAAACAACGGCCATGATTCCTCGGGCGGATTTGCCATGAAAGTGCCCCCGCAGGAAGAGTCTACGTTGTTTTGTCTTTGCTCTTCAAGCCTGGTGTAGAAAGCTTGAATGAGATGCCACAGAGGAACCTCATGATGAGGGCAATCGCGAAGTACTTTTGGAACCTCTCCCACGCCTCGTGGAAGGGCTCATTCTCTTTCTGGGCAAACGACGTGATGCACCTTCTCATATAAGATAACTTGGTGATGGGGAAGAACTTCTTTAGAAACTCGTTCTTCACCTCATTCCACGTGACCAACTCTGGCTTCGTCACATACCACTCCTTGGCTTTCTCCTTGAGGGAGAAAGGAAAGAGTGTCCTCCTGATTGAGTCGTCGGTGGCGGCTGGAGTGCGGAAGGTAGAGCATGTTTCAAGGAACCTGTCTATGTGGTGGTAGGGATTCTCGTTCTCCATACCGAAGTATGTAGGGAGAAGTCCCAGGAGTGTCGGCAGGATGGAGAACTGTTGACCTGGCATTTGGTCAACCAGAGTGGCGATGGGGGAGTTGTAGTTCCCCGGTGTGAAATACTCATGAAGCGGGCAATGTGGCGGTGGAGGTGGCTGAGCATCTGCATCTCAGTCGTTCTCGGCCATCTCAGCCTCTCGGTGTAGGTTGCGGCGAGCTTGACGCCTCCTTCTACCAATCTCGGGGTCGTATACCACCTAGTCAGTGCAAGTAGAGCGCGTGCTACGCATGCACAGCTGTCACCTGCGCAAGGCACAAACAATCAACAAGAAACCAAGTTAGCAAACCAAGATGCAAAAGTAAAACAAAGAATAAATAATAGCAATGGTGAGGGCAAAAGTAAAGGCTAAGCTGCACTATCTAACTAGGCCGAGCGTCTCTATCCCCAGTAACGGTGCCAGAAAGCTTGGTGCGTCCCCGCTAGTGGTGCTTTTACACCCCATGAGTTCGGAGCGCACGGGATATGGGATCTTATTCTTTCAAAATTTGTAAGACCTACACTAACTACCTACATCTACTAAGACACTATGCCCGCAAGCGCACGGGGTCGTGTCGTAGTATAGGTGAGGCAGCAAGTATAGGATCGATCCACGGAGATAGAGGGGGCACTAGAGTTAGACGGTGCGGGCTATGTTACTTTTGCGGAGCTTAGGGTTTTAGGGTTTTAAAAGGTTTGGGTTGTTGATTATGCTAATGAGCAAGTAAGAAATGCAAGATGGAAACTAAGTTATGGAAGAGCAAGCAAAGTAGTAAACTAAGTTATCAAACTAACTAAGCAAGAGCAAGAAGAGCTAAGCTACTCTAGCAAGGCAAGAAGAAATTAAGAACTAAACTAACCACTAGAAAGAGAAAGAGCCTAAGTTAACACTAAAGAGCAAAACTAAGCAATTAACTAGATTAAGCAAAAGCGACTAAATAGACTAGCATGAATAAGCAAACTAAGCAATTAGGGTTTTAAGCAGTTGATTAGGGTAGGTGGGCCATTTGGGGGATGTAACTTTGACATTAGTTGGGGGAGATCATTAAACATGCAAGGTTCTCATTTCATATCTAGATTACCAAGCCAAACAACAAGGACAATGCCATTAGAATATACCCTATACTACTAGTAGAAGACTAGGGTTAGGTGTAATTCTAATGGGATTAGCCAAATCTAGGTTTCTAGGGTAAGTGATAGTGAACAATTGAGGGTTGAGGGTAGAGATGGGAGTAGAAATGAGGGTATTTGACCTCATGCCACTAGCCACTCTAGCCTTTAGAAGGCCCTAGGCAATTGCATCACTCTCACTTACACTAGCTACTTAAATCTCACACTTACTAATAGAAGGAGGGATGTGTATGTAGGAACAAAGGGGGATAGCTAGGGATCCACTAATTGGACCTAGGAGCCAATCCTAAGATTGCCACATACACTCCAATTCCTCCTAGAAGCGAAGTGTCATCAAACATCTCAAAGCAAGCAATCTATGTTATAAGCACAAACCACATGCAATAAAATAGGAAATGAGATAGAAGCAAGAGGATATCATCATAGATAGAAATTGAGTTCATTACAAGCAATTTTCCCCCAACATGGTATCAAAGTTACATTTTAACCCCAAACAACCCACCACTAGGGGCTTAGCTGGACATGGTCAAGAAAACAAGAAAAGAAAGGGGTAGAAGAAGTAGGGACTCCATGAAGCTTGATGTAGAAGCCTCCTTCTTCACCGCCAAGCTTGTTGTAGACATCCTCCCTCCTCCAAGGGTGCATAGGTGCATGAAATGGTAGGGGATTATGGATGAAAACCTAGGGAACTAGGTTTCCATGGTGGAATGAGGGTGGAAATGGTGGATGATGAGCCTAAAATGCAAGGAGATTGCACAAAGAGCTCAAGGGTGGAGAGTGGAGGCTAAGAACAGCTAGGGGGCATGTAACCTAGTGCTATGGCTACCACCCATGTATATATAGGTGGTAGTGGAAGCACTAGGGTAAGTAGGGACAGTTTAGGAAAAGCAGTGAAAAAGTTGTGTAGGGTCAGTGATCACCACAGTCGTGGTGGGTGTGCCACGGCCGTGGTGAGGGTAGTGGGGAACGGCTGTGGGGGGTGAATACGATCTTGGTATGCTGGGGGTGGTAGAAATGCTAAGTGTGGAATTGGCCACGACCATGGTGGAGTGCCACGGTCGTGGTGGGTAACATGCACCACGGCCGTGTTGCATAACACGGCCATTTTGGAGGAGGTGGAAGTGATCCTGGGAGGAGCCATGGTCGTCTTGATCATCTTCGGCCACGGTCGTGGTGACTTGGCCATGGTCGTGGTGACTTGGAGGAAATCCCTGTTGAAAGCTCACTTCTTGATCAATAAACGCACGACCGTGGGAGGAGCCCACGACCGTTTTCTCTTCTCAAGGCCACGACCGTGTTCATGGCCACTGTCGTGGTGTCTTCACTGGCCACAGTTGTGGCTGGGAGGCCACTGTCGTTGGCGATCTATACAAATCCCTATTGAAACTATTGGATCTTGGAAATAAACACACGACCGTGGCATTGTGGCCACGGCCGTGGTGAGGCTTGCATGACTTGATTTCAATTCTGACTTTGTCATTTTCGGATGTCTTTGCTTGGGGATGATTCTTGGCCACTGGAGGTAGGTTGAGGGAGACTTTGGGGCCTTCTTTGGGTCCCTCCTTGAGTGGGGGAACCCTAGAACTCCCTCTATCTATCTCTTCCATCTAAGCATGGTCCAAGTACCTGAAAAATAGTGCAAAGAACATCCATAAGCATATTTGCAATGATAACCATATTAGGGGTAAAAGGCTTGTAATCTACATGTTTAGATGTGACTTAAGTAAAAAATGGCATAGGATGGAGCCCTAAAATAGGGCTACATCAGTCACCCCAGCAGGCCCGGGAGTGAAGGAGACCGCCTCCCAATATTAGCCCAATTGAGATATAATCATCCAATAAAACCTAATCAAGGGTAATATCTTCAAACCCCCATATCTTTCTAGTCTCTTGCCCAAATACCATGATGTAATATATGGTTCTGTTTAGAAAATTGTCACCTATCAAATGGTGTTGATATCTAGTTCTAATTTCATATGTTTTGTCCCCGATTATGTCAAAATGGTGTCTTTTTGATCTTATTCTTCTAATCAATCCTAAGCATGCACCACTTGTACATTAAATTATCTTGGAGCTTATTATCATGCAAATCAGTAAACTCTAGCTCCATTTTACTATGATTGATGCCTTGGACCATCTAAATGCACCCTAATGATCATCTTGACCCCCTATGATTAGCTTTGATCTATATATGTCTCTTTTATGTGTTTAAATGATGCAACTTGATCATATATGGAGTCTTGGACGTAATAGTTCATCATGTAATGGTTTAGCTTCAAAATAAGTCACCTAAATTGAGAGTTGTACTCTTTTGGACATATACCTCATGCTAATGCTCTAAGTTTACCATGTATGATCCCAAATACTCACTCTTGTTCTCAAACAAGTTCCTTATGACTAAGCTTGCCATGATGTAACGTAGAATGATAACTAATCTATTTTACATGATCTCTATCTTGAAATCAGTAATCATTATAGTGTTTGACACCATGTTTAAACAAATATTTTTCCCTTCTCATGTGCTTGAATCGTAAGACAACTTGGTGAACTAATGTACTCTATTGACTCCATGTAACACCTAGTGTCTTCTAAATGCATGTGTTGAATATCAGACACTAACCTTGCAATAATTATGCTCTAATAGTATCCATGTTATCTTCATGACTTCAATCAGCACATTTAGCATACTATAACCTATATCTTAACTTGATCTATCCTATGTTTCCTTATGATCTTATGATTTAACAACATAACCAAGTTGTATGAAATGAATCTAATATGAATAGTTATGATCTTGAATGAATAGACCATGATGATAATCTAAATCTCGTGCTTACTTCTAAATCAGACCTTATATCCATCTTGTAGTACTCATAATGTGGATGTATCACCTAGACCTAAGGGGTTGATATGGCTTTTGGTCTATGGTCTATGATTGAATACTTGCATGCAAGTTTGGAACAAAGATTGAAATACTTTAAACCTAGGTCTAGGGAAATATCCACATGAATCATATGATGTTTGGATTATAAAAAAAATTTGATCTAAGACTTTGTACATGTCTTTTATCTCTTCGGTCCACTTTGAGTTGGGCCCTCTCTAGAAATATTACTCATGGATCATATTTTGTTCTCTATTCGTAAGGCATGCTTAATCTCTTGACCCTACTATCTTATTGGCTTGTCTGTATGTATGCTTGTATGAAAGCTTCGCCAGGTATTTACTTATTTGAGCTACTTGTTCCCTATGATTAGTACATTCTTTTTGCTTGAGGTATGTTGAAAAAATCTCAAACATAATTGAACTTGTCCATTATACGAACCTTGTGTACCTGCCTATATTGTCAGGGTAAGGGCACAAGTTTGGGCATCTTACTTGAGATGTCAAGATAAGGCAGACCATGTCGATAAAAGGTTTGAATAATCTCGAGCACCCTTACAGACCCTTCTAGTGGGAAGTTGGTCAATGGCCAAAATATGTTGTTAACTATAATGTAAATACACTTAAAACATGTTTTGTATAAAAAAAACATCACTAATCATTCTCTTCTTGTTTATTCTTCTTGTTTTATATGATGTTTCTATCCAAGAAACTTTTATAGTACTCTTAAATTTTGGTTACATGTTTTTCATAGCGTACTTATTGCTTTAGCATTAATATGTTTTTTTTATCGAATTTTTAGTTGCCAAATGAAGAACTGTTGCACTCAAGACTCTAAGATCGAAAAAGAATCACCAATGGGTACTCTTGATATAGAAATGGGTACATATTTCTCCATCTCCTTTAGTATCTTGTATATCTTGTTGTTATTGCTTTTACATATATCTAGATTTTGTGAACTATTTGTACCATTGTAGGTAAGGGCCCCCAAGTTCACTCGTCTTTGGCATTGTAGCCATTAGGAGTGTAGACTTAGGGTAACAAATGGTTCTATGACAAATGGTATCAGAGTGAAACACATAGGCCTCTGTATATGTTTAAGGCATAACACATCTTAAGAACCTAGAGAGGACTATAATCCTTTCTTTAAAGTTTAGAGAGTCTTCTAGCATCACAGCTCTTCTTAAGAACCACCTAAGCCACCCAAGTAGATGATGATTAGTTAGTAATATCGTCTCCTCATGTGATTCTTCTCTCATGACTATTAATCACATTGTTTCTCAATTTTGGATAGCTTATGCATGGGAAAATTAAAATTCATTTGAAATCATGAAAGTTGATTTAGATGAAATGCCATGATATGATCTTGAATTGGAAACCCTATTTGATGTAGAAACTACTTTTGAAAGTGAGGTATACATGTGTAAAGTTTATGAAAACTCAAGATCAAATATAAGTGTTTTTTTATGTTTGAGGTAAACTATTGATATGGTGATATAAGGTGGAACTTATGTTCTATACCCCATGTTGGATGAGGTCCATATTGATTAAATCTATGTTATACCTATTTTGATCAAACCTCAAACATATCTAAGCTAAACTCTCCCTATTTATATGTATCATGCAAATACTCTAATATGGCCATGTCTTTGGAACCCTAGATCATGATGTGAAATCTTGTTACAAGAGGAAAATCCCCTATTGACCATTATGTCCTCTTTGTAGGCCCAGTTTGAATAATATGATAGACCTAGATCTCAATCTTGCACTATTATACTCAAACTCTTGAGTTCTCAATTTGACTTCTCGATTTCCAAAATCTACCCTTATCTTGATCTTGAAAGCAAGGGAACGAAATTTGACCTTGATCTTGCAAAATCTTGAAGTATGGTTGCCTTATTATGATCTTGATGTTTAACTCATGATCTTATGAAATACAATTTGACAATTGATACTCTCCCTATTTGGATATGCTTGATGACTCATGACTAAGGTAGACTTTTATTCTAGATTAGTGTGATAGTTGATTTATGACTCCCCTAACCTAGGTCACGTCCCTATTTTGATTGCCTCTAAATTTTCATGTTGTTATTTTTTTACAGTTTGGGAAGGCAACCCCATCCACCCAATTTTGACTCATTGACCTAAGACTCTAATAGGTCAAATCCATGACGATATTGGTAGTCAATCTTGAATCTCAATTTGATGATGATCTTGAGATATGATGTTGGTGATTATAGTTAGTGGTTAGGTTCCTAGAAAGACCTAGGCTGAGATCATTCATCAACCATGAATACCATGAAAACGAACTCGATGTGGATACCACAAAATGTTGAATTATGCTTAAAATGTAGCTCAATTGTATGTATATGGATGAATGATCACCCTAAAGTTTAAATAGGAACCTAAACTCTAGCTTCAGAATGTTTGGACCTATGACTTTGATGTCCAAACTTGATGCTCAACATTGATTTGTGAAACCTTGACTCTGGATTAATGATCTTTATTCAAATATTATGATCACCCTATTTGGATCTTGAGATCACCCTAGATATATGACTAATGACTTTCATGTTCCCAAATCTCAAAATTTAAAATTATGACTATGCCAATTCGATCAATCTATGATTTAGGGTTAAGCTCCATGTGGATTAGGGTGGGACCTTCCATTGATTTTGAGCATGAAATCATGATGTTGAAATATGAAATTTATCTCAAAAAGTTGAAATATGAAATTTCAATCACGGATGTATAACCTCACCTAGGCCAATGTAGAAGTTAGAACCCTAAATATTGAGAAAGAAAGTCATGCCTTACTCTTGAACTCTATCTGAATGACTTGAAATGTGATTTCTCCAAATTTGGTGATAGATAGGATACTATTTCCAAAATTGTGATTCATGTGATGATACTTCCAATTTGATGATCTATGTGACTATATGTTGACCATGAAGCTCGATTGTTTAATTTCAGAGTGAGATGGATATTGTAAGTGGTGATGATACCTTATGGAAATTCTATGATGATTTTGAGTTGAATAGGAAATCCCAAATCTTGACTTGTAGAATGTGTTCATTTTGGGGACAAAATTGATTTTAAGGAGGGAAGGATGTGATAACCTGGAAATTTAAAATTTGAATATGATTTTTATTTTGTACTTCTCTCTTGTCCTCACCTTCAATTTCATGTTTGAATACATAATTGATAAGCGGAGGTTTATCAGCTTTGATCTCAATACACAGGTGATGGGCACCGGAGTAACGCCCATCATCCACGAACTCAACCACTTTCGGTGTTCCAATGGCGTACCCCATGATAGTGAGGGCACGCCTGGTCCAGTGTCTGCCCAAGTCCGGAAATGTCACCCAGACAGGGGCTGAAATGAGCCTTGCCCTGTTAACATCCATGTCAGGCGTCCACTTGGAGGTTAGGACCAGTTTACTATCGAAGAACCAGGGCCCTTTTTCAGTTGCCTTCTTCATGTCCTCTTCTGACGCGAAGCGAGCGAGAAAAAGACCCTCTTTCAGCGGCAAGAGCTAAAGCTCTCCTTTAGGCTTCCACGAACGCAGCATCCACCCATAGAGCTTCTGGATGATCGCCTTCTTACCCAAGATTTGGACCACGATCGAAGTCTGATGGAACTCATCCATAGCCTTCATACCGGTTCCGCTAACTTCATCTAGGGCCTGCTGTCGTCGTCTCTGTAGAAAGGGTCTTTTGGATCCTCCGGCATATCAACAGGTCGGCACGACAAATTGACATGGAAATTTGTCACCCTATCCACCTACAACACTTCACGGGGAGCACCCATCGGAGGAGATACCCCATCAGCCTCTCCAGACGCCGCCTCGCCCGTCTCCGTCTCACCAGTACTTCTCATCATCGTAACGTTTTAGCACCCCAGAGCAGCGACAACCATGGAGACGGTGCACACACCACAGGGCCGTCGTCCAGCTCCAGGCCACGAGCAGCGACAACCATGGAGACGGTGCACACACCACAGGGCCGTCGTCCAGCTCCAGGCCACGAGCAGCGACAGAGGCACCCAAGGGGAGGGAGACTGCTGAGGAAACCCAGCTGCCGTGAGGGCAGCGAGGAGGGGGGAGAGAGAGGGCGGGTGATCTAGAAAGAAGCCAGAGCTCACTTCCTAGAGAGAGAGTGTGCGATTAACCCTTGATTGCAATTGATACCTTGATGACCCTCAATTTGACTCTAATTTAGTTTTGGAACATAGCACTCATACCCATCCTTTCCTTTTATTTTTTATGTATATTTTAATACATATATGCCTTTTTTCTCATTCTCATGGTGTAGAGATATTTCTCCCATTTCCAAAGCATGTTTTCTTGCCCAAGTTGGAGCTATGATGCAAAACTTATGCCCAATTGAAAACCTTGTTGATTAAGCCTGGTTTTGTCCCTTTTTAAATAGTTTTACACCCAAATGGGCCCAAATTTAGATTGCATGGCCCATTACTCCCCTTTCCCTCTCTCTATGTGATACAACGCTTTCCCTCTCAACCAATCAAGAATCAAGGTTGACTGAACCATGAACTTGGTCCATTGGATCCATGTCCACGGATTGCCACTAAGGATTAATGGTCAGGATGCCTTCCCCTACCTCTGTGCTCAGCCACCAGTTCTCTTTGCGCTACAGCCACCAACACCCCCCTTTGGTGCCACCTATTCTCTCTAGTTGTTGTTTCATTTTTCCAAATTAAAACCTTCTTTCAACTCCTCTCTTCCATCACTTTGTTTCTCTTCTTTTATCTTTCACTATCGTGAACCCTAGCTCTTCCCCCCTTCTTCTTCTCCTGCTTGCAACAACGGCACTGCCATCGTAGCCCAGAGAGGGCATCTCTAACATGGTTTCCCCATGCATCTGTGAAGGGCATATTTGAGTCTGTAGGGTAAGGTCGCACTCAACCGGTCTTTTTTAGAGAAGATTTGACCCCTTCTCACCTCGTTCAGTTTGATCTCTAGTGAGTTAGAGAGCTTGTTTATGTGGTTTCGTTGCTACTTGAGGTAGCAAAGAGAGACAGCCACCCGCATTGGTCAACCTCCATCAGCCGCTCAGGGAGTGGTTGCCCATGTCTTCTGACCAAGGCGTGCGGTGACTAGTGGCTGCCATTAGGTTGCATGGCGAGCCTCAACTACAACTCCACAAGCAGTGATGCAGCCCCCCCCCCCAGCAAGCCCAAGAGTTAAGGAGTCCAGCTCCCGATCTCAGCCCAATTGAGATATAATCCTCCAATTAAACTCTAATCAAGGGTAAAATCTTCATAAACCCATATCTTTCTATTCTCTTGCCCAAATACCATGATGTAATATATGGTTTTGTTCAAAAAAATGTCACCTATCTAGTGGTGCTGAAATCTATCTCTAATTTTGGAGGTTTGTCCCTAATTTGGTGAAAATGGTGTCTTTGTGATTTTATGCTTCTAATCAATCCTAAGCATGAACAACTTGTATATTTAATTATCTTGGATCTTATGGTCATGAAAATCAGTAAATTGTGTCTCCCTTTTACTGTGATTGACATCTTAGACCATCTAAATGCACCCTAATGATCATCTTGATCCCCTATGATTATATTTGCTCTATATGTCTCTGTTTTATGTGTTTAAATGATTCAACTTGATCATATATGGAGTCTTGGACCTAATGGTTCATCATGTAAATGGTTTGACTTCAAAATAAGTCACCTAACTTGAGAATTGTACTCTATTGGACAAATACCTCATGCTAATGCTCTAAGTTTACCATGTATGATCCCAACTACTCACTATTGTGCTCAAACATGTGTCTTATGACTTAGCTTGCCATGATATAATGTAGAATGATAACTAATCCATTTTACATTATCTCTATCTTGAAATTAGTAATCATGATAGTATTTGACACTGTGTTTAAACAAAGACTTTGCCCTTCTCCTATACTTGACTCATAAGACAACTTGGTGAACTAATGTGCTCTATTCACTCCATGTAACACCTAGTGTCATCTAAATGCATGTGTTGAATGTTATACACTAACCTTGCAACAATTATGCTCTAATAGTATCCATGTTATCTTCATTACTTCAATCACCACATTTAGCATACTATAACCTAAATCTTAACTTGATATATCCTATGTTTCATCATGATCTTATGATTTGACAATGTGACCATGTTGTATGAAATGAATCTAATATTACTAGTTATGATCTTGCATGAATAGACCATGATGATAATCTAAGTCTCATGCTTACTTATAAATTAGGCATTCTATCCATATTGTAGTACTCATAATGTGGATGTATCACCTAGAACTAAGTTGTTGATATGACTTTTGGTCTGTGATTGAAAACTTGCATGCATGTTTGGAATGAAGATTAAAATACTTGAAACCTAGGTCTAGTGGAGCATCCACATGAATCATATAATGTTTAGACTATCAAAATCCTTTTGATCTAAGACTTCATGTATGTATTTTATATATTAGGTCCACCTTGAGTTGGACCCTCTCTAGGAATCTTACTCATGGATCATATTTTGTTCTCTACTCATAAGGTACGCTTAATCTCTTGACCCTACTATGTTATTGGCTTGTTTGTATGTATGCTCATATGAATTCTTGGCTAGGTAATTACTTGGTTGAGCTACTTGTTTCCTATAATTAGTTCATTCATTTTGCTTGAGATATGTTGAACAAACCTCAAACATAATTGGACATGTCCATAATACAAACCTTGTGTACCTGCCTGTATTCTCGAGGTAAGGGAAAAAGGTTGGGCGTCTTACTTGAGATGTCAAGATAAGGAAGACCTTGTAGATAAAAGGGTTGGATAATCTTGAGCATCCTAAGGACCCTTATAATGGGAAGTTAATCAATTCCCATAATATGTTGTTGAGTATTATGGAAATACACTTAAAACATGATTTGTATAAAACAACATCGCTAATTGTTCTAGTATTTTTTATTCTTATCATTTATATGATGTTTCTAGCCAAGAAACTTTTATATGACTCTTAAATTGTAGTTACATGTTTGTCATAGTGTACTTAATGCTTTAGCATTAATATGTTTTATTTATCCTATTTGTAGTTGCAAAATGAAGAACTGATGCACTGAAGACTCTAAGATCAGAAATGAATCGCTAATGGGTACTCTTGATATAGAAATGGGTATGTGTTTCTCTATCTCCTTTAGTATATTGTATATCTTGTTGTTACTAATGTTACATATATATTTCATGTGTGAACTATTTGTGACATTCTAGATATGGGCACCCAAGTTCACTCGCCGTTGGCTTTGTAGCCATTAGGATTGTGGACTTAGGGTAACAAATAGTTTTGTGATAGTTATAGTGATTGTCTAATTCCTTTATCTCTGATATCTAGAATGAACTCAAGGAATGTTCAGTCCATGTTCCTTGAACCAAGAGCAGATTGTTTGTGATATATGTGACCTCAATATCATATCTTGATTCACATGTGAATGTGCATGCTTTTCTCAGTCTTACTTATCCAGTGGCTTGAATATCATACTCCAATAGGAGGGACAAATCCCATCTACATCACTCACAGTCATACCCATGTGTCACAGTGAACCCAATCATCACCTTTATGGCAACCCTTATTTAGGATCACAGTGGATGTTGTTGAAGCACACCGAACAACATGTGATCAGTGTAGTGACTTCAAGTCTAAGAACCACTATCACCACCTTTATTACGAGAGATGACTATGATCAGCATTCATGGTTTCCATGTGTCACTCTCAAGATGATTTTGTCTGATACACTGTTCCCTAACAAGTATTTGTGCTCTTGGTTTGATATCGCATATCATGACTGATGAGATTCCTCCATCAACCAACACACACTCTAGTCTAAAGTGTTATTGTTGTCTATCAGCCTTCCATAGTAACAATTGACTAGGGACATAATAAGAACATACATACTCTTAACATTCGTATGATCTCATTATTCAAGTCATGTACTTGAAAACATATGTCATTGAGTATTGTCATTCTTTAGACATTCATTATGAATCCTCATTATCTCATAACTGAGTGAAACATGATGAATTGGAGGCTTTCCTTTATTGTTATTAATCAAAATATTTATGTAATATGCCAACACAATCATCGTATGTTTGGCTCTCTGTGCATACATACCAACAACAGCTTGATAAATGGGAGGAAGAGATTCTTAAAAACTGACACATTTGTACCTCCTCTTGTTGTTTCTACAATTAGGAAAGATCATTTGACAAGGGGCGATGAAGCTCGAGCTTGCCCCAAATCCCTTTAAACTTGTGGAAATGTGAAGCAAAGGCATAGTTATATTCAAGTTTAAGAGAATACAAACATTTCTATTGATCAAATAATTGGGATGTATTTCCTTTGCTAGAGTACACTTGAGCAAGGTGACCTCATGCTTCCTTGATTGTATTAGTGAATAGTAGGTTAGTGGAGATATGTGATTCATAGCTATTTATAATCTGGGAGAGAACTAGAGAGTCATGTTCACCTCACTTTTTGTAGTCTATATTCCTTTTGTCAAATGCTTCTTCAATTTCTTTCTTTTTGTCAAATGTGTCTTCTTTTGGTAGAGGTAGATCTACAGATATGCTCTAATTTTCCCAAAGAATGTGCATTAATCTGAAAGGAGCATGCCCATAGGATATAGTTGGATCCAATAAACTTCACAGAAGGGGCACACTTGGGGTGTGCCTTAAGGATCCCAATAAAGGAAGAAGATAAACTCATAATATGCCAACACAAGGTATAATAGAGCAGCAAATATAAAATAGAAACAAGGTTAGAAAGTCACTAACACACCATGTCAATATTTTGACATGTCATGTCAAGTGCAACATAATTTATAGCAATAGATTTGCACACCAGTGGGTGACAAAATGTTGTGTTGGACCACAGACACATTGTGTAAGGTGATAAAATAGCACCTCTAAGCCAGACAAAGACCCAGAATAGGTGTGAACCTTAACAGATCACCAAGAGAAATATATATTTTTTTAGAGACACAATGATATCAAATAATAGATAGAAAATACCTATAAAAATATGGTCACAGGTGACCAAAAAAAGGATGTTGTATGGCTTTCTGAACAACTAGCCTTTAGGGCATAAGATGGATGGAAAGTTCATTGGTAGTGCCCTTAGATCCTCTTGTTGGATAAGAGGACATGTTTAGAAAGGCGATTATATCTTCCTAGGTTTGAGCAGAAGTGGTGGAGAAGAAATAAGATGATGAATGGGGATGGGAAGAGAGGTGGTAGTTTGGAAAGGAGGGCTTCCCAATGGCTATACATCTTGTTTTGATACCATGTTGATCTCATTCGTCCTTCTATGTCTAGGAAAGTGTACATCCTTCTCCTATAAATAGGAGGATACAAAACAAGGAAGAAAATGACTACCCATAAAGGGCCTATTATACTTAGGCTCATATTACAAAAGACTTAAGTAAAAAGAAAATAGCAATAAAGAGAATGCAACAGCTGAAGATAAATATATCTTTATAATTTTCATGTTTACTAGAGACTACTTGTTAATGTATGAGAAACTTTTTGTATAATATGGGGAATGAATGGTTTCTCTATTGTGTTGATTAGATGATTATAGGTTCAATATGGATTTCTTGAAGTGATTTGGGAGTGTTATCTAGAGTATGTACATTTTATATACCATTCAATGTAGGTGTAGTTAGTGTATAGAAATGTAGGTCCCCATGAACTATAATTATGTAGATAAACAAAAATCCGAATTGTTAAAACATGGTCTAGCTCAAATCATGATCTTATGGTTAAATAAAGCCTTTATTTCAATTTACAACTTCACTAGCTCTTGACATTATTTTCTAGTTAATTAAATCTTAATGTTAGCTTGAACTTATTCATGACTAAGTCAAAAACATTCTATTCTCATTGAGATTTAAGCCATAAATGTGTAAAAAAAATCAAATAATGCACATTCATATGAGAAGAAGTCCTCCAGGATTAACAAGAGTGTGTTTAATTAATCAATAAAGTATTGTTCAATTTTTTTGGTGGAATTATGCAAAAAGACAACACAACATAAATAGGTGCAATTGGAGTTTAAATGAGAAGAATGTCATGGCTTTAGTAAATCATGTGATGGATGCTTGATATGAGTGGATGCCCGATTATAGAGTGCACCCAATGTGCATCCCATGCATGAAGCACACTCGATGCACTTTCTTGATACATGAAGTGTACCCAACGTGCATGCAATCTGATGCGGCTACTACTCATTGCACTGCTTCCGCTCAACACATCCAATTACTAGTATGATTGTACTTTTTATATACTTAAAAAAATTAGATGAAATCTATCTTTGTAGCTTTTTGATTCAATATGTCACCCAACCAAAATCCTAACAGCAACATAAAAGAATGAACAAAAATTACTAGTGGAACTTTAGGGAGAAACTATAATCTAGCCATAGATTCTTTGTGGTAACTCTAGATTAGTGGTTTCTTCTTCAACTCTCTTACTTTTTCTTAGAATATGCTAGTAGAAAGGTTGGTCATAGATGATTCTCCTTTCCTTATTCTTCTTCCTTCACTAGGTGCATGTGCATAGTTAAAGTAGTATAGTAATGGCATGCTTAATGTATGTTTAGGAGTTTTCTGCCCTAATCCATGTTTGGTTGGGAAAGAGATGATTAGAGCAAGGCAAAAAGTATTATTAGTAGTTAGAATCAAAGTTGAAATGAGTGGATATATATACTTTAGCCATGATATCTTAGAAACCAATCCTAAAATGTGAAGAACACATATTGCCATGTTTACTAGTTATTACTATTGGCTCTGTAAGCCCTAATTTTGAATTCATAATGGATGAATGATCAAAATGAATATAAAATTCATAAACGGTGGATAATTTCATATCAATAATACTAGTATGAGTTTCAGAAAAAGTAAATTTTACAGGCATTGGTACAGTCGGGTTTGTTCAAATTAAATACCACTGTCATAAATGCTACAAAATGTGATTGAATGGCTTAGTGACTTTTGTCATGAAATTAATGAAATGAATGTATACACACTCACACATACACTCACACACACACACACACACACAGATATATATATATATATATATATACATACATATATATATGTATTGTATATTGTATATGGTATATTGTATATATATTATATAATATCATATACTCATATATGTAGATCAAGCTATATGTGCAGTATCAAATAATTGTCAAGTATAATCAATTAGATCGGAATGAGTAAGTGTGAAGTTCAATGGTATTGTATTACATGGGGCATTCCACTACACACATGTAGGTACATGTTATCCAGTGCAGTTGATATTCAATGTTGAAGTTAGCAAATCAGTTATATTAATATCTATATTTTTATTATTATAAATATTGTTATTGTTTATATATGATTTTTAGTTGGACAGATATAATGCAGAGTACATAAAGAAATGGAATGATCTAATTGCAAAAAAATCTAAGAAAATTTTAGTAGGCCATTTAGTAGAGAATATATTCGACAACATTGTTTCTTATTGAGGTCTTAGACACAAAGGAGGAAATGTCTTACAAATTAGCTGCATCCAGAAGAGGAAGTTGAAGTGTTCGTGAGGCACAAGGAGTTAAGATGTACATGGATGACCTATTAAATATTAGAAGGTGTATCAAACATTAATTGGATATTTCTAGTGATACCTAGTGTTGCCAACAATAAGTAGAGATCTTAGTGAGTCCAATTTTACATTCAGTTATACTTAATAGGCACCCAACATTAATAGGAAATCCTTATGGTACCCATTTTGGTTTCTACTTAGTGAGTCATCCCTTGTAGGACCACTAATGTCGTAGTTTAAGACAAGGTTCTTTAACTCTTCTCACATGAACCTAAATTCATATTGAGGAGTCTAGTTTATCTAGACAATCTATATAGTCATCAAGGTGAGACATGGTGAGGCCCATTGCAGACAAGTAGCTAGTTAGAAAACATATAATATTGGATCAACTCTAAGTATTATTGATTGAGATCGTGGATTTCTATAACTCATTCATAAGTTGTTGTACACTTCAAGTGAACCTCAGGGCATTAGTAAAGCAACTAACAGACTAAGTAACGAGATTTAAGAGTTATTCCATTATTCTCAATATTCCAATTTGTTTATGGATTTTAGAATATTGTTCATTACGTTCAATATTTAGTGGCTTTACTTGTTTTGTATGTGTGGTAGTTCATTCACTAAATAATATTTATTTTATCACGTATACTTGGTGAATTTCCATTCATTGAGACAATATCTCACACTATATTGGGCAACCTTTTAGGTAACCCTATTGGTTATGATGACAACATCGTACTTAGAGGAGTCCCACCATAAAAGATTGTTATCATGTTTTAAGGTACAACTATTCAGTCTCGATGCTTATCTAACTTGGTCTTTGAGTGTTAGAAAGAAAGAGTTGTACTTATCAAGTAATAAAATAATGGAATTTCTTTTCTTGTAGTATATGTAAATATATCCTTCATGTATCTAAACCTATTGAAAATATCAAGTGATGAAATGGAATAGTTCTTGCGATTTATGAGTTAAATGTATATGTGCAAAGATTCTCATCTATGTGTCCTAGTTTGCAAAGATAAAAAGGAAAGTTTTCGTGTTTTTGTGTTATCTAGGTTGATCGTGTATGATCCTAATCATGTTGGTCTAAATAGAGATGACATTTTAAGTCTAAAAGCTTGGTATCGGAGCTTAGGTTGGTTCTTCAATACACATTAAGTTAGCTAGTCAAAGTCATGTGTGTGGTAATAAGGTGGCAATGTGTTTATAGCTCTAGGAAATTGGAGTTGGATATAGTGGCCCAGTTTCTGAATATTTGGGTTGACCAATGTCAAGCTACTCTATCTATACTTCTCTATATTACCTTCCAGATACATAGAGGGTGTATTAGTAGAGAGAAACTCTAGAAATATTAGGATTAGAAGACCATAATGTAACAAAAAAAGACCATAAAGATAAGAATGTGATATAACTTTCATTACCTCTGATTCGATTGAAAAAAATATAAGAAATACTTCTATCTATATGAACCCCATATATTGAGTTTCTATAAAAATGATTCTATTTAGATTCTTATATACTGGAAATATTAATCAGGGATCATCTATATTCATTGCATCAAGTAGATAAAAACCTTAAATGAGTTTGACTTGAGTGGATATAGTTTTTACATGCTTGAGATTAGTGGCACTTGGTAAATCTTGAGTATTATTAGCTTCAAGACTATGTTTTTTAGCTTGTTTGAATGACAAGATGTGTTATTAGAATCTATTGACTCATAATAACAATACAATATGAGTGAAGTGTGAATGAAATAAATCTAGAAGGAAATACCAATTACATACACTAATATATTAAAATATAAGGGGGTCAGTGGAATAAGTAAGCATATTATACAATTGAAAATTGCATGCAAGAATGGAACATGAGAGAAGAACCCCTAATTTGTGACATTAAAGGAATAAATAATACAAATTTAGTATCTATATCAGTATGGAGCATAACAAACGAAAAAAAGCATCTGGAACAGGAAATCAAAACTTTTGGTTGGGTCAAGAATACATTTGAGTATTTAAAGCATTATTAAAATATGATATATTGTAACTTAACTAAGAAGTGAATCAATTAACCCTAACACAAATTAAAAAATAAAAGAGAAGGAAAGATAGTGTGTAGATTGATAAAATAATTTCAAAGAAATGAATGTTGTGGAGAATGAAATATAATACTTAAAGAAAGAAATGCTAAATAGTTGGGTGACTTTGGAAATTGGAGAACATGAGAAAAAATCACTTTAAGAGAAATGATAATTGGGATAATTTGGAAATATTTATCGAAAAAAGATATGAAAAGACAAAGTTAGACTAGAAAGATACATAAGAGACTGATTTTTTGTTAAATATAAAATTTTAACAACCAACTTAGTATGATAATCCTAGACATAAAATTTATCAAGATGAGGAACATGCATATATAGAAATGATAAAGAAAGAATTGATTTATATAATTCAGGCATATTTTTAAAAGAATTGATGTATATAATTCAATCATATATTTTCATTGACATTAATACAAATTTTGAATAAATGGATATTAAAAAAGGAGTTAAAAAAGATTGAAAGGTACATTAAGAAGTAATTCCAAGAGGATTAAGGTAAAGACCATTTTTTTAAAATATGAAATATGTAATCTGCGTATGAAATCAAGATCAAATAAAGATGTACTATGGAAGAAGAAACATGGCTCAAAGAGATATGTTATGTAGTAAAAGAGTAATATGAAGATGTGTTGGATTTTATGGCCTCAGAGTAGGCAGCAGAAACAAAAAAAATTACTGGCCATTAACCCATAACAGGAGATCACATCAATGACTATATAATGGGAAGGATGGTTTTAGAGAGATATACATGGTCATGGGGCTTGCCCAATGACAATACCTCACAGCCCTGTGCGGTCTTCAATGCCATGTCTTGGACGGTGTCTATGCAGCTCTTGGTCTTCTCCATAGACTCTAGCCTCCACCACAGACTACAGTTGATGTGTCCTCCTAAGCGGTAGACATCTCCCATCTCTGTAGATAGTCCACACGGACCACCTGGAACTCTTGTCGTTCTAGAAGAATTGGCAGGAAGGAGACAACCCTCCTATTGGGGTACTAGAACCAACCTACTCTCCCAAACTCAGACTGCTTTTCCATAGTTGTCTTTCCCTCATTGTGCCTCCCTAGTTGGGTAGCAATTGCTCGGGCTCTCTCAGTTACCAGAACCACATAGGACAACAACATTGTAGAGTAACTGATGTTTTGAGTTGTGTGTTTTGAGAAGCCCCTGGTACCCCTCTATTTATAGTAGAGGGAAGGGTCACAGTTCTTAGTCTATTTGGGAGTAGAAGGATCTAGAAATTCCATGAATAGTTTGTACTGTGACAGGAGAATCGATCGATTCACAACTGAACCGATCATTTGGGTAGGTGAGCAGATCAGTTCATAACTGAACCAGTCATTTGGGCATGTGAGCTGATTGGTTCACCCATTGAATCGGTCGTTTCACTTCCCAGACTTGCCTGCAATTGACTTTCCTCAATTTTTTACAATTAATATAAAGATTAATCCTTATTCTAATAGAATTAAACAAGTGAAATGTGGAAGTTTTCCTCCAACTAGGCAAATCCTTATTTCCTCAATTGGCAAGATTGTGAGCCGCCCGGTTCACCAAGTGAACCAGTCAGTTGGCTCACACCAGTTGATCATCTCACAAGGGTGAACTGGTCGGTTAGCAGTCCTGACATTGCCAATGTAGTCTCCAATTGACTTGACACGCTAACCAGCTAGTTTAACACTTGAACTTGATAGTTTTGAGTCCAGTCAGTCAAATGTATGTTTAATTGAGTACCTAAAAACCTTTAGTATCAATATAAACATCATTCATGGACAATATCCTCTTCCAGGGGTATCCTATGTGTGTAACCCTATAGATTCCATTTTACGTTGGCAGTGAATGTTCATAACAACTTATGACATCACAAGTAATGAACAGAATCTAGTAACTCATCATTGCTACCCAAGTAACTCAAAAAGTTGGAGAACAACGTTAACCTACAATATGTGATTAGTGTTACCGTGATCATATAGTCCCTTTGTCACTGACATCCAAATTGAACTCGAGGCATGGAACATCATCCTCTTCAACATTCAATCCATGTTCCTTGACCTAGAGCAGACTGTTTGAGATGCATGTGAATTCACATATCATATATTGAATCACATGTGTATGAACATACAATTCTCGGTCTCACTTATCTAGGGACCCTGGATATCATACTCCTTCACTCATAGTCAATTCCCCATGTGTCAAAGTCACCCAATCATCACCATTATAACAACCCATGTTTTAGGACTGCGTTTGATGATTTCAAAGTGTACCCAATCACATGTGATGAGTGAAGTGATTTTAGGTCTAAGGACCACAATCACCACCATCACTATGAGAGATGATTGTGACTACCATTCCATGGTATCCATGTATCACTCTCACGGTGGGTCTGTCTGATGTACTATTCTCTAACATACATATGTGTGCTTAACTTGATATCATATATCATGACTAATGAAACTTTGTCATCAGTCAAGACACACTCTAGTCTTATGTATTACTATTGTCTATTTTTCTTCCATAGTAATATTCGACTAGGGACATAACAAGAATGTTTGTACTCTTATCATACATATGGTCTCATTGTTCAGGTCCTCAACCTGAAGACATATGTCATCGAATCACATCATTCTTTAGACATCTATCATGTATGTGTCATCATCTCATGAGTGAGACAAACATAATAGATGGAATTACCTTTATCATTATCAAACCAAGTATCACATGACTCATTGCAATCATCATATGATTGGCTCTCTAGGCATACTATACCAACAAGATGGGTTCCCCTACAAATAATTAACAAGTTCTTCTTTGAGTGCATTTTAATGGATTCTTTATGATTGGATGGAACAATAAAGCTAGTTCTAAGGAAAAGAATAAGTTATGAGAGCATGAATAGTACAAACAACATAAAAGTTTAGTGGGAAATAGAATTTTTACCCTTATATAAGTGATATGAATAGGAATAAAAGATATGTTATGTATTGAGTTTAAAGATGAAGTCTATATGGAGAATGTTGACTAGAACTTAAACCATGAAAATAGTTAAGAAATATTAAGGAATTCATATACATTGTGAAACACATAATCATATTCATTAATGATAAGTGAAAAAGAATACAAAAGTTAATAATATTGGATGTAACTTTAATGTATGAAATATGTATGATAAAAATGTCCAGAAGGTTTGATGCAAAAAGGGGATCCATGGTTTGTAACGACCTCACTTTTTAGCATCCCCCAATTAAGGAAAGACCCCAAAAAATTGAGAGACATTGCCTAAAATTCCCAAGATTCTAGATTTTACCAAATAAGAAATAATAGCAAATAATTTATATTAATTAAAATTTTATTTATACGATGCTCATCTAAGGAGTTACATGAAATTTCTTACACAAGAATTGTACATACTAGGAGAAGTATATATTCAATCCTCCTTACAAGTTAGCTTTAATGTCTTCAGGTAATTTCATATGTCCACCATATCTTGATATGTTCATATTTAGCATGTACCTAAAAATTCCTAAAACAAAATCACGACTTAGTATATTACTATACTATGTATGTAGGTTCATCCAAAAGTGTGCAATTACATAACAACATATAATAAATCAATTAATTGCAAATAAGAAATGGTATTTTCTTCACATATTGTAATTTCAGCCAAACCCGCAGTGTGAATGATGGAGCCAAGTTGGATGGAGTAGATATACCAAAATGTGATAAATTTCATTACATGGGTTCTATTATTCAAATAGATTGGGATGTCTAAAATGGTGTTTGTCACAAGATCATTGTAGGATTGTTGAAATGGAGGAGTACAACTGGAGTTTTATGTAATCGGAAGATCCCTCTCAGGTTAAAAAGTAAGTTTTATAGAACATCTATACAACCAACCATGCTCTATGGGAATGAATGTTGGGAGATGAAAAATAAGATCTCAGCAAGATGAACGCGGCTGAAATGCTTATGTTGAGATGGATGTGTTAAAATACAAGAAAAGATCACTTGAGAAATAATTATATCAAGAATAAAGTGGAGGTGGCGAGCATTGAGGACAAGTTGCACGAGGGCCGAATCAGATGGTATGGACATGTGCAATGTAGACCGACTAATGAGCTTATACAAAGCAATGATATTGAGTCAAACACAATAAATAGAAGAAGAGGAAGACCTAAATTAACATGGGATGAGCTTATAAAGAGAGATTTTAAATCTCTACATCTCAACCAGAATATGGCCCATGATAGAGCTGAATGGAAACGAAGGATCCATGTAGCCAACCCCAACATAGTTGGTACTAAGGGTTAGATGATGATGATTATTATTTTTTTATTATCATCTTTATGTGATACTCATAGTGACATTATAATTAAGAAAAATGTAAATAAACATCTAACAGTTTATTTTGTCAATCTTTAAGAAAATCACAAAAAACATCAACAAACTATAATGTGGGTAGTCATAATCGTAATCATGTACCTTTCATAGAACTAGGGAAACCTTTCCATCATACTTTAATGATATTATCCAATCAAGCAAGAAAACCAAGCAATTGAATATTTTATCGGGAAGAGGAGGAGAAATGGACGGATCTACCACATGAGGAGCACCTTGCTATTGTTGACGCTATGGTACGCAAGGACAAAGCTGCCATTGTTGTTGTGTTCCTGGACTGGAATGGAAGATGGCTAGGGGGACGCGCTTGCACCATCAAGACCTATTCGGTAGTAGAAGTTGAGCTCTGGGCAATACTATTAGCACTCCAAACATGTGACAGTAGACAAGGAGAGAAACTCACTATCCACTCAGATAGCAGCATAGCAGTCATCGCAACTATGAAGATGGGGAAGTTGAACCCAGGTCTCACCCCTTGGATATCCAGGATCAAACAAGCAAGAACTAAGTACTCTGAAGTGCAGATCATGAAGGTTCAAAGAGGTAGGACTCACATTAGTGACTCCCTCGCCAAGCACCACATCCAAAACAACTGGGAAGAATGTGTTTACACACATCCCCCACTCGACCATGTGGGTCATCCCCTCCCTTTCCCTCTATGTAATGGTAGTAGTACTACCAGATTTAGTTTCTCAGTAGGAACTGTAGTAATGAATTCTTCTATACCTGCACGAGGAGGGCGGGATGAATAATAACACCTACTAACTTTCCCTAAAAAAAATCTTAAAGTGTCACATTAATTAGATTAAACCCTACTCGGGTCCTAATCTAGGGTTTAGTGTTTGGGTAAGGAATCAGGGCGCAAATCCTAATTCCATTGTATATTTGAACATTCGGTGAAACCCTAATTACTATACCTGACATATCCTTCCATGATGATCACTTAGATTCACTTATGTTCATTAATAACATTACATGTTATAAACCTTAGTTTCATAACCCCAGTTACTCACATGTATGGTCATCCACTTTATTAACCTTAGTTATCATATTTATTATCATGGTTTTCATGGAAAATAAATTATTAAACAATATGAGACTACAACATGACCTAAGAGCATATGATGTGTTCAACATGTTAATAAACAAATTTAGGGTTTCCATGTATTAATCTACTTATTAATCATGTATCTGATGTACTTTAGAAAATATGATGAAAATTAGGCTTTGAATATATTTTATTCACATTCCTCTCATTCTTCTAATCAAGTTTCATATATGGTTTTTCTAAAATTGATCAGCCTAGCAATTACTATAACTATTAAAAATTAAACCCCTCTAGACCAATGGAAACATGCCATGTCAGGAATATTCACTTTTTCCAATTTTACAAGTGGGTCTAGTCCACCCAGTAAGCTCATGCAACATTAGCTCTTACTCATTGTGGTCTGGTACCTTTGGATGGGAAAAGACTACTCTTCTACCCATACGTAGTGACATGAATATCTCATAGGCTCAAGGAAAGATAGGTAAATCCATCCAGTGGATTCATCATCCTTGAAGGAATGACCTCCACCCACCATGGAAAAGTATCTAGGAGGTCAACTTATTGGTTAACTCCTGCCCTCATGCCCTGGACTATAAAGAAGTGAAACCACTTCTCTACTAAAAATTTGAACAATAAAACCTCCAGTCCAAACACACCTTCAAAGTATCTTGGAGTGGGTGTAAAATTTTCAAATCTTTATATAATGGTAATCAAAAGACCAATGTATAGCAGCGGAAGAAAATATTTGGCTATTCAATTATAAAACAAAGGGTTACAACTTAAACTTACATCACAAGGATCCATGTAGAAGAAATCTAAACCACCTCAAGATTGTCTCTAACCTTCATCATCACAAACTAAGTTTGTGTCCACATGTCAAGCCATCCATGTCCTCCACCTAGGGTTGGAAGCATACCCCAGCAAAAGAGAACCAACAGGAGACATCAACAAAGGCTGGTATGTGCATACTAAAAAGCAAATTGAGCAATTTATAAAGATTAAGGGACATCAAAATAAAAGGCTTCCCATGCAAGAGATAAGGACTACCCAATCGAGCATAAAAGATAAGAATCATCATCATCATAAAAGAAGATACTTGCCATAATCAAAACAATAAAGATTGTGCAACACTGGCACATAAAGAAAGTAGGGCACACACCCCACAATCCACATCAATAACCTACATGCATGTGAGATAAGCATAGCCCTAGAACAATATAAACACAATTGGCGGCCAAGCACAAACTTGAACCTGATAGAGAAAGGAATACTGCCAATCTCCCAATATATAAAGTTGAGTATGGAATACTGCCACACTCGATTACAGAGGAATGGTATACTTCCACCCTCCAAATAAACAATAGGGGATTACTACCCCAAAACCAATGTAATTACACTACTCTAGTGCTACTGAATCACATTGCATATAAATATAGAAGCATGTAAAAGTATAGTCAGAATTGTACAATGTTGCCATCACACAATGGACAACACATACATATAAACATGCACATCATAGTGGGCATATATCAACAAGTAAAATCCACATCACAGTGGGTATATATCATCAAAAGTCCAACTTGCACCAAGGCATAAGAAATAGAGTCAAGAGAATATATATGATCACAAGATCAATAACAATTAAGATACTTCACATGAAGCATGATTTCAAGAGAACAAGATAATGTGTAGGCCAATGTCCATAGGACTAAAAGTAAGACAAAAATAGGCTAATTGCTCAACAATAATAATTGGGGATGCAAACATACCTCAACATCAGATTCAAACGATCCAAAGTCACTTCTAGGTCCAAGCCTAGCCTTCCAAAGCACCTATTAGCATATATATGGGTTTAGGGTTAGATTAATATTGATTTCATAAACCCTAAAAACCACCTTTTTATTATTATGTGAATTAGTTTATCAAAACTATGCCATATTTTAACTTATTCTTTTCTGAACTCAAAACATATTTTATTATATTTTTCTTACTTACAGATATTTAGTTATGATTTTTATAGGTTAATTCATCATTAATTAGATCTATTGAAAACACCTGTTATTAATATTTAGATTTAGTTATCAAAACATGTACCATTATATAGGCCTTAATTTTTTTATTCCAACGAGTATTTATTTGTAATTTTTGGCCAAATAGATAATTAGTTATCAATTTTCAAGCATCAGCCAATTAGGAAATTCCACGTCATCCAAAACGATTGCAAGCGAAGAGAGAGAGAGAGAGAGTGGGTCCTGGCCTGTGACTTGGCCCAATAGGGAGCGGCCACATCAGCGAGTCAATGCCTCAGTCAAGGTCAGAGAAGCTCGAGTGAAACAAAGGAAATATGGGCGAAAGGTCAAAAATGCCCTTAGCAAAAATAAGAAAAGAAAGGATCGGTGAATGCTAGAATCGGAAATACGCAAGGTATCTTCCTCTTCCTCTTTCCCGCTCCATGGATGACGATCGAGAAGTAGCAACATCAAATGAAAATTGGGGAAATCCAAAATTTTGGTGAGTTTGACAAATTGAAGGCGCAATTACCTTCAGTCGAGGCCCCAGAAACGTGTCGACCACCTACCATGGCCCTCGACGCCTGTGCAGACTGGGGCAAGATCCTGAATATTGTCGATAGAAATAGTAATTGGGGAAACTAGTTGTAGGGTGAACAACGGTCAGAGGATATACAAAACAATTTTGTTTGGGTCTCGTGAAGGTGAAGGGAGGTTCAGACGAAGGCGCGAAGTCACATAATGGCGAGGAAGACGAGAAGAGGGAGTAGAACAGGGGAGGATACGGCGGCGGCATGGTATGTGATTTATAGGTGCTGAAATCTTGTCAAATACGGGCTTGGTCGGTGTGGAAATAGGTGAGAAAGTCATAGGGAAAGAAATCTCGAAGAGATATGGACAGATGAGTGAGCAAAGCAAGCAATAAATCTGTGGTTACTGTTCAACACAAGTCGGTCTCCTACCCAAGGTAGGAGATGACTTTGTCACTGTTCGGTCTGAATCAGATGGCTAAAATAAGTTGTCTAGTGATAACTTGTGTGACAAGGAAATCAAATGAAAAAGAGTATCCAAATCAAATTCGATTAAAGTGGCAATGCATTTATTTCTCATTTTCTCTTTCTTCTTTTAAGGGTGCAAACATTATCCAAATTAAGCCAAATTTTGCACAGAGGCCAATAAAGGCATGTAGATTCCGATTATGCACTTAGTTTTTCCTTTTTAAAACTTTGAATATGTTAAATGAATCAAAACATATTTTCTCTTTTCTCCTCCATTAATGGCATTAGGATTATCCAAATTTGATGAAACTTGAACCACAAGTCATATTTAATGTGTTGGATACGAATTTGCCATCAATTTTACATATTGGAGTTGTTTGAGTATTTATTTAATATTTTGAAGGTTCTACACACTTTCTCTCTCCTGATTTTACCTTTTAAGCAAACTTTCTCCAAATTGGATAAAAATTTACCCAAAGGCTATATTTATTATGTAGATTACGAATCTAAGATTATTTTCCTCTTTTGGAGTTATTTATTATATTTATTTATTAATTACACCTTTTAGGTAATTTCTCTCTCCTAACTTACCATGTTATTTCAAGGTTGTCCAAATTAAATGAAAATTGACATGGTCTTATTTTAATGTGTAGATTACAAATTTGAAGTCTTTTATTTATTTTGAGGCTTTCTTATATGAGTTATGTCATCTACCGCATTAGAGGCCCATTAACCATATTATGCATGAAATTAAGTTATTTATCATCTTATTTTCATCAAATGAGTTATATGACATATTATATTAAATTATTCATGCATTATATTATTAGGATCATCCTAACCTCAACCATTGTTTGGTCAAACTCAAAAGGTCAAACTTCTAGGGTAGGGTTCAAGATCCGGTATGTTACAGCACTCCACCTCTTAAAAAGGATTTCGTCCTCGAAATCTATAGATCAAAACATCAACAACTAATTATTCTCCACCCCTTAAAAGGTTCCACCTAACAAGTCATACTAAACAACTTTTTAGAGCTACCCACATCTATTAGTTTGTAAAAGGTTTAGAGATTTATGTTTCTCATGTATCCAACTATAAGTCACCATCTAGGGTTGAGTTTTAGGTCCTTGTGTCACTAACCTATCAACCCTACATGAACATCCAAAAGTCATAGGGTAGGTCAACTACACCATTACGTCAATCCTTGTCACAAACTAGGGTTAGATTCTACTCAACTAGAGTTTCTCTTCATTGTGACTTAGTTGAAGAAAACATCGATAAATCAAAGAAAACTTTTTTACATATAGTAGTATAATTGAAAATAATTTTTGGCGATGAAAACCTTTTTGAGATGAAACAAAAGGTGGATCCAAACTCAATTGCGGAAACCAAGTCAAAATTTCCATAATAAGACTTCTTAACATATACTCATCCTCATACCAATCCTTAGTGCATAAAAGATCATCATAGATCAAATCTAGGGTGAACATCTCACTTAGAGATAACTAGTAAAGTTAAGGGTTCTATAGGGAGACAAAATTGAATTAGTCAGATTCTGACTACCATGGGCTCTGATACCGTGCTATAAAGAAGTGAAACCACTTCTCTACTAAAATTTTGAACAATAAAACCTCCAGTCTAAAAACACCTTCAAAGTATTTTGGAGTGGGTGTAAAATTTTCAAATCTTTATATAATGGTAATCAAAAGACCAATGTATAGCAGCGGAAGAAAATATTTGACTATTCAATTATAAAAAAAGGGTTACAACTTAAACTTACATCACAAGGATCCATGTAGAGGAAATCTAAACCACCTCAAGATTGTCTCCAACCTTCATCATCACAAACTAAGTTTGTGTCCACATGTCAAGCCATCCATGTCCTCCACCTAGGGTTGGAAGCATACCCCAGCAAAAGAGAAACAATAGGAGACATCAGCAAAGGCTGGTATGTGCATAATAAAAAGAAAATTGAGAAATTTATAAAGATTAAGGGACATCAAAATAAAAGGCTTCCCATGCAAGAGATAAGGACTACCCAATCGGGGATAAAAGATAAGAATCATCATCATCATAAAAGAAGATACTTGCCATAATCAAAACAATAAAGATTGTGCAATACTGGCACATAAAGAAAGTAGGGCACACACCCCACAATCCACAGTAATATCCTGCATGCATGTGAGATAAGCATAGCCCTAGAACAATATAAACACAATTGGCGGCCAAGCACAAACTTGAACCTGATAGAGAAAGGAATACTGCCAATATCCCAATATATAAAGTTGAGTATGGATTACTGCCACACTCGATTACAGAGGAATGGTATACTGCCACCCTCCAAATAAACAATAGGGGATTACTGCCACAAAACCAATGTAATTACACTACTCTAGTTTTACTGAATCACATTGCATGTAAATATAGAGGCAAGTAAAAGTATAGACAGAATTGTACAATGTTGCCATCAGACAATGGACAACATATACATATAAACATCCACATCATAGTGGGCATATATCAACAAGTAAAATCCACATCACAGTGGGTATATATCATCAAAAGTCCAACTTGCACCAAGGCATAAGAAATAGAGTTAAGAGAATATATATGATCACAAGATCAATAACAATTAAGATACTTCACATGAAGCATGATTTCAAGAGAACAAGATAATGTGTAGGCCAATGTCCATAAGACCAAAAGTAAGACAAAAATAGGCTAATTGCTCAACAAGAATAATCGAGGATGCAAACATACCTCAACATCAGATTCAAACAATCCAAAGTCACTTCTAGGTCCAAGCCTAGCCTTCTAAAGCACCTATTAGCATATATATGGGTTTAGGGTTAGATTTATATTGATTTCATAAACCCTAAAAACCACCTTTTTATTATTATGTGAATTAGGTTATCAAAACTATTCCATATTTTAAGTTATACTTTTCTGAACTCAAAGCATATTTTATTATATTTTTCTGACTTACAGATATTTAGTTATGATCTTTATAGGTTAATTCATCACTAATTAGATCTATTGAAAACACCTGTTATTAATCTTTAGATTTAGTTATCAGAACATGTACCATTAGATAGGCCTTAATTTTTTTATTCCAACGAGTATTTATTTGTAATTTTTGGCCAAATAGATAATTAGTTATCAATTTTCAAGCATCAGCCAATTAGGAAATTCCACGTCAACCAAAACGATTACAAGCGAAGAGAGAGAGAGAGTGGGTCTTGGCATGTGACTTGGCCCAATAGGGAGCGGCCACATCAGCGAGTCAAGGTCAGAGAAGCTCGAGTGAAACAAAGGAAATACGGGTGAAAGGTCAAAAATGCCCTTAGCAAAAATAAGAAAAGAAAGGATCGATGAAGGCTAGAATCAGAAATACGCAGGGTATCTTCCTCTTCCTCTTGCCCGCTCCATGGATGACGATCGAGAAGCAGCAACATCAAATGAAAATTGGGGAAATCTAAAATTTTGGTGAGTTTGACAAATTGAAGGCGCAATTACCTTTGGTCGAGGCCCCAGAAACGTGTCGACCACCTACCATGGCCCTCGACGCCTGCGCGGACAGGGGCAAGATCCTGAATACTATCGACGGAAACAAGAATTGGGGAAACTAGTTTTAGGGTGAACAATGGCCAGAGGATATACAAAACAATTCCGTTTGGGTCTCGCAAAGGTGAAGGGGGTTTCAGACGAAGGCGTGAAGTCACATAATGGTGAGGAAGACGAGAAGAGGGAGTAGAACAGGGGAGGATATGGCGGTGGCATGGTCTGTGATTTATAGGTGATGAAATCTTGTCAAATACGGCTTGGTTGGTGCAGAAATAGGCGAGAAAGTCATAGGGAAAGAAATCTCGAAGAAATATGGACAGATGAGTGAGCAAAGCAAGCAATAAATCTGTGGTTACTGTTCAACACAAGTCGGTCTCCTACCCAAGGTAGGAGATGACTTTGTCACTGTTCGATCTGAATCAGACGGCTAAAAGAAGTTGTGTAGTGATAACCCACGTGACAAGGAAATCAAATGAAAAAGATTATCCAAATCAAATTCGAGTAAAGTGGCAATGCATTTATTTCTCGTTTTCTCTTTCTTCTTTTAAGGGTGCAAACATTATCCAAATTAAGCCAAATTTTGTATAGAGGCCAATAAAGGCATGTAGATTCCGATTATGCACTTAGTTTTGCCTTTTTAAAACTTTGAAAATTTTAAATAAATCTAAACATATTTTCTCTTTCCTCCTCCATTAATGGCATTAGGATTATCCAAATTTGATGAAACTTGAACCACAAGTCATATTTAATGTGTTGGATACGAATTTTCCATCAATTTTACATATTGGAGTTGTTTGAGTATTTATTTAATATTTTGAAGGTTCTACACACTTTCTCTCTCCTAATTTTACCTTTTAAGCAAACTTTCTCCAAATTGGATAAAAATTTCCCCAAAGGATATATTTATTATGTAGATTACGAATCTAAGATTATTTTCCTCTTTTGGAGTTATTTATTATATTTATTTATTAATTACACCTTTTAGGTAATTTCTCTCTCCTAACTTACCATGTTATTTCAAGGTGGTCCAAACTAAATGAAAATTGACATGTAGTCTTATTTTAATGTGTAGATTACAAATTTGAAGTCTATTATTTATTTTGAGGCTTTCTTATATGAGTTATGTCATCTAGCCCATTAGAGGCCCATTAACCATATTATTCATGAAATTAAGTTATTTATCATCTTATTTTCACCAAATGAGTTATATGACATATTATATTACATTATTCATGCATTATATTATTAGGATCATCCTAACCTCAACCATTGTTTGGTAAAACTCAAAAGATCAAACTTCCATGGTAGGGTTCAAGATCTGGTATGTTACATTGACACTCTAAATCATGGTTGGTTTTTCTTCACCCGATTTTGGCGAGCTCGATGAACCTCACAACATGCCATAAAGGGGTCCAGAGATACAAACATGGGAATAGTTATCAGAGCTACAAAGGAGATATCAGGGATCCATTGTTTACCATGCTCCATGGAGAATAGGTGGTCACGAGAGGTTCTTGGGAGTGTCTCTCCATCTAATGTTAGATCTTGGAGTGGTCTAAGGCATTGACCCCGACTAAAGGCTATGTGTCATAGACATTGAAGAATCATGCTTTGTCATGATGGCTTGTTGCTTCTAGTGGCCACCCTCCACGATCAAGATCGTATTTGTGGTTTCTTCAAGGATCTCAGGGCCAAGTTAATTGGACAATATGCTACCTATAGCCAAAACAAGGTCATCACCGCTGATGACCATCATGTCTAGGAAGACAGATCTTTGGGTATCTTGATAGGAATTTGGTGCAGAGTTGTCCCTTCCCCTCACCAAACAACTCCCTAATGCCTTATATAGGCACAAAGGCAAGGGTATAGAGACTATGGGTTGCCCTAGAATATTGATGTGAAAGGAATTTAGGCACTTCTCAGATATGGTGAGGTAGTTGCTCATTAATGGTTTGATAGGTTCACCCTTTTCTCACTAATCCACTAGGAATACAATTAGGGAAAACCATGGAGGATGGAGAGAAAGGAGTGAGAGGAAAACACAATTATTGTTTCTCGGAGTTTCCCTTCTCGATTGAAGGTAGGTGAAAACTGTATCACATGGATCCAATGGATCCTTGATCCAATGGCTCCCAGGACACGTGACACATTTAAGAGACACAATTTTACACTATTTAAAGTATTTTTTATTTACTTGGTTTCCAAAAATATAAATCATATGCATTTATTGCAAAAACCTCTATCTTTCTTCTCAATTTTCCCTAGGATTGTAGGAACATATCTTTTATCCCACATTCAGAGGGAAGATCATTAATTTGTTTTCCATCATTTATCTAGTTTGTGGGATTAATTCTGATAACTTTTATGCACGAAATTTGTTCTTTTAGTATATCCTTAAATTAATTACCCACACCACACGTAAAGCCCTTTTTCCTTCAAATTCTATAATTATCTTATTTTCTTTATTATTTTCAAGTATGCCAAAAGTTTAGACCTAGATAAAACTATATGATGCCTCAAACATCGTGTTGTCAACAATGACTAGATAATTACTCTTTTATTATCTAAAACATCACATCAATTTTTTTCTGGAAACTTGCATATTATCTCATAACTTTATTATCTTATAATTGACAAAGTCATTATCCTTTATTTATATACAAAATCTCTTATTTTTAAACTTGTACCACAAGGATCTATTTACAAAACAAATAGTCTCATAGGCCTTCCATATTGGCCATGAGTTGCACCCATGCCACAAATGTGATTTTATCATTCCATCAATTGTAGCATTGGGGAAATTACTTATCAATTCATGCATTATGTTTATATAATTCAATTTTACCAAAATTGAGGATATTACATGGATGGTAAGATCAAACTAAATCTAGTTGTTAAGTAAAATACAATCAGTGGGAAAATATCAAATGTTTAAATGTCAATAATTGAGACTAATTTGATTTGGATTAGAGAAAAGGTCTATGAGAATGATTGAAAAGTTAGAGTCTCAAGATTTTCACATATTCTCCTCTTCCCCGAATTTTTCTTATATTCAAGTAAAGAAAAATAATATACATTGAAGACAAACCAATATGAAAATAAGAGGAGATTTTGTAACATTTTTTAATAGGAATGGGTGATAAAAATATAGGCAATGTTGAAATATGAGAGTACAACCGATGTTCGTATAACCCTGTTAGGGAAAGTTTGTAAGTAAGGGTTAGATGAGAAGTTAAAATATAAGGAATCAAATTTTATGACAATATCAAGAACCAAAAGCATACATATAATGATATCATAAAATATCTTAGACCTTATTTATTGAGCCTCAAAAACATGCATTCTTGATCACTCTATAAGCTTTAGATAATTACTAGACACTTCCTACCCATATTTTGATAAGTTTGAAGTTTTTTTATCTGATTATACACAAGTCTAGAAAGTATACATGTATAAGAGAATTTGGTAAAAGTAGTATTGGAACATGCAGCCTATCATTCGCTCTATCAAATTTTATGATTCACATTACAAAGTGTTGTGATTGCTCGGGAAGCAGTCAGATGAGCTCGAACAGCTTGCAATGTATGGTGACTATTGTTGCCAAATATAAGATTGCTTGCCACTTTATATTTGCATTACTTTTAGCATTGAACCGTGTACACCATGGCATTTTTCTTTGTAAAAAAATCCTACAGTTATCCACACCTTACCAAAGTGTTGGCAACTTCAAACGCGTGTCTAAATGCCATATTAGATGTTGTGCTATTGCTACTCTACCAATGGGTATCTCCACCAGTGAAACTTGCATGCTTACCTATCAATATCATTGTAGTGAAAAAACAATTTAGTGTGAGGTCTTCCTTAATAGATTGATTTATTAGTGTTCCACATCATGATTACCTTTCATTTAACCATCTTCTAGACTAATGTTAGATTTATAAAGGGAGGTTGTTTTGTGACCAACTCTAGAGAAAAATCATAGAACTCTCATAAATAGAAAAAGGTGATAAATTTATTGATTTGTGTCTTAGCCTTCTCATCTTAATATGTTTGATAGGTTAATGACTGATGATAATCATTATCCTCTTATGTACATAGTAAAGTTAAATCCCCTAAATCCACTAGAGATAGACTATCCCTTTTGTAATGATGCAACTCCATATAGAGAAGTGATAATGATCTAATCTAATAAATAAAGTGAGTCATGAACGTCCCAATACTATATGCATAATGGTCTTCCTTTCAATTTGTATATTTTTTTAATCATATAGCAAAAGGAGAAGGATAGGTAAATAGAAATAAGTAATAATAGAAAGAAGACATGCAAAACATTTTAACATTATTTTATATGATATGTTTCTTAGAAGTGTAATCACCAAGAGTTTATAAAGGATGCAGAAGTAGTTTCAACCATGTATGTGTATGCAATTTAATTAGTAGTTGGAAGAATAATTTGTGATTCAGTCTTTGTTGTTTAATAGTCTAGTACAAATCAATTGGGTTGATTCTCAGTTTACATTTTGGGGCTTCAAGGTCGGAATTCCACCATGGTAACAACCAATAAGAAATATTTTCTTTATTAAGTTTTGTTATTTATTATAGTATAGTAAAGAATGATTGGATAAGATGGTATAGTAAGGATGAGAATATCAGAGTAAAGACAAAAGTCATTAGTGGATACAAAGTTTATAGTAAAATAAATGTTCAATTTCATATCAAGAGAGAGAAATTTTCTTGATGTGGTTTACATGAAAAGTTTCTATATGACTGTGTTTGGAATTAAAATAGAGATGTTTAAGATGAGAAATACAAAATAAGAGATATATTAATATTTAATATAGAGAAATAGTTGGGAATGTTTGTTTCCTTTATGACTTATAAGTTTCAAGGATAAAATTCATTAAGGGGGAATTGTTACCACCTAGTTCTAGCTCAAATGGTAACCCTGGGATTCAAACAAAACCTAATTTCAATCCATATCTTGACTAGTGCCTGGCAAGATTTTATAGTGAATTCTTAACTAATTTTATCTTGAATTTTGTTTTGGTCACTTTGAAACAAAGGGATTTTTTAGTAACCAGGGACCTTTCTAGAATCATGTGCTCCTATGTAGAAACCATAAATGGAGGTTAATATAGAAGTATTCAATTGAATTGAGTAGTCAAATTGGTATCAATATAGAATCACTAACTAAAGTAATGTCTGCTATTTTCTTTTCAAGTTATATATTTTGTTTTCAATGTTGTTCAAAGACCCTTACTGACAATGTTGATTTTTTTTCATGTTCGTGGGATGATATGACCCCTAATTAAAAAGTCGAGGACTATATGAAGTGAGTACCTTAGGATTAGCTGAAAATTCAGAGAACACATACTGGTGGGTGCAATTTGTTCTCATAAGACCAGTTTATATATAAGAGTTTTTCTGTAAGAGTGGATACATTAATATAATTCAATTGATGCCAAGTGTTATCATGAATTTATTGTCATTATATGCATTATGTTTCATCCCTCCTAGATGAGACCCATGTTATGGACATGGTGAGATTTTCTTCCATTTGTGTGTATGCACTTGAAGGGTTTCTACATTGTGTTTGTTGATTTTGACATAATTCAATAGATGATTATGGTTGTGGTAAATGACTATGTGCTTTATTAGAGACCTCTCATTGTACTAAATACTAATGTGTATGTGTATGTGTGTACGTGTATATGTATGTGTATGTGTGTGTGTGTTTGATTGTGTAATAGAGATAGAGATAAGAAGAGAAGTATAGATAAACATATACCATGCATCACTTATGTTAAGTGACATGACCTATGGAAATGAAAAATATTATGCATCACTTATGCTAATTGACATAACCTATAATGCTCAAAGTTTGTCTAAACACATGAGTCTGATCTCGTCTGATCCAAAAAAAATAGTTTTGATTTTTTATTATATCATTTTGGGTAGTTTCATATTTGGACTCAGATGTCTAATTTAAAATTGGGTCAGATATGGGCGGTTGTTTTTTCAATCTGGGTCAAATCTGGGTTAAAAAACTCAAAAATCCAAGTTCAAATTAGGTATAAATTACTATATATTATGTGTATTAATTAAATTATTATATGTCATGAGTTTTAATAAGATTAGACAATCTATGTTTGGTCTGAGTTGCCCATTATGAAATCAGGTCAGTTCTAATTAAATCTCCTTGTAAGAAAATATTGTTCTCATTGAGTTTTGAGTTAAGCTATTTTACATCAACCCGATTGTTATCTAACCCAAAATTGGTTTTTTGACACCCTAAGATGCATCAGTGTATGGTATATATAGGTATGAGCATTAGATATATTCAAGTCATGTCTTGACTATTGTAACCTTTTTTTAAAAGCATGTAGAGATTAATTATTCATCCCATTCTCTACTTCGGGCCAAAATTGAGATAACAAAATGTTGAGCTCCTTGGATAGCCATGGAGGCTTAATGCTAAGGAAATGATATGCAGAAAAGGAAAACAAGGTATGTTTTGTAATGTCGTCGGCCACTACATTGTAGCTTCTGGGAATGTGGTGCAATTGTATGTTGGGGCAGGCCAGCAAGAAGGAGGCATATCTTCTCCGGTGAGGTATGAGGTTACTGGAAGGCCAATTATTTTTCTATAAGGTATTGATCGCAGTGGAGGAGTCTGAGTAAATCATTGGTGAGTGTCAATCGTTATCGTAGCATAATTCGGCTGCCATCAGAATTTTGTTTGCTTCAGCTTCCAGTGCTGACAATGCATACCCATGGTGGCCTATACCCATGATGCATCTTCCTATTCTGTAAACTACATGAATCCCGATACCTGACTTCCTGGAATGAGCCTGGTAAGTTGTGTCGACAAACACAATCGCCTGGCAAGCATTCGATGGGCGAACCAACTACGATGGGGACTTTCTGGAATGAACCAACCTTGGCTACAGGCCCAGAATGGAATTGGTATTCTCTTGAATGAACTTTGTGAGCACTATGGTAGGTTTTCTAGGGTCACCATGTGTGATTGCATTGCGATTTCTACAGAGCGTCCAGCAACTGATGCAGTGGAGTATTCTTTGTTCAGAGCTATATGTTGTGGATATCAGGAGGTTGAGCCAGACGCTTTCTGTGATGGTATAGAAGTCATCTGGCATGCTGAGGAGAAACCAAACTTCCCTAGCAATGGGACAATCCCTAAGACAATGTAGAATGGATTCTGGGGCATTATTGCATAGAGGATAGATGTCAAATGTAGTAATATGTCGTCTAGCTAATTCAATGTTCGTTAGAATTGCACCATGAAAAAGGATCCATACAAACGTTCTGAGTTTTTGAGAGGTAAAGGAAGGGCCCAGAGTTTCTTCCATTTTGAAGATGACTGGGGTGAACCCTATTTTGTGATCCAGTTGTAAGATGAGCCAGATGAGAACATTCTAGAACTCATAAAAGGCCAAGACCACATGTCCTCACCTCCATTGATATCTGGAGGGGTGCAGAAATGGAGGAGTTGCTTCGCTTCCTCGGGTAGGAAAGTGTCTATGAAACTCCAGTCCCAAGTGTTGTTTTAGATAACCATGGAGTTGACTTTGAGATCTTCCAGTCCTTAGGGAATGACATGTGAAGCATCCATGCCCAGTACTGATCTTCCATAGATCCAACGATCCGTTCAGACATTTGTATTGTGGCCCGAGAGAGGGACTTTGTGGTTGATGGCCTGATTGTAACCTAATCTAGACCTAGTTCATACTTTTCATGGGTAGTCTAGGTTATATTTTTGACCCACATTTTTAAATGGATCAGGTTAGGGACGCGCTAAACCCAAATTACAAAAGCCAATACCCAATTTTGTAGGATAAAGATGTATATATCAAGACATTTTTTTATATAATAAATATTTTTGTGAATACATCTAAGTACAAACTTTAAAAATTAAATTTTGTTTAAATTATGCTCGATCACTCATATTAATAAATCCAAAAATGTTTATAAGAGTCTATTTAACTTGTACATACTAATTTTCTATTGAACATGTTTGCAACACTCTAAAACATATTCTAACATCATTGAAGTGATTTGCCAAGACTTGACACCAATCCTAAAATAATGATACTTTTCCCATGTTTGGTAGGTTGTAGTCAGATGAAAAAGTGTGGATTTGGTGTATGAGTTTACATTGGGAATTCACATGACTACATCCAACCAAAATAACCCTAGGTGGTGAGTTAAGTTTCTCGATATATATTTCCAGTAACAGGTGAATATATTACCAAACAATCTTAAGGTTAACTAACAAAGTTAAGTATCTATATATTGAGACCTCATTTTTGTTGTATTCTTTTTTTTCCAAATACCATCATTTATCTTATGCCCATCAGTGTTAATATCACATTGGTCACTTTGAAAGTGAGGAGTCTCCTTACAAGTGGTAGAGTCTACCAAGTCTATGTGGGTCTCTCACTAGCATGGGAATTCATGAATGATTAAGCTTGTTTGTTCTTCAGACCTTATTGAAATAAGCACATAAACACACACAAGTACATGTGCGCGCCTCACCCATCTCGACCCAGTGTGGTGCAGTGTGCATGTGTGATTCATCTTTTAATAGATAATTATTTTTTAAACAATTTTTTGATATGTCTGCATTGTTTGGATATGTTGTAAGCACAATGTCAACGAAAATTAACTTAATTCCCATGTCTTAAAGCCTCCCATTAATGAAACATTAAATATGCACATGGTATTTTGGAGAAGATTGAACATTGCATGTCATGATGTGTGGGATGCTACCTCAGGGCACTCCCATGATGCTTAAAATGTAATTGCTTCCACTTTCTTTCTTCCACTATAATTTCTTTCTTCTCATGTTTGTTGATTTTGATCTTACATCATGTAACTTCATTGTGTCTCACTCTTATGGGACTAAATGGGACAAAAAATAGTTTGACGTGGCCCTCTTTCTTGCACCAAGCAGTCGTACTGGAGTTGGAGTACTTGAATTTAGAATATAGACCCATGAAAGCTAACACTAGGAGTAATTGAATCTGTCTTGAAGACACTGTTCATATGACTTCACTTTCAGGATCTAGATTTTTTATCTTTATATCGGTCATGTTGTTTTATTGAATGCTATATTATTATTGTTGATTTGTTCAATGCATGCCTAAAACATAATTAGTTGTTGTCCTAAATATAATAGTTTCAAGATAGTACCATACAGTTTTCAAATTTGACTTATTCATGTTCTTCATGTTTGCTTGATATGGATTTCAAAACCATGTTATCACTTAATGATGTTGTGTCTCTTGGACCTGAAAGATTTCTATCTTGTACTTTAACCACTAGAAGTAGAAAACAAAAATGTATCTCACCTCTTTTGTTCTTGTTTCCTCTATCTTACCACCAAAAATTCATGTTCCTTATGTGTGTGAATCATAGCATAGTAACTTAACCCTCATTTTGAGGATGTTCCCCCTCCTCTAATTACAACCCTTGTCCTCACTCTTGTATTAAAGGAAACTGACTATTTATGTCACAACATATTTCTATTTGCCCTCTTCGATGGATTCTATAAAATCTACCATAAGATCCCTACTGCTTTTGAACTCTATAATAGTTTAAATGACAATTTGGGTCTAGAAGATACTAGTCTTGAGTATTATAATTTTATTGCATTGCTTAACTATAATATGTTTATTGATAATCATGTTTTGGTTCAAGTTCTAGAATACCAAAATTTTGTGTACAAATTCATGGCCACGGGTTATAATCTTAATGAAAATGTTCAAGGATCAGCCCTTTTAGAGAAATTATGTCTTGTTGGAAGGATTTATCTAAATCCCTTAGTTATAGACAAGGAAACATGTTCATAGTGACCTTAGTGAAATCCCTTCAAATTAACAATAGGCACATAGAGAAAGATCAGAAATCTAACTCTACTTTAAACCTTGTATTAGGAGTAAGTCCAAGAAGAAGACCAACCACTCCAACTTTCATAAGAAATTAAAACAATCTTGAAATGGATAAAAGACCCAAAATTAGAGTGATAATAATAATAATCAAGGAGAAAATGTTTTACTTTTTTTTTGATAAACCATGCACTTAAAAAATTTGTACATATACCATAGATGTAAGGCCCCTAAACTTGCTTAATGAGTTGAATAAGCTTAATTATCATAATTTAATTCTTATAACCCTAATCTAACCTTTTTATATGCTTTGAAATCATAACACAATCTTAATTTTCAAATTTGGTCCAATTTGGACACTGTCTGAGCAAGTTAAGCAAATTTATGCACATTTTGGACTTTTCTACAATTTACCCAATTGAGAGGTTTTCTTTGCAATTTATCACTTGCATTATGTTCCTTGGATATTATCTCATCATTTTTTATCTTGTTGATCAATGGGGCGCCTATTTAAACCTTGGTTTGGGGGTTTTTCTCCAAGGGTATTTTAGGGTTTACCCCTTCATGGATGATCTACCTTTAGTAGCTATCAACTAATGAATTATTTGTTTTGCTTGGAAATTCAAGAAACGAGGGATAAGCATGTCTCTATGGATGGTGGGGGAGCTTCTTATGTGTGTTCTTGTATATTCTTAATGGTTTAAGGCCATGGACACTTGGAAAGATACTAGAACTTCAACTTTTTCTTTTTCTTTATCTTAAAGTTTCATATACTTATCCCTAAGCACCAAAACGAGCCATTTTCTCTCCACCACTTCCCTCCTTCTATGAACCTCGTTCTCCCTCTGTGATACTGTAAATTTCCTACCCAAGGAAGAAGAAAGAGGGGATCTTCTTGGAAAAAGAATCTAGGGTTGCAATTGACTTCCCTTTTGGGTTTGAAAAGCTTCCTATAGTGATATTGACCTAAAAGAGTAAGAATGTCCTTCTTTCCTCCATTTATTTCTTTTTTATCCTTCCTCCTACCTTTATCTAGGTCAAAACCTTGCTGTTCCATGGTAGAAATTTATCTAAAGCTCTAAAACCCTACCTTTCTTGCTCCTTATGCTTAGGGTTTGCTCATTTGATGAAGAAAGGTGCTAGATGGACGAGTTCATAGCTTATGCTTGGATTTTCTACCCTACCTGATTGAGTTTTCTTCTGTTTGGGATTTTTTCTTCTCATTAGAGGCAAGTTTTATAACTTTCTCCACATTTATTGCTTACCATAAGCTTGCTAGCTCATGTTCTTGCTTGAAAATGATGATTCATGCACTAAAAAGCTATGCTTGACTTGGATTTTGATTTTTATAATGTTCCCTATTCTGATTTCAGTTCTATATGAACCTGTGATCATGTGTACCTTATTCCTAAGGTATATAATGACTTGGATCAGGTTGTTTTGACAACCTATGGTGCTAAGCACCTATCAACCAATTGTCAATTTTAGGGTTTAAAGTTGATTTCTTCTATAAACCCATGACCCGATGATGGTACCATTGCAACAACCCTATGGTGTTGTCTTCATGATAACTGATGGTCAAGATCAAAGGTGTCAGATGATGGTGATAACCTATGGTCACCCCCTTAGGTCAGGTTTTGGATCAATTAGAAGTTTAATGATCAACCATTAAGTACCCTACTGATGTTATCAATCAATGATGACATTAGCTTAATATTTGATGATGATTAATGAATATAGTGTTGATCTAACAACCTATGGTGATTTAATGGTCACTAATTATGGTGGATCAGGTATCTACAACCTATTTTGAGTTAAGAATTTTAGTTGTAGCATCAATTAAGCCTTAGACCAATGGTTTCTTGGGTCACTTGATGCAATGGTCAGACTTATACTGTAATTGATGGTTTTAACATATGAACTTGACCCAATGGTCAAGATCTAATGTTTATTCCTCTAATAAAGTGGAACAATGGCTAATTTAATATGTTGGTCCTAATAATGTGATTTATATGGTTTCCTTTATATGATCAACCTAAGGAGCTTACTTGTTGACAATGGATGGCTTGTTTTAAATGAACAGTCGATTGTGGGTTTTACCCTACTCTCAACAGAACCCTTATTGTTGTTAACCAAAGGATGTCTAGGGTTAAATGGTAACTTTTATAGATCACAACTCAATAACATCATATATTATTCATTCAAGGTGTTTACTTATGTAAACAACCAATGGTCTTACCTTTTAAACATCCAATGGTTCTGGGTGACATTGTGGTATGGTGATATGGGTTGAATGATGATGGAACAAATGGAGGGTTACCCTTAATAAGGTATTCTTACCTATCCACTCATATGAATATAATGGATGATAATAATATTGTGTTGATATGTAACCCTTAAGAGGTATATCTTGTTATACCTAGCTTTAATATAACTAAATGATGGTAATTGGGTATAAATAGTCATTGAATGACTAATGCAATCATGGAGTACTTTGTTACTATTGTTGAAACCCTAGTATGCTATAACCCGATAGTTACACCTTGATTTATGTGTGGGTTCATACTTGAGAATAGTATGGAATGTGATGGTGTTGCTTCACCTTATGCATCCATGATCCAATGGGGATGTCGTGAGTTAAGGTTTGGGTATGAGTGTTGATTAGTAACATTAATATAATTTATCTTGTGAAATTAACTCTAATGAAAATAGATAAAGATGAGTATTCATGTTTAACATTCTTATATGATGGAATGATGGTGGAATAACCTCCTTAACATGATCATAACCTTAATGTGTTAATTGGTGGTTATCATAGCCACATCGTTAATACTTTCTCATGCTAAACATGTGCATTATGAATATGATGAGGGTTAATCATATCTAGATTCCTTGCATGTTGATGTGATAAAGGAATGTTCTTAATGTTAATATAACCCTACTATGATTGTTTATGAATATCTCTTAGCTCATTAATGTAATATTGTGCTGATCTGGTGTATTATATATAAGTGATGTTGTTGAGCCTTGTTATAAGGCATGCAAAGATAATGATGATCTAGCGGGGAATAATATGATGTTCTTAATGACCTTTGGGCATAGTTGAGCCCTGAATGAGGTGTAATACCCTTCTATTTATAAGGGTTGATACCCTGTGATATTGTGAAAATGATTTATATCATGTGATAGTATGATGGTCTTAATGACCTTTGGGCATGGTTGAGCCCTGGTTGAGGCGTAATCCTCTTGTGTTTATAAGGGTTGATACCCTATGATATTGTGAAAAGAATTTATGTCTTGTGGTAGTATGATGACTGGTGCAGTCTCATGAATGGCAAGTGAATAGTACCATGTGATGAGGAGACGAGAAATTGTTTTTCACATGTTTTGTAACTTTTGAAGTTGTGATACTTATATGCTTGCTATATGTGAATTAGGGTTTGTATGTCCATTTGTTTGATGTATCCTTAATTCACCCAATTGGCATAACTAATCAAGTAGAACTCTAATCATGTAGTGCCCTATGTCATAGATCCATTTGAGTGTCAGAACTTACCAGATGGTGAAACGAGTATTCCTAAGGGAAACTCGAAGTGCATACTGATGAGTATGCGGGGTGCTTGTTATCCTGAATTCAAGTGTTTAGGGAGGATGATTATGGTCATACCTAGCCCTCAGTTTGAGAATGGTTGTGGTCTTGTCTCGGTGATTATATATGTGATGATATTGGAGGACAGATGTGGTTGTACCTCGTATGATAGGGTATGCGTACCCAACTCTTTTCACTAGTGTCGTGACATGTACCAAGGATGGACTAGGCTGTAGAAACTTGACCTTATGTGTCATTGTGGTGGACCCGTACTGGCTGGGGGCGGAGAAGATCTTAGGAGTCTGGCTCTTCCTCGATCTTGTATGGCACTGATTTTGACTTAGGGCAGTGGTTAGTTGGATTTTGAGTGGTATCCTCAATTTCCTCAGGGCATAATAAAAGATGTGAGACAGTCGTGTAGCATATCTATTTAGTGTTATACACATCGCTTCATATTGGATGAAAACCCTTGTTTGCTTTCTTTTCATTGAGATCATGCTTAGTACAATAAGTGATAATAGATATGCTTATGTTGTAGTTATGCTCATGTTGTAAACATGCTTATGTTGTCAAATATACTAACACTGATGGTTAAGATGATGATGCTAGTTATGTTTAATATTGCTAGCCATGCCTATGTAATTATAGATGCTTAAACTGCTAATCATGCCTATGTAGTTAATTGTGCTATGATGTTAGTTCTACTTATGATATAGATATGTTCCCTTTATTTGAGATGCCAAAATTAATAGTTGTGTTATGTTATTAGACATATTCATGATGTCAAGGATGCTTATGCTACTAGATTTCTTGTGTTGTTAGCAAGGAATATGATGATAGTCAGATTAATGATAATGATTGTTATTTGATGCAATTTGATAATATTTGAGTAGATATCTATCCAAAGAAATTGATTTATTTGTTATCTATATATGCATTGATGATCATACGTGTTGCTAAGATTAATTACTTAATCTGTTTAGCATACTTGAACTGTTCAATCTGTTCAATTGATTATTAAATACTCCAACTGCTTAGTTATCTACTATTTAAAATGTTGTAATCAATAAGCGTTGTTGGAGGTTATATCTCTTGCTGGTACATGGGTCTCGCCCTTGTGGTTCGCCACATCTTTTTAGGTAATCAGAAGTGACAAAAACAAACATGTGGCAGCAAAGAGGAGCTATAGTAATGAATCTTTGAGAAAGTTGATTAGATGTCTAGTGTATCCTAGAGTCGTCCATGTACTCTCAGGTTTGGGCATCAAAAGTTTGTATATGGTTTTTCAAACGTATCAGACCTTTATTAGCATATTAATGCTTGTTTGTGTGGCATATATGAATATTGTTCTCCTGTGTATATATGTTGTGGCTAAGGCAATAGAACAATTTGTATCAAATTCTTGGCATAGTATGGATATAAGAAATATGTTGGGCTCTTATGCAAATGTTTTTGAGCGGGTGCTGACGTTGAAATCAGTTTTAATTTATCCATATTTTTTGGTATGTGATTAATTAGTGATTGATTGTGTTTTATGTTTTGATCTCCCAAGTTGGTATCAGAGCTTTAGGTTCATTGAGTCTATAGGGACACTAGGACTTAGGACTAGGATGATGTTAAAATTAGGAATATGACATAAAAATATGGTACATACTGCCTAATCTCAGTACTTCAATGCCCTGGCCAGGTATTCAATTATTGAAGAAAAGGTAAGTATGGAACTCTTAGATTGTTATCTTTCTTATTACTCTGATCAAGTAGTCATTTTGAGACAATCTAAAGAGCATAATGAATAAGAAATCATTGTGTGAATATCTCAATCCTACCTTAAAGAAGATGATAATTACATCATTATCTATCAAAAATTGAATGTTTGGTAACTATAAGAGAAAGATACAACACCATGAAATCTAAATCTGAATACAAATAAGGAAAAGAGGAGTTCTTGAAGATGTGATTCAAGAAGATAATAAAGTAAAAGACAGATAAGTCTATGCTTATAAAGTGATTCAAGGTATGAAATCCACATAAGATGGAGAGAAATCCAATGATAAGTATAAAATGAGAAGATAAATGAGAACAATGACAAAGGAATGAGGTGAAACCTGAGTTAATCTCAGACCAACCTATGTGTGTAAGAAATTGTTAATGTAAAATAAGCATGGTGTTTGAAAGAAATTAATGCAGGCGGTCCATGTTTAATGAAGAAAATATGGAATATGATGATTTACCTATTGATAAGTGGTTGAAAAATATAATAAAATAAGAGAATATACCCAAGTGTGATAAATAGTCATCAAGGAAGGAGTAATGAGATATGTTAATCATGATGATTCCTATGATAATGGCAAGGAACCCAAAATGAAAAGGGTAAAATGATACATAAGAAGATGTTACTTGCATAATGAAAATAGAATTGGTTACCTTTTTACTAGTGACCCTTGAACAATGTTGCAATGATGTGGGAAGTGTGTTTCCCTTTGTGTCTTTCCTTTCTAGGGCACAACTTTCATGTGACGCTCTGATCCCCGTGCCATCTCTAATGACCCCGGAGACCAGGGAGTCACCCCTCGATAAACCACCCTTAACTTTGTCTTTTCTTAATCACTTAAAATTTGCTTAAAGAAAGTCTTATAACTTGAATAACACCGAATATTACTAAATTGTGGAAGCAACTTACTATTTACCTTACTTGGAAGAAAACCAACCTTACTTGACATATTACATTGTTCATGCATAAAGTAAATCCAAACAGATAACTGAAAACTGAACTACCTATTACATTTCATTCTCTCTCTCTACCATACCACATGTCCAAGGACTAAGGGGAAAGGACTAAGAGACCTCTAACTAACTATGAACTACCTTCTAAGTACTTGGGTGATACGATCCTTCAGCTTCCTCGTGCTAAAGCTGACCTGAAAATGTTTCAGTAGGTTGGTGAGCTACTGGCTCAGTGAATAGAATTTCACCCAACCATCGCAGATAACTCATTTATGTTTATTAATTGGAATAAAATACCAGATAATACTACACTGAGCATATCTAAGCAATATAAATTAAACAATAGGAGATATCAAAATTTCATTAAGATAACAACTATTGCAAGGTTGTAGATACAATTAAATGACAGAGAATACTAAAATTTCATTTAAAGGACTACGGCTATGAAACTAACTCGGACCTTTCTTAACTCTTTAACTTATAAAAACTCTGTGAACCTATATTAACATATTTTATGTTATGCCCTAATCATATGCAGTGTACTCTACATATGAAGACTCATAGCGAACTATGATCCTGTTGGTATGTATGCCCTGAGAGCCAATCATGGGATGATTGGTGGGATACATTAAGATTGATTTGATAAACATCAAAGGCAAGATTCCAATTCTTTCTGGTTCAGTCATATGAGATAATGATAGAACATATTGAATGTATAGAGAGTGGCAATACTCAATGACGTATGCTTTCAGGTTGAGGACCTGAACGATGAGATCATACGGATGCTAAGAGTTTGTACATTCTTATTTTGTCCCTAGTCGGATGTCATTATGGAAGGTAGATAGACAACAATGATACACAAGACTAGATTGTGGTGTTGGTTGATGACAGAATCTCATTAGTCATAATATGGAGATATCAAACCAAACACATAGGTACTTGTTAGAGAACAAGTGTATCGGACAGACACACCATGAGTTTGACACATGGAACCATGACATGGTAGTCACAGTCAGTTCTCACAGTGATGGTGGTGAGTGTGATTCTTTGACCTGAAATCACTACACTCAACACGTCATTGGGCACACTTTAACATCATCAAACGCAGTCCTGAAACATGGGTTGTTATAAAGGTGATGATTGGGTGGCTTTGACGCATGGGGATTTTGAGGGGTGAGTGATAGATATGGGATTTGTCCCTCCTAAGGGAGTTTGATATCCATGGCCACTTGATGAGTAGGATTGAGATAGGCATGCACGCATGTGTGAATCAGTATGTGATATTGATGTCATACATATCTCCTCCAATCTACTCTGAGATCAAGAAAGTGAATGAACGTTGATAGGATGATTGTTCCATGCCTTGAGTTCATTCAGGATATCAGTGACAAAGGAATTATACATTCACTGTAACACCATTCACAGATTGTAGGATTAAAAGTTGTTCTCCAACTTTCCTTTTCACTTGGGTAGCACTGATGTGCGAATAGGCACCGCTCTTTGCTTGTGAAGTCATAAGTGTTATGGACTTTCACTGCCAACGTGAAATGGACCTGTAGGGTCACACACATAGGATTTAACCTGGAAGAGGAGTTTATTCACAAATGATGTTTAGACTGATTACTAAAGGAGTTTAGTAGTTCAATTAAACACTCAATAAATTGATAGCTCAATATCATATTGTTCAAGGTGTTGTATCGGATTGACTGAAACTACGATTGACTAATTTGCACTGTCTACTGCCCCAAGCGATCGGCTCACAGGGTTGAACCGATCAGCTCAGGTTGATGAACTGATCAGCTCAAGTGGTGTGTTGATAGGCTCATGTGTCAATGAGATGATCAGCTCAATTGTTGAACCGGTCGATTCGTGTGACCAACTGAGATCATTTGGAAAGTCAGAAGACTATTTTGCAAATACAATTTGTTTCACTTGTACAAATTCAATTTGGACAAGGATTAATATTTGATTAATCAGAAACAAATATGAAAGTCAATTTGAGTTGGACCAGGACTACGAACCGATTAGATCAGAAGTGAATCAATTAGTTCAGGTGTCCCAACTGATCGGTTCAGGTGTGAACCGATCGGCTCAGGTCCCTAACCGATCGGTTCATGCTTGAAATGATCGGTTCATGTGGCGCAGTTGGTTGTTTTGTGGAAAATCTCAAACCCTTCTACTCCTGCTTGAATCCCGCATTACCCGGGGTAGAGAACCTTATCCCATGACCCTCCTATATATATAGGGGTATTGGGGCTTCTCAGGAACAACAACTCAGAACACCAGTTGCTCTGCAAAGTTGTCATTCTCTCTAGTTGTGGTAACCGAGAGAGCCCGAGCAAGTGCTACCCGATAAGGGAGGCACAGCAAGGGAAAGACAACTGTAGAAATACAACTGGTTGTAGGAGAGTGTGTTGGTGACTAGTACGTCGACAGGAGGGTGCGACTCCTTCCGATTCCTTGTGGGACAAGGAGATCGGAGTTCCAGGTGGTCTATGTAGACTACTTCAGAGGCGGGAGACTTCTGCCGCTCAGAGGACAGTTGTCAATCCTGACAGTCCCAGTGAGACCAGGAGCTACACAGACACCGTCCAAGATTGGAGGTGAAGACCGTGTAAGCCACGGGGTAACATTGCCTAGAAAGCCTCGGGATAAGGTATGTCTCCACAAAACATCCTTCCTATTGTATAGACGTTAACACGATTCCTTTATTCTGGGTTTGGGAGAAGAAAATTTTTGTTTCCGTTGCCTTCTCTGTCTCCCCTAAAACCCAACAGTGGTATTAGAGCCACGTCAAATGCTCTATACTTTAGGATTCTCGATATGATCGATTTTGGTTTATCGCCTTTATTTATTGCATACGATGTGAATAAAATTGGCTTTATGCATGTCCAATCCTAAATCCACAAATCCCAATATACATATATGATATGTAATATGAATGCACTCGATACGCGTCTCCCTTAAATGAGTTTTGTGGTTGATGTATAGCGTGGTTATGGCCTATAAACCCTATATATGTGTGCTTGGTTGAATGTGGTTTCTTGCATCTTGGTCTGCGCACCGATTCTCCATCTCTTATTCCTAATGTAACTCAAGATAACTCGATATTTCTTTCCTACCTTTGCTCCCCCCGAATGTAACTCGAGGTTTCCCAATTTAAATGTAAATAGGATAGATCTTTTATTTCCTGTTATGTCAAAGAACGACGGACAACCTGACGACAAGTAAAATGATCGGTTCAAGGAGTGAACCGATCGGTTGGCAATCCAGACAGTTGGTTCGAGGAGCGAGATGATCAAGTGGTGGCCATGAGGAGATGCACGAAGACCAGGCGAACCGATCGGTTGGAGGAGCCAACCGTTCGGCTGGTGGCACCAAGACGACTGGCCAGGGCGAGTAGGTCATTCATGTGATGAGTTGATCAATTCGGATGGCTATAGAACTTCATCATGGACAGGTTGCATGTGATGTAGACCTAGATGACCATGATTCCTCTTGGCTCGAGGAATCACATTAGGATGGCCATAATCATCGCTTTTATCATTTTGCATGTTTTCTGTGGGATATAGCATGTATATGATACGTACTATGTATTGTGGTGATTTAATATGTATATGTACCTATAAAACCAAATCCCTCATTAAATATTAAAGTTTTAGATGCCTTCCAAATGTGACACATGTGAAAAGCTTGATCGGTCAAGTGTGGGCATGCCCTAGTGTGGTGCACCACCTATCGCATGGAAGCATGAAGGATGAATATGTGGGTCTACCCTAGCAGGGTGCATATTCATCGTGTTGGCTTTGGGTCGGACTTAACAAGGTGACCTAGATAGGATCTAGCACCTTGAGGCATGGAGGTGATCATGGCAAGGAGTTGCATATGAAATCTTTCAAGAGTTGCATATGATGCAATTGGCAAAAGTTGCCTACTTAGAAGATCTAAGTTGTGGGTGACAGCCCTAGCTGGTCCATGACTCAGAGGATTTCAGGATCTTGACCCACTAGAAGATTGTACGTTGCAATCTTCCAAATTAATGGTGAGGGCTATCAATTTGAACAAAAATAGTGGGAGCGATAATTAATTAAAGTCCTAATTATATCGTCAACCTTTCAAATCAATCAAATAAGTCAAAATTGAGTTTTGGACTAAATTGCATATATTTCCTTTTATAGTTCAAATGACAACAAACAGAAATCACTTTTCATTGTGATCAGTCCTTGAAAAGGACAAGCTCAATGGGACAAACTTCCACGACTGGTTTAGGACATTGAGAATTGTTCTCACTCAAGAGTGAATGCTCTATGTCCTGGATACTCCAATTCCAGAGGAACCTTCTCCTACCAAAGGCAGAAAGGGATGCTTATAAGAAGCATTCTGATGATGCCATTGATGCAAAGTGCTTGATGTTGTGCTCCATGAACCACAAGTTGCAGAGACAACATGAGAACATGGGTGTCATTGAGATGATTCATCATCTCAAGAACATGTATGAAGATCAAGCACGACAAGAGGGATATGATGTCTCCAGGGCACTGTTCAAGTGTGTCATGATAGAAGGAGATCCAGTTGGTCCTCACACGCTCAAGATGATTGGGTATGTGGAGAACCTGATGAGATTGGGATTTCCCCTGAGCCAAGAGTTGGCTACTGACGTGATACTACAATCATTTCCAGAATCCTACAGTCAGTTTGTGATGAACTACAACATGAACAACTTTGACAAGCTATTGACAGAGTTGTTGGGCATGTTGAGGACAGTTGAGGCACAGATGAAGAAGGGCAAGCCCAAGTCTGTAATTATGATCAATAGCAAGAAAGGCAAGTACAAGCACAAGGGCAAGGGCAAGGCTAATAAAGGTTCTGATGCTAGCCAGTAGCCCAAGTCATCTTCAACTCTCAAGGCCAAGGGAGGCACGACCAAGAGAGGCAATTTCCACCATTGTCAAAAGCCAGGACATTGGAAAAGGAATTGTCCACTCTATCTAGAAGAACTAAAGAAGAAGGACGCGATAGACTTCTCCACTTAAAGGTGTCATGAAATAAATTTGTAACACTTGTTGAGGTATATGATACCAAGATATAAAGTGTAAAGCACCCAATAAATGGGGAAAATGTTGCCGCCATAGATAGGAGTACTTTAGTTTATTTTCATCCTTAAAGGCATGTAATAGAGTTATAAACTACTATTTCATATTTGCCAATGGATAGAAACACATTATGTTTGCATATTGTATGACAATGATAGCAATTAATAATGTTGATGTTTCAATTTCAAAGATATGATCTTTATGGCAATGCCTTATTTATCTTGTAGTACTTGGTATGCATAAGATAAAATGATACCTAAAAGTTATTAATGACTCAAAAAACCAAATTAGCATAAATCATGAGAAATTCATTTCTAGTTTCCATATGATGGATAAATCTAGACTCTTTTTGGTTAGAGAATCAGTAAGAGACATGAATCACTTGGACATGATTAATCAATCTTCACTAAGGTAGTGGGAGAATGATTATCCTATTAGGTATAATACATGAGATGTATTTACATACCTATTAGAGTTAATGCTAATACTTTAAGAGATGTTTAGAGAAATACCAATATGAATATCTTGAAGTGTTCAAGAATATCATAGATGTAGTACGAATTTGATAGTGTTAATTCTTGATGAGATCAATGAATGAAATACTTGAACTAAATGTTTGAGAACCTTATGAGTGATTATGATAGTGTATCATAGTGAGATCGTGATTAAGGAATGGTGATGTCTAAATCAAAAGGATTCATACTCTAAGGAGTTAGAGGATGATTATAAAATAACTAATTTCTTCTTAAATAAAGAATACCCCCACACTAATAAAGGACATTAAGAATCACAAAGGGTTGTGAATTCTTATATCCTTGACAGATACACCTCAATTATCTATGTGATGAGTTGATCATATGATGAGTCAACTATCTAGATGAATATGAGGAACCGGATTTTGATTTATGGTTTATGACCATTACATCCTAAATGACTTCCATGTGAACCATAAGGTATGACCTTGATGGTAGCACCCATTGGGATGAAATCCATACGTGTGAATGAGTCTTAAGCATTAAGACACATGGATAACATTTTGAGAAGGATGATGCTTATTGATTGCAACTTAATGACTAAGAGATTTGGCATATGGATACTAAAACCGCATTCCTGTAAGGAATAAAACAAGGATGTGTATGTGACACAACCTACAAGGTTTATGAATCTTTTAATGCAAATGAAGTCTATAAGTTATAATAGACTAATCAATGTGATTGATTGAGTACAAGAAACTCAGAACTGTGATCTTTATTTTGATAATATAATCAAAAGGTTTGATTGATATGTCAAAGATAAAGAAGGGATTTGTGATTTAGTGGGAGCGTATTCACATTCCACATGTTGATGTGAAATGGAAATGTTCTAGAATGGAAATCCAAAGTGGAAATTATCTTTAAGGAAGATAGAGACATTTCCTATGTAATAGGAATAGAGATCTATAGATATAGTTCTCGAAAACCTCTTGACTTGAAAAGAGAAAGCATACATTGTCAATCTATATTGAAGGGTTCAGTATGAACAGATTCATTGGGAGAAAACTTATCCATGTTACATGGAGTTAGTATCCCAAAGACAAGTGTCCAATTCTTATGAAGAATGGAAACACTAAGAATAGATATGGATCTATCATGTATGTAATCATCCCATTATCTTGCATGTATGGACATGGCAAGAATGAAATGCATTCATCATCTTGTATGTAGGACATGACAATATGATATGCTCATCCTGATAACTCGTATGTGGGACATGACAAGTAGATGTCTATCTAGTTCCAGTAAGGGTTACTGGAATACCATAAGAACTTGATAAGTACTTGAGAAGTACTAGTTCTATGGAAATAAGAAAGGATTCACTGTAAAGAGTTACACTGATGAGAACTTCCAGAAAATACAGAAAACTAATCGCAAAATATATATGGGATATATAAAAGTGAATGTTGATAAAAGGAAACATTCCAATAAATTTGTTTTAAAAGGAAATGTTGAGTATCCGGGTGTTAAAGAATAGCAGTGGATATTATATGGATCTAGGAGTTCATAGAGATGAACTTATAGATATTCCGGTCATTGATGACAAGTTAGGAGCACTTGGTCATGCAATGAGGCTAAAGGTTAGCAAAGGAATACTAGATCGCATATTACGACAACTCCATCTCATACATGTGACGTACAGCGAAGAGATGAGAGACATGCAGTTAATACCGACATTGGAAAGGAGTTTCCATAACTCACTATGTTAGCACTAGAGCATAGTAACATATTGTACATGTTTGAAGATCACTATGAATATGATTCAAGGGTGATTGGCTCGCAGTGCAAGTGGGAGTCTGTTGGTATGTATGCCCTGAGAGAAAATCATGGGATGATTGGTGGGATACATTAAGATTGATTTGATAAACATCAAAGGCAAGCTTCTAATTCTTTCTGGTTCAGTCATATGAGATAATGATAGAACATATTGAATGTCTAGAGAGTGACAATACTCAATGACGTATGCTTTCAGGTTGAGGACTTGAACGATGAGATCATATGGATGCTAAGAGTTTGTACATTCTTATTTTGTCCCTAGTCGGATGTCATTGTGGAAGGTAGATAGACAACAATGACACACAACACTAAATTGTGGTGTTGGTTGATGACAGAATCTCATTAGTCATGATATGGAGATATCAAACCAAACACATAGGTACTTGTTAGAGAACAAGTTTATCGGATAGACCCACTGTGAGTTTGACACATGGAACCATGACATGGTAGTCACAGTCAGTTCTCACAGTGATGGTGGTGAGTGTGATTCTTTGACTTGAAATCACTACACTCAACACATGTCGTTGGGCACACTTTGACATCATCAAATGCAGTCCTGAAACATGGGTTGTTATAAAGGTGATGATTGGGTGGCTTTGACACATGGGATTTTTGAGGGGTGAGTGATAGATATGGGATTTTTCCCTCCTAAAGAAGTTTGATATCCATGGTCACTTGATGAGTAGGATTGAGATAGGTGTGCACGCATGTGTGAATCGGTTTGTGATATTGATGTCATACATATCTCCTCCAATCTACTCTGAGATCAAGAAAGTGAATGAATGTTGACAGGATGACTGTTCCATGCCTTGAGTTCATTCGGGATATCAGTGACAAAGGAATTATACATTCACGGTAACACCATTCACAGATTGTAGGATTGAAAGTTGTTCTCCAACTTTCCTTTTCACTTGTAGCACTGATGTGCGACTAGGCACCGCTCTTTGCTTGTGAAGTCATAAGTGTTATGGACTTTCACTGCCAATGTGAAATGGACCTGTAGGGTCACACACATAGGATTTAACCTAGAAGAGGAGTTTATTCACAAATGATGTTTAGATTGATTACTAAAGGAGTTTAGTATTTCAATTAAACACTCAATCAATTGATAGCTCAATATCATAGTGTTCAAGGTGTTGGACCAATTGAATAGAGTATCGGATTGATTGAAACTATGATTGACTGATTTGCATTGTCTGCTACCCCAACCGATCGGCCCACAGGGTTGAACCGATCGGGTCAGGTTGATGAATCGATTGGCTCAAGTGGTGAGTCGATCAGCTCATGTATCAATGAGATGATTGGCTCAATAGTTGAACTGGTCGATTCGTGTGACCAATCGAGATCGTTTGGAAAATCAGAAGACTATTTTGCAAATACAATTTATTTCACTTGTACAAATTCGATTTGGACAAGGATTAATATTTGATTAATCGGAAACAAATAAGAAAGTCAATTTGAGTTGGACCAGGACCACAAACTGATCGGCTCAGAAGTGAACCGATCGGCTCAAGTGTCCCAACCGATCGGCTCAAGTGTGAACCGATCGGCTCAGGTCCCCAACCGATCGGTTCATTCTTGAAACGATCGGTTCAGGTGGCGCAGTTGGTTGTTTTGTGGAAAATCTCAAACTCTTCTACTCCTGCTTTAATCCCGCATTGCTCGGGGTAGAGAACCTTGTCCCATGACCCTCCTATATATAGGGGTATTGGGGCTTCTCAGGAACAACAACTCAGAACACCAGTTGCTCTGCAAAGTTGTCATTCTCTCTGGTTGTGGTAACCGAGAGAGCCCGACCAAGTGCTACCCGATAAGGGAGGCACATCAAGGGAAAGACAACTGCAGAAAAGAAACTGGTTGTAGGAGAGTGTGTTAGTGACTAGTACACTGACAGGAGGGTGTGAATCCTTCTTTTTCCTTGTGAGAAAAGGAGATCGGAGTTCCATGTGATCCGTGTGGACTACTTCGGAGGTGGGAGACTTCTGCCGCTCGGAGGACAGCTGTCAATCCCGACAGTCCCGGTGAGACTAAGAGTTGCACAGACACCATCCAAGACCAAAGGTGAAGACCGCACAAGCCGCGAGGTAACATCGCCGAGCAAGCTTCGGGACAAGGTATGTCTCCAAAAACCATCCTTCCTATTGTATAGACGTTGATGTGATTCCTTTATTCTAGGTTTGGGAGAAGAAAATTTTTGTTTCCGTTGCCTTCTCTGTCTCCCCTAAAACCCAATAGATCCCACCATACAAGACTTAGCCGACACCCTGGGATAGCTAAGTTAGACTACTCTCCTGGTCTGCAATAGGGAAACTGGCTCTCTAACCTTAGCACTCCTATGGTGCTATAAATTGGACTCCTCCTATAACCTGAGAACACAAGCGGAGAGTCAAGCCATGCCACCAGGACTTCTAGTTAATGTTGGACATGCTTTTCTATATTCTCGTACCACCAGGACTTCTGGTTAATGTTGGACACACTTTTCTATACTCCAGTGCCACCAGGACTTCTAGTTAATGTTGGACACTGTAAACTATAATTTAAGGAGACTCTACTAGGGCTTCATCCCCCGTACCACATGTTGGTAAGCTCTAACCCCCGTATACTGGACGCACCGCCAGGGTAGGTCGTTTTACCCCTAAGGCGCAGACCTCACATAGGGGTTCTATGGTGTTCAGGGCCTTTAAGTCTATTATTTTATTATTCTAGAAAAGCTCTTACTACATTGCATCTCTCTCTTACATATTCTTGGCTTTCGTATCTCTATGGTACCGAGTCTATTTACTTGAACTTTACAACACGACATGAATATCATTCTAAATTTGACAGAGCAGTTTATTCAAGCATTGCCAATGCTGAGAGATTTGACATATTAAGCATGCAGGCAGATTTCAAGTGCTTAAATAAACTAAATACTTGTCCACTTGTAATTTACTGAAAAATCAACACTATTATGCATGCAGGCAGACTGAAATTCTTAAATAAATAGAATTCAGGTCAACTTGGCACATATATGTTGAAATCATATAATTGAACATTATAACGCACTAATAAGAGTTAATTACTCGATATATGAGTAATCGTCAGTAGCACTTGTAAATTATCTGTAATTCCTCAAAAATCGTGCACATCAACCCTAATCCTGAGTTTTGCATCACTTATCTCAATTAAGAGTTAATTACTTATCATGGCAAGATTTAATATTAATTATTGGGAATTTCTAATAATAACCTTGAGAAACGTGCCAATTCATATAATTATTAATAAACTCACATTAAATATGATCGGGAGTGTGCAACTAGGTTTCTATTGAACTCTTTCATATCATTGTCATTTATTTGAAATTGAGCATCTAGTAACTTGCTAAAAACATGCAGCCTGGGTTTATACCCAAACTATGCCATTATTGGCCGTGTGCTACTGATTTCAACATTTAACAGAGTAAATTGGGTTTCGATCAATCGTGTAATTTCATTAAATCACATCGCACATATCAGTCAACTAATTAGCATCGAGCAAGCATTAATAATTTAAATGTGAAAATTAGGAGTCGAGCGGTGTCGGCGCTGCCCAGCACCTACATAAACACTGACATCTGTGAATAACACTGCTTTTAAACGAAACGTCTGATTATTTGAGTTAAATCATGCGAATGGAAGTGAGATTCTACTCACAGCGATTCGAGACGTCTGAAAATGACTGGAAACACATCCATAGTTCGCTTTCGAGCATTCACGGGGTCATCTTCAACCTCAGTTGCTCTGGATTTCAACTTGTTGCAATCAAACAGCAGCTCTCTCACGCACAGGTGGAGGAATCAAGCTAAAAACGCAGCTAGGTGCTGCTCACGGATGTAGATTTGTGTACAGACCTCAAGGACGAGCTCAATAGCACCTTTCCTTAGTGCTTCCTCATGCCCAAAGTGGCTCAAGGCCGCAGTTGCAGCTGATGTTGCTCAAATTGGATGGGGCGCTGCCCCTACTGCTTGGGCACCACTCCTTGGTGGCTGGGTGCCGCTCCATGGGCGAGGTAGGAGATGAACGCTACTCCCTTTCTAGCCATAGAAGGTTGTCCTTCCTCCTCTGCTGGTCAAGCAGCACTACTGGGTGCCGCACCTGCAATAGGTCAGCCGCCCTAGCAGGTCAGGCTACTGTTGGGCGCCGCTAGTGTGAGCTAGAGGAAGAAGAAAGGAAGGAGAGGAGTGGGTGGAGGCAAGGTGTTGTTGGACGAAGCCAAGGGCTCAAGAAATCACCCACGCGATCCCCCTTTTTGCTACTGTGATCGGGCGCTCGATGGGCTCCGCTCTATTAGTTGCTCTGTAAATCGATCATTTGGGAAGAAGGGGATAAGGAAGAAAGGTTCATAACTAATGGGAAATTTATAGTTTAGGTCCAAGGAAAATAAAAATGGCATAACTATTGCCTCGAAGGTCCAAATTAAGCGATTCTTTTTGCAACGTTTCAAGCACAAGGTCATATACACCCTCAAAGCAATAAATCATCCTAATTAACTAGTAACACATAATCAAAGCACTAATTGCATCTATGGGTACTTAATTCAACTTAATGATGCACTAAGCATTGTGCTTACTTAACTTAATCATCTTAATGATGTTGTGATCATTGAACTTACTAGTTAGCTTTGGAGTGGGTCATAAAAATCTCCCTCCCTTATAATAATTTCATCCCGAAATTCCTAAAAGAGAAAAGGAAACTTGTTACACATCTCTGACTCAAGCTCCCACGTGGCTTCCTCTAGGTTGTGGTTCCTCCACAAAACCTTCACTAACGGTATCTCACAATTCTTGAGCTTCTTGATCCTCTGATCAACTATATGTACTGGTCCTTCCACATAGGACACATATGTTCTAAGTTGTGCAGGTTCTGGGTCTACTATCTTCTCTGTACCAGGGTAACACTTCTTCAGCATCGATACATGAAACACATCATGTAGATTAGCCAACTTGGATGGAAAATCCAACATGTAGGCTATAGGTCCAATCCTTTCAATGATAGGATATGGGCCCATAAACCTAGGAATCAGTTTGCCTCTCTTGCCAAACCTCAACACTCCTTTCCATGGTGAAACCTTCAGATACACTTCATCACCAGCCTCAAACTCAAGAGGTCTACATCTCTTCTCAGTGTAACTTTTTTTGCCTGTCCTGTGCAGCTTTCAACTATTCTCTAATCATTGTAATCTTTTCTGTAGTCAAATCCACTATCTCTGGTCCAAGAATCTCTTTTACACCCACCTCGTACCAACATACATGTGATCTACACTTTCTGCCATACAGAGCTTCATACGGGGCCATACCAAGACTGGAATGGTGAATATTGTTGTATGCAAACTCTATAAGGCTCAAATGTTATTCCCAACTTCCACCGAAATGCAAGACACATGATCTCAACATGTCCTCAAGAGTTCGAATGGTCCTCTCTGACTGACCATCCATCTGTGGGTGAAAAGTTGTACTGAATCTCAACTTTGTGCCTAAAGCACGATGCAGTTGATTCCAAAACCTGGATGTGAACTTAGGATCTCTATCTGATATAATTGAAATTGGGATACCATGGAACCTGACTATCTCATCCACGTATATCTTAGCCAACTTAGGGACATCAAAGGTTGACTTAACAGGAAGAAAATGAGCAGACTTAGTCACTCTATCCATAATCACCCATATCGAGTCACAACCTCTAGGTGTCTTGGGCAACCCTACCACAAAATCCATTGTGATGTGTTCCCACTTCCACTCTGGTATATGAAGAGATTGCAAGGTACCTATAGGTTTCTGATGCTCAGTCTTAACCTGCTGGCACACACTACATCTAGCCACGTACTCAGCTACATCCTTTTTCACACCTGGCCACCAGTACAACTCCTTGAGATTCCTGTACATCTTAGTGTTACCTGGATGCATAGCGTACATCGATGCATGTGCTTCCTCAAGAATCCGTTCTTTCAAATCACTATCTCCAGGTACACACAACCTGTCATGCTGATATAACAAACCATCATCTAAAAACCTGAACTCTGGTCTTTTTCCCTTTGTCATGTCCTGCATGATCTACTATAACTCACTGTCACTCTACTGAAGTTCCTTGATCTGATCATAAAACGTAGGCTTGACTTGCATATGTGCAATCAAACCACTCTGCTCTGTCACCCCTAAGTCTAAGTTCAACTTCTGCATCTCTACTAGTAGGTCTCTCTTAAAACATGCCATAGAGAATGCATCAGCTATTGAACTTGACTTCCTACTGAGGGCATCTGCTACCACATTCTCTTTTCCAGGATGATAATCTATCTTCACATCATAATCCTTAATCAATTCTAACCATCTTCGTTGTCTAAGATTCAAATCTTTCTGGGCGAAAATATATTTCAAACTCTTATGATTCGTAAACACCTGACATGCCTCACCATAAAGATAGTGACGCCATGTTTTAAGAGCATGAACTATAGCAGCTAACTCCAAATCATGTGTCGGGAAATTCTCCTCATTCTTCTTAAGTTGTCTAGATGCATAAGCTACTACTTTGCCTTCCTGCATCAACACACAGCCTAAACCTCTCCTTGAAGCATCACAAAACACTATGTAGCCTTTACCTGTCTCAGGTAGGATCAACACTGGTGTTTTAGTCAACCTCTTCTTTAAAATTTGAAAATTCTTCTCATAGTTGTCTGACCAGAAAAATGGTGCACCCTTTCTCGTTAAGCATGTCAGAGGGGATGCTACAACACTAAAGTTTTGGATGAACCTCCTGTAGTAACTTGCCAATCCTAAGAAGCTTCTAATCTCAGAAGGAGTCTTAGGATGCTCCCACTGAAGAACAGACTCAACTTTCCTAGGGTCAACACTTACTCCATCACTTGAGATGACATGTCTAAGAAAAGACACCTCAGTTAACTAGAACTCACACTTACTGAACTTAGCATATAACTGGTGTTGTCTCAACAACTGTAATGCTATCCTCAGATGTTGCTCATCATCTATAGAGTAGATCAAAATGTCATCTATGAAAACTACTATGAACTGATCCAAGAATGGCTTGAAAATCCAGTTCATCATATCCATGAAAGCAACTGGGGCATTAGTCAGTCCAAACAACATGACCAGAAACTCATAATGCATGTATCTTGTTCTAAAAGCCGACTTAGGAATATCTGACGCCTTTATCCTCAACTGATGATATCCAAATCTCATATCTATCTTAGAAAAGATTGTCTCTCCACGCAACTAATCAAACAGATCATCTATCCTTGGTAATGGGTACTTATTCTTGATGGTGATCTTATTCAACTATTTGTAGTCTATACATAACCTCATGGTACCGTCTTTCTTTTTCACAAACAAGACTAGATCTCCCCATGGTGAAGAACTAGGTCTAATGAAACCCTTATCTAGTAATTCTTGTAACTGAATCTTGAGTTCCTTCATATCTATAGGTCCCATTCTGTAGGCTGGCAGCGCTACAAGTTGACTACCTGGAAACACCTGGATCTCAAAATCTATCTCTCTTTCAGGAGATAGACCTGGAAACTCATCTGGGAAAACATCTGGGAATTCACATACCACTGGCACATCCCATAGGCTGACTGTGCTCTTCTCTGCTCTAGTATCCACTACATGTTCCAAGAACGCCTCACAACCTTTCTGCAACATCTTATCAGCTACTGCAGCTGATACAAGACACGTAGGTAAGACTTTCATGTCTCCAGAAAAGACACAAGAAAATCCACCCTGTTGAAAGATAGCCTCCTTTTTCCAACAATCGAGTTGAACTCGATACGTCTCTAGGCAATCCATACCCAAGATAACTTGAAAAGAGTTAATATCTAGGGGTATAAGATTAATCGCGATGGTGTAACCATCAAAGGTCAACAAACATCTAGGACAAAACTCTGTCAACACTGTCGGTTCACCTAATAGAACCCTCAACAACAACTCAACCGGTAACTCCTGAGTTAACAGGTTAAGCTCACAAGCTAAAGAATGTTGTATAAACGAGTGAGTAGCACCCGGATCTATCAACACTATAACTGAAATGTTGTTAAAGAAAAGCATTTCTCCTGATTGATACTTACTATCTTAGCCCTTATATACTTTTCTCATATCCTTTCCATATCTCATTTTTAGAGTTCATATATTACTAGTCATTAAACTTAATCTGAATCTTATGTCATATTCCTTTATTTCCAATTAAGATTTTCTCATATGAGGCCCCAATCGTTGAATCTCATATATCAGTTCCAACTGATTATTAGTTGTTCTAATCTTTCCCTTATATTTCAACATCTTAGTGTATGTACATTCTCACTATGATATGAGTCTAAATTATCCAGAGTCTACTTTTATTGTATTTTCAATAGGAGTCATTAGATCCTAATAACGCACCCTGCCATCCAGACCAGACCAAACCTGCCATCCTAAAACCAAGAGCTACTCGGGATTAACTATCTCCCATTAATCTCAAACATGTGGAAAGAATATCCACTTAGGGAAAACTCATTTAAACATAACTTCTGGTCTACTTGATACAAAGAATATAAATAATAAATGAATCACTTCATTATACACAACAACATAAAAGAACCATGTATATTCTACAAATTGATAATTTGAATTCATACATATAAGAGCACTTCTAGTGATCTCCAATCAAATAAGCAATATAAAGAAAGATTTGTATCACATCCTATATTTAATCCCTTTCTCCTTCATTACTTTTCTGTCTCCTAACCCTAAGATTTCTAGGGTTTCTCTCTAGCCCATCCTTCCTCTGCATACCTGGCTAGGGCATTTAGAGAAGAATAGACAGAGTAGCTTGATACTGGTCAATCTAAGTATCCAGATACCTGGCCAGGGTATCTAAATACTTAGACCTCCCAGAGTTATGGACACATCACTTCCTATATGCCACACTTATAACTCTAACTTTCTATCCTAATGGTCCCTAACAGCTCAGCCTAAGCTCTCAGCTTGGTCCTCGTGACCACATCCTCTTCCTACCATCTGCAACAGTATAACTAAACACTTCCTGTTAGAAAATTGTAGTTAGAAGGAAGACACCTAAGCCCTAATTCTATTGGTCTCTTGTCATCCCCTAACCTTGACTTAGAGTAACTATGTACTCAACCTATACTCTGATACCAAAATTAGCTGTGATGCCCTTATCCCTGTGCCATCTCTAATGACTCCAGAGACTGGGGAGTCACCCCTCGGTAAAATACCCTTAACTTTGTCTTTTCTTAATCACTTAAAATTTACTTAAAGAAAGTCTTATAACTTGAATAACACCAAATCTTACTAAACTACGGAAGCAACTTACTATTTACCTTACTTGGAAGAAAATCAAACTTACTTGACATATTACATTGTTCATGCATAAAGTAAATCCAAACAAATAACTGAAAACTAAACTTCCTATTACATTTCATTCTCTCTCTCTACCATACCACATGTCCAAGGACCAAGGGGAAATGACTAAGAGACCTCTAACTAACTACAAACTACCTTCTAAGTACTTGGGTGATACAATCCTTCAGCTTCCTTGTGTTGACGCTGACCTAAAAAATGTTTCAGTAGGTTGGTGAGCTATTGGATCAGTGAATAGAATTTCACCCAACCATCACAGATAACTCATTTATGTTTATTAATTGGAATAAAATATCAGATAATATTATATTGAGTATATCTAAGAAATATAAATTAAACAACAGGAGATATCAACATTTCATTAAGATAACAACTGTTGCAAGGTTGTAGATACAATTAAATAACAGAGAATACTAAAATTTCATTTAAAGGACAACTGTTGTGAAACTAACTTGAACCTTTCTTAACTCTTTAACTTATAGAAACTCTGTGAACCTATATAAACTTATTTTATCTTATGCCCTGATCGTATGCAGTGTACTCTACATATGAAGACTCGTAGCGAACTATGATCCCACCGTACAAGACTTAGCCGACACCCTGGGATAACTAAGTCTGACTACTCTCCTGGTCTACAATAAGAAAACTGGCTCTCTGGCCTCGGCACTCCTATGGTGTCGTAAACTAGACTCCTCCTCTAACCTGAACACAAAGGCAGAGAGTCAAGCCATGCCATCAGGACTTCTGGTTAATGTTGGACATGCTTTTCTGTATTCTCATGCCACCAGGACTTCTGGTTAATGTTGGACACGCTTTTCTGTACTCCAGTGCCACCAGGACTTCTGGTTAATGTTGGACATTGTAAACTATAATTTAAGGAGACTTCTACTAGGGCTTCATCCCCCATACCACATGTTGGTACGCTTCGACCCTCGTATATTGGATGCACCGCTAGGGTAGGTCATTTCACCCCTAAGGCACAGACCTCACATAGGGGTTCTATGGTGTTCAGGGCCCTTAAGTCTATTATTTTATTATTCTAGAAAAGCTCTTAATACATTGCATTTCTCTATTACATATTCTTGGCTTTGGTATCTCTATGGTACCAAGTCTATTTACTTGAACTATACAACACGACATGAATATCATTCTAAATTTGACAGAGCAGTTTATTCAAGCATTGCCAATGCTGAGAGATTCGACATATTAAGCATGCAGGCAGATTTCAAGTGCTTAAATAAACTAAATACATGTCCACTTGTAATTTACTAAAAAATCAACATTGTTATGCATGCAGGTAGACTAAAATTCTTAAATAAATAGAATTCATGTCAACTTAGCACATATATGTTTAAATCATATAATTGAACATTGTAATGCACTAACAAGAGTTAATTACTCGATATATGAGTAATCGTCAGTAGCACTTGTAAAATATCTGTAATTCCTCAAAAATCGTGCACATCAACCCTAATCCTGAGTTGTGCATCACTTAACTCAATTAAGAGTTAATTACTTATCATGGCAAGATTTAATATTAATTATTGGGAATTTCTAATAATAACCTTGAGAAACATGCCAATTCGTATAATTATTAATAAACTCACATTAAATATGACTGGGAGTGTGCAACTAGGTTTCTATTGAACATTTTCATCTCATTGTCATTTCTTTGAAATCGAGCATCTATTAACTTACTAAAAATGTGCAGCCTGGGTTTATTCCCAAATTGTGCCATTACTGGTCGTGTGCTACTGATTTCAACATTTCACATAGTAAATTGGGTTTCGATCAATCGTGTAATTTCACTAAATCACATCGCACATATCAGTCAATTAATTAGCGTCGAGCAAGCGTTAATAATTTAAACGTGCAAATTAGGAGTCGAGCGGTGTCGGTGCTGCCCGACACCTATGTAAACACTGACATCTGCGAATAACACTGCTTTTAACCAAATGTCCGATTATTCGAGTTAAATCATGTGAATGGGAGTGAGATTCTACTCACAGTGATTTGAGACGTCTGAATACGACTAGAAACACATCCAGAGTCTACTTTCGGGCATTCACGAGGTCATCTTCAACCTTAGTTGCTCTGGATTTCAACCTGTTGCAATCAAATAGCAGCTCTCTCATGCACAGGTGGATGAATCAAGTTGAAAACGCAGCTAGGTGTTGCTCACGACTGTGGATTTGTGCACAGACCTCAAGGACGAGCTCAATAGCACCTTTCCTTGGTGCTTCCTCATGTCCAAAGCGGCTCAAGTCATAGCTACAGCTATTGCTACTCAAATTGGATGGGGCGCTGCCCCTACTTCTTGGGCACCACTCCTTGGTGGCTGGGTGCCGCTCCTTGGGTGAGGTAGGAGATGAATGTTGCTCCCTTTCTAGCCGTAGACGGCCATCCTTCCTCCTCTTCTAGTCGAGCAGCACTTCTAGGCACCACACATGCAACAGGTCAGCCGCCCTAGCAGGTCAGGTTGTTGTTGGGTGCCGCTAGTGCGAGCTAGAGGAAGAAGAAAGGAAGGAGAGGAGTGGGCGGAGGCAAGGTGCTGTTGGACGAAGCCAAGGGCTTAAGAAATCACCCACGCGATCCCCCTTTTCTACTGCTGCGATCAGGCGCTGGATGGGCGCCGCTCTATCGGTTGCTCTGTAAATTGATCATTTGGGAAGAAGGGGATAAGGAAGAAAGGTTAATAACTAATGGGAAATTTATAGTTTGGGTCCAAGGAAAATAAAAATGGCATAACTATTGCCTCGGAGGTCCAAATTAAGTGATTCTTTTTGCAACGTTTCAAGCACGAGGTCCTCGACACCCTCAAAGCAATAAATCATCCTATTTAACTAGTAACACATGATCAAAGCACTAATTTCATCTATGTATACTTAATTCAACTTAATCAACTTAATTATGCACTAAGCATTGTGCTTACTTAAGTTAATCATCTTAATGATGTTGTGATCATTGAACTTATTAGTTAGCTTTGGAGTGGGTCATAACATTTCAAGTGGATCATTTCCACTTTGTATGTGTGGATTCGTTGTAAACATGAGGGTGGATATCTTATTATAGTACAAGGTTGTTTGGACTATGGTTCCAAGATCATAAATTTTGTGATGAGTTTGCTTTTGAGCCTTCCAATAATTAGTAAGAATCCTCTTATATGTTTTGAGATTTGATTATGTTGGTAAAAGTAGGTGAGATAAGGATGGGAGTTCCTTATAGCACATGAGGTGGATACCAATGTAATGAATCCTAGTATCCAAGATGTATCAACAATATGGGAAGTATGTGAAGGTTGGAGATGTTTATTAAATGAACATTCCTAGTGTTCCTCTCCCTTAGAGAGAGGGAGAGAGAGTTGATGATTACCCTCTAAATATTGTTTGGAAGGAAACACAAAAGTGATTATATAATGTTGTGTATGGTTCATTGATAGTCGGGCAAGACCACTATCAAGGATAGATAGTTTATTGATCAGTAGATATGTGCTACCGTGTTTCTTTCAGATAAAATATCCTTTAGACATAAGAGTTAGAATGGATGACATAAATTACATGACCATGATGAGTTTAGAGTTATGTCCTTTAGACTAACCATTGTACAAATAGAATTTATGAATAGGAGGAACAGTGTATTCCAGTCATGTCATACAAGTTATATTAAGATTTGAATTATGACATGTCAAAGTATTTCAAATATGTTCAAAAATATGATAAATATTTCTCAAAAACCTTAGGGTTGTCGAAGCAGCAATAGCTATGAGACAAGTTGAACAAGAGTGAGATGGGGTTGATTAAATGTCTTTATGGGATCATGATATGTATTCTAAGTAGGTTGTTTAAATCCTAGTAAGGTGAAGATAGTGTTGTTGTTTCACCCCTAACAAGGTTGACTAGGAATGATGTTTCCTTGTATGGAATGACAGGTGCCAGCATCATCATTTCTTTTGGAGATGAAAAAGAACTGACAAGTGTTCCAGTGTCAGTGTATCTAGAAAGAAAAAAAAGATGGATACATTGCCTTTTTTATGCTTCAAGGAATGGTATGGGACGCATGCCATGATTGGTAAAAAGCTAGCAAGTATGACTTTTGAGTAATGTGTTGATACAATAGATATAATTTTTGGATGATATCTAGAATTTAAAGTTGAACATTACTACTAGAGTTGTACATATGACACAAGAAGTTTCTATGTTCCATATTTGCAAATGTCTACTTATGTGGGGGGGGGTTGTGCTGACCCAAGATGAGATATGTATGAATGATGTGACATCACCATGATATGCAAGTAACCATGTGAAGGTAATAGGATGAGGTGTAGAGGAAGTACCCATCTTTGTTTACCTTGGATTTTGGGGGTGAAACCCCAGTTAGGGGTTTATAGTTGTAAGGCCCCTAAACTTGCTTAATGAGTTGAATAATCTTAATTATCATAATTGAATTATTATAACCCTAATATAATCTTGTGATATTCTTTGAAATCATAAGACAATCTTGAGTTTCAAATTTGGTCCAATTTGGACACTGTTTGAGCAAGTTATGCAATTTTATGCACATTTTGGACTTTTCTACAACTTCCCACTTGAGAGGTTTTCTTTGAAATTTATCACTTTCTTTATGTTCCTTGGATATTCTCTCATCATTATTGAGCTTTATGAGCCATGGAGAACCTATTTAAACCTTGGTTTGGAGGTGTTTTCTCTAAGGGTATTTTAGGGTTTACCCCTTCATGGATTAGCTACCTTTAGTAGCTATCAACTAATGAATTATTTGTTTTGCTTGGAAATTCAAGAAATGAGGGATAAAAATGTCTCTATGGATTTTGGGGGAGGTTCTTGTATGTGTGCTTGTATATTCTTAATGGTTCAAGGCCATGGACACTTGGAAAGATACTAGAACTTCAACTTTTTCTTTTCTTTATCTTAAAGTTTCATATACTTATTGATCTCCACCACTTCAGTCCTTCTATGAACCTTATTTTCCCTCTGTGCTACTATGAATTTCCTGTCCAAGGAAGAAGAAAGAGGGGATCTTCTTGGAAAAAGAATCTAGGGTTGCAATTGACTTCCTTTTCTAGTTTGAAAAGCTTCCTTCTAGTGATCTTGACCTAAAAGAGTAAGAATCTCCTTCTTTCCTCCATTTATTTATTTTTTATCCTTCCTTCTACCTTTCTCCAGGTCGGAACCTTACTGTTCCATGGTATAAATTGCTCTAAAGCTCTAAAACCCTACCTTTCTTGCTCCTTATGCTTAGGGTTTGCTCATTTGATGAAGAAAGGTGCTAGATGGACGAGTTCATAGCTTATGCTTGGATTTTCTACCCTACCTGCTCAAGTTTTCTTCTATTTGGGATTTCATCTTCTCATTAGAGGCAAGTTTTATAACTTTCTCCACATTTATTTCTTACCATAAGCTTGCTAGCTCATGTTCTTGCTTGAAAATGATGATTCATGCACGAAAAAGCTATGCTTGACTTGGATTTCAATTTTTATAATGTTTCCTATTCTGATTTCAGTTCTAGATGAACCTGTGATCATATGTACCTTATTCCTAAGGTATAATATGACTTGTATCAGGTTGGTTTGACAACCTATGGTGCTAAGCACCTATCAACCAATGGTCAATTTTAGGATTTAAAGTTGATTTCTTCTATAAACCCATGACCCGATGATGGTACCATTGCAACAACCCTATGGTGTTGTCATCATGATAACTGATGGTCGAGATCAAAGGTGTCATATGATGGTGACAGTCTATGTTCATCCCCTTAGGTCAGGTTTTGGATCAATTAAAAGTTTAATGATCAACCATTAAGTACCCTACTGATGTTATCAATCAATGATGACATTAGCTTAATATTTGATGATGATTAATGAATATAGTGTTGATCTAACAACCTATGGTGATTTAATGGTCACTAATTATGGTGGATCAGGTCTCTACAACCTATGTTTAGTTAATCATTGTAGTTGTATCATCAATTAAGCCTTAGACCAATGGTTTCTTGGGTCACTTGATGCAATGGTCGGACCTGTACTGTAATTGATGGTTTTAACATATGAACTTGACCCAATGGTCAAGATCTAATGTTTATTCCTCAAATAAAGTGGAATTATGGCTAATGTAATATGTTGGTCCAAATAATGTGATTTAGTTGGTTTCATTTATATGATCAACCTAAGGAGTTTACTTGTTAATAATGGATGGCTTGTTTTAAATGAACAGTCGATTGTGGGTTTTACCCTACTCTCAACAGAACCCTTATTGTTGTTAACCAAAGGATGTCTAGGGTTAAATGGAAACTTTTATAGATCACAACTCAATAACATCATATATGATTCATTCAAGGTGTTTACTTATGTAAACAACCAATGGTCTTACCTTTTAAATATCCAATGGTTCTGGGTGACATTGTGGTATGGTGATATGGGTTGAATGATGATGGAACAAATGGTGGGTTACCCTTAATAAGGTAGTCTAACCTATCCACTCATATGAATAGAAGGTATGATAATCATATTGTGTTGATATGTAACCCTAAAGAGGTATAGCTTGTTATACCTAGCTTTAATATAACTAAATGATGGTAATTGGGTATGAATAGTCCTTGAATGACTAATGCAATCATGGATTACTCTGTTACTATTGTTGAAACCCTAGTATGCTATAACCTGATGGTTACACCTTGATTTCTGTGTGGGTTCATACTTGAGAATAGTATGGAATGTGATGGTGATGCTTCACCTTATGCATCCATGATCCAATGGGGATGTCGTGAGTTAGGGTTTGGGTATGAGCACTGATTAGTAACATTAATATAATTTATCTTGTGAAATTAACTCTAATGAAAATAGATAAAGATGAGAATTCATGTTTAACATTCTTATATGATGTAATGATGGTGGAATAACCTCCTTAACATGATCATAACCATTTTTTGGTCGATAAAAAGTCATGTTACTAAAAAAATTGATGCCCAAAACTTTGGGTATAAAAGAGTTTGCGCCCCCATTACAAACCTGGATGAAAAACATCCGAACAACTAAAGAAAGCAAGCTACACACTAAGCTACTTACAGTAGCCATCTACCTAGATAAAAGGAGTAAAAAAAACCTACAATACTAACTCAAACAGATAACAGAGAAACTGAAGAGACCATCCTAATCTACACATGCCGACACTGGCAATAGGCTCATCCTCTGAAAGTGTGGCAACATGGGCATCTGAATCATCACTTCAGCAGCCTGGAGATCTCAAGGGCAATACTGCATAAAAGTCCACTACTACTATCATCTAGATCTTTGAATTTCTGGCAAGCAAAAGAAACCATCAAGAGAGCCTGCAAACCATTGGATCCTTTAGAGCAGATTGACTCAGCTAGCTGATCATTCACACACTGAACGTTATCCTCATCCCTCTAAAATTGTGTGGACTAATCCGCCAACAAAGGAACATCTTAAACTACTGAATCCAGTGTCCAGAATACCTGGATAGTTCTTTATGCAAACCCAGAAACCAAGCTGTAAGACTTCTCACTACAGCAGGAAGCCAGTCCTCAGGCTAGTAGGAAGAACCGTAGGCCGAGATGGCTTCCTTCATGTCGGCGAGAAGGGGATCCGAACAGAGAAGGACAATGCCCAATCCGTCAAGAGGAAACCAGCTGCCGCTAAGGCCTCCACCCGATGCAGAGCTTCAGGGGCAAGACCGGAGCACGTCAGCTTGTAGAGGTCACCGCTAGGAACGCTGGGGTCAGACCCAGGACAACCTTCCCACTGACCAGACAGCCATGAAACGGGAACCAAGCTTAATCAGCCACCCTCCACATTTCCTCAAACACCAAGCAGGTGTACCTGCACACAAGCGTTGAAAGGCTTGAGCTAGACCCAAACCGCGGATGCAGGGAAGCCTCGACTAGATGAGCCTGATGCCGGAGAGGGCGTCCAGAACCCCTGAGTCGAAGACCCTCCGTGGACCTGCGGTTGGCGATTGGGGGAAAGACCTTCTAGAGGATGAACAAGACGCAAGCCCCGCCGCCCAACAAGAAGCTCACCCATCGCCCCTATCATCTGGAGCAGACCCAACCGCTTCCGGGCCACCAACTCCATGGATACCAGGTTGATCACAGATCAGAGAAGAGCAGATGTGCGAGGAAAACAAGCAGAACTCGAGTGTCTTCGCATCAATGGGTGTGACGCCTCAATTCCCCTGGGATCTGCGGACCTATGCCTTAACTACTCCAGCGCAAGATCTGGATCGTGGCTGCGTTAAAGCTCGAACTCTGACGACCGTCGCTGCTATTGTGTCGGGGTCAGAACCCCTGAGCATGGAGTACCTCCTAGAGAAGGGAGTTGTCATCAGGGGAGACTTGGAGGGGTCCCGGTCTGAGGCGAGCCACCCAACAGCATCATGGTCACCGAGGTAACCCATGGGACCGTGGACTCGCTCAGAGAGAGGAAGAAAGGGGTGCCTGAGAAGCAAGGGCAACGGATCCCCTTTGCTTCGCCTGCGAGAATGGAGTATCAAACGTGGACCCCCAGATCTGGGAGGGGAGACTCTTCTCCATCAGTCACCTTAAACTGGGTGGAGGTTGATCAAATCAACAAAGTTGCTCCGCTAATTTGCGCTTGACTTCACACGATGCTCCATGTCTTTCCCCCTTACTCCAGGTCAGTCGAGGAGAAGGCCCCAAACGCTTCTTAGCTCCAGAGTTCTGCAACAACCTTCAATCAGATCTCGTCGTGGCTGTGTGGATGTCAGGGGGAGGAAAGCGCTAAGGAATCACTCCCTCCCCCCAGCGGTGACCGTCAGGAAGGTCTAGAGAGAAGGGAGAGCGAGTGCCCTAGAGAGAAGGGAGGGCAAAATAATACTTATCTATTCATTCAATGAAATTAAAAACCTTAATGTGTTAATTGGTGGTTATCATAGCCACATGGTTGATACTTTCTTAAGCTAAACATGTGTGTTATGAATATGATGAGGGTTAATCATATCTAGATTCCTTGCATGTTGATGTGATAAAGGAATGTTCTTAATGTTAATATAACCCTTCTATGGTTGTTTATGAATATCTCTTAGCTCATTAATGCAATATTGTGTTGATCCGGTGTATTATATATAAGTGATGTTGTTGAGCCTTGTTATAAGGCATGTAAAGATAATGATGATCTTGTGGGGAATAGTATTATGGTCTTAATGACCTTTGGGCCTGGTTGAGCCTTGAATGAGGTGTAATCCTCTTCTACTGATAAGGGTTGATACCCTATGATATTGTGAAAATGATTTATATGTTGTGATAGTATGATGGTCTTAATGACCTTAGGGCATGGTTGAGCCCTAGATGAGGCATAATCCTCTTGTGTTAATAAGGGTGGATACCCTGTGATATTGTGAAAAGAATTTATGTCTTGTGATAGTATGATGACTAGTGTAGTCTCATGAATGGCAAGTGAATAGTACCATGTGATGATGAGATGAGAAATTGTGTTTCACATGTTTTTTAACTTTTAAAGTTGGGATACTTATATGCTTGCCATATGTGAATTAGGATTTGTATGTCCATTTGTTTGATGTAGCCTTAATTCACCCAATTGGCATAACTAATCAAGTGGAACTCTAAACATGTAGTGCCATGTGCCATAGATCCATCTAAGTGTCAGAACTTGCCAGATTGTGAAATGAGTATTCCTAAAGGAAACTTAGAGCACATACTGATGAGTATGTGGGGTGCTTGTCATCCTAAATTCAAGTGTTTAGGGAGGATGACTACAGTCATACCTAGCCCTTAGTTTGAGAACAGACGTGCTCGTGTCTCGGTGATTATTTATGTGATGATATTGGAGGACTATTGTAGTTGTACCTCAGATGGTAGAGTATGTGTACCCACCTCTTTTCACTAGTGTCGTGACATGTACCAAGGACGAATTAGGATGTAGCATCTTGACCTTATGCGTCACTGTGGTGGACCCGTACTGACCGGGGGCGGAGAAGATCTTAGGAGTATGAATCTTCCTAGATCTTATATGGCACTAATTTCGACTTAGCAGTGGTCAGTTGGATTTTAAGTGGTATCCTCAATTTCCTCAGGGCATAATAAAAGATGTAAGACAACCGTGTAGCATATCTGTTTAGGGTTATACACAACGCTTCATATTAGATGAAAAACCTTGTTTGCTTTCTTTTCATTGAGATCATGTTTAGTACAATAAGAGATAATAGATATGTTTATGTTGTAGTTATGCTCATGTTGTAAACATGCTCATGTTGTCAAATATACTGACACTGATGGTTAAGATGATGCTACTAGCTATGTTTAATATTGCTAGCCATGCCTATGTAATTAGAGATGCTTAAATTGCTAATCATTCCTGTGTAGTTAATTTTGTTATGATGTTAGTTCTACTTATGATATAGACACGTTCCCTTTATTTGAGACGCCAATATTGATAGCCATGTTATGTTACTAGATATATTCATGATGTCAGGGATGCTTATTCTACTAGATTGCTTGTGTTGTTAGCAAGGAATATGATGGTAGTCAGATTAATGATAATGATTGTTATTAGATGCAATTTGATGATATTTGAGTAGATATCTATCCAAAAAATGGATTTATTTATTATATATATATGCATTGATGACATTACTTGTTGCTAAGATTAATTGCTTAATCTGTTTAGCATACTTGAACTATTCAATCTATTCAATTGATTATTAAATACTCCAACTACTTAGTTATCTACTATTTAAAATGTTGTAATCAATAAGCGATGTTGGAGGTTATATCTCTTGCTGGGACATGGGTCTCACCCTTCTGGTTCACCACATCTTTTTAGGTAATCGGAAGTGACAAAAACAAACATGTGGCAGCAAAGAGGAGCTATAGTAATGAGTCTTTGAGAAAGTTGATTAGATGTCTAGTGTGTCCTAGAGTCGTCCATGTACTCTCAGGTCCGGGCATGAAAAGTTTGTATATGGTGTTTCAAACGTATCAGACTTTTGTTAGCATATTAATGCTTGTTTGTGTGGCATATACAAATATTGTTCTCCTGTGTATATATGTTATGGCTATGGCAATAGAACAATTTGTATCAAATTCTTGGCATAGTATGGATATAAGAAATATATTGGGCTCTTATGCAAATGTTTCTAAGCAGGTGCTGACGTTGAAATCGAATTTAATTTACCCATATTTTTGGGTATGTGATTAATTAGTGATTGATTGTGTTTTATGTTTTGAGTAATCTCGTTTAATGTAATGGGTTCTCATAGTAGAGGCCAAAGAAAGCTGAATCCTAGGATCCTAAAAATCTTGAAATTAATATGGACACTGTTAGTTGGTTCCTTCCACTTATGTAGATGGATTAGAAAATCCTACCATTTTTTCATTGATACATCTTATAACTGGTACATAGATGACAGTGTCATTTTCAATATTTTATTTAACCAATCTCTGTTTTGTGCCTATCAGTCTAATCTAGTACAGTGACTAAGTGGAGAGATCACTCATCTACCGCATTGACTGTAAGCTTCGTATGAGTTGATTTAAAACTCACTTCTAGATATGGTCTAGACTATGTTACATTCAGCATGTTCCATATTTCTAAAAGAATCTTTTTAGTCAAGTTGTTCTTCAAAATTCTTGTTATACCTTGTTGTCAAGGCAATCATATTGTAATTTCTAAGAATGGTTCTTATATTGGTCCAGGATACAGTTGGGGCGTCCTTACTATATCATGTTTGATTTCATGTAATGCACCTTCTTGAAATGATATATCATATACTGCTTTTGTTTCTAAAACTTGTGATGTTTGTCATGTTGTCTTGGACATGTGAATACAAATATGAAGAAATATAAAACTTAACTTATAGATTGTTCATGTGACTTAAATTGATGTTGCTAATAGATGTCAAATTTATTCAAGCTAAGATTCCTAAAATCAGTAGATCATAACTCTTCTCTGTGTGACTTGATTCATACTAATGTTTTTGACTTGATAGTGTGCTTACTTGTGATGGTATGAGATACTTTGTAACTTTTGAGATGATTTTTCTACATGTTGTTTTATTTGCTTGTTAAAAATTAAAGATGAGAATCAGAAGAAAAAATATCAAAATCTATAAAATCCAAGTAAAGAACAATTCGAAAAAAATCATCAAGAGAGAGGTCATATAAAGGTGGTGAATACACTTCTAATGAACGTAACAAGTTCTATCAAGATTAAGGCCTTGTTTATGAAACCACTTTCCCTTTAAATCCCTGTCTAATGGAGTAGTTGGGAGGAAAAATATGACATTGATTGACATGGTCGACTCAATGTTGGCATAGTCTGGACTTAGTCATGGACTTTGAGGGAGGCTCTTCCTACTACTAACTATATTCTAAACTGCATCCCTTTTAGACATGCTAACGAAGCTTCTTGTGAACTTTGCTTAACCTTGCTTAAAATACTTTAAAGTGTGGCGGTGTTTGGACAAAACTAAAATATATAATAAGAAGAGAAAAACAGTTGACACTATGTCTTTGGATATGTAGAAAGTAGTAATGCAAATAGATTCCTAGTAATTACTTTTAAAACACAAGCATAAGAACAAACTCCTTTCTTGCGATATGACTTATAAATGTAGTTTATTATGAAAGCATATTTCCTCTTAAGGAAAATGTTCCTAGTTAGGCTGGTGAATGTCCTTTTCATTCTCCTAACTCTCAAGAACCTATTCTAGATTCAACTTCATGTGAAGTACAACATAAAATTATTGTTGGTGAGTCACCCAATGACCTAGTAGGGTTAAAAGGATAAAAGAAGTTTAAAAACTATATCCTGACTTCTACACCTTCCTTGTACGAGAATACCCCATGTACTTATGGAGACACCATGAAATCCATAGATGTTGTTTTCTAGAAGGAAGTAGTTGATAATGAAATAGAATTCATTATGAGCATCGTACTTGGATTCTAACTGAGCTTCAACTAGGATGCAAAACTATTGGTCATAAATTGGTCTTTAGTTAAAAGATGCGGTCATATTGTTTTATATATAAGTGTAAGGCTAGACTAGTATCTAAAGACTTTAATCAAAAGGAAGGGTTTGATGACAGTGATACTTATGTGCCTATTCTCAAAATCTCTTCGATTCATGTTCTTATTGCTCTAGTTTCTATCCATAAACTTGAAGTCCATTAATTCGACGTTCAAACTGTCTTCTTGAATGGAAATCTTGAAGAGTAAATTCATATAGTTCAGCTAGAAGATTTCATTGCTCCTAAATAAGAAAATAAAATTTGTAGGTTGGTGAAGTCCTTGAAAGGATTTAAATAGGAACCTAAATAATTGAATGACAAGTTTGATAATATAATTTTATCTCTTGGATTTATTATATATAAATCTAATTATTTTATCTATTCTAAAATTGTGGGTAATGCTTGTATTATTATATATTTGTACGTCACGAAGCTAGTACTCAGTTCACTGAGGGAAATAGGTCTTCTGCCCATAGATTATACGTTACAGTAGAAATCTTATATTTCTAAAATTGGAGATCTCAAGAAGATTGGCTCAAAGGGACAACTATATTGTAGTGTTATGTGTAAACATACACTTGCAGTTTGATTCCTAACTCTCCCTATGACGTTAATGTCTCGTTCTATCTAAGTATAGGAAAAGTTTTGTTTTAAATGAGTTTAAGACGATTAATGACAGGGCATAGACCAGATATGCAACCCCTTGAAGATCTTTACTATATGAGTGTGACCCAAGACTCAGGATCTATGTGAATTAGGAAAGCTCACTAGACTGCTCATGAAAGAAGATTCTTGCGAGAGTTGTTTATGTGCATACTGATGTGAATTTGTTCTCATACCAACACTATATTTTAGTGATTCATTAAAGTCTAAATAAGGGAGTCTTCTACAAAATGTAGTTCTCCACATTTCTCCAGATGGAAGTGAGTCATACAAGACAATGGTTCAAAGTCACAAACTACCTTCATTGAAAAATATAACAAAGTCATATTTTGTTATTTATCGGCATCATAAGGTATTATGGTGTGGGATAATATTGTATTAAATTATTCTAAAAATCATCTTCTAAATTTTTCTCATAATCTTTAGTCTTGTATTTCTCACTTCTAGAGCGAGGAGTGTTCTTATAATTGGGAGTGTCTCCCAAGTCCACGTGGACCTCTTACGTGCATGGGAATTTAAAATTGATTGAGCATGTTTGTGATTTTGGCCTTACCAAAATAAACACACACACACCTCACCTTGTCAAGCCCCCCCCCCTCGCCCGGCCCTATTCAATTTAGTTCGTTAGAACTGCACACGTGTAAGTTGTCTTTTTATAGGATATCAATTTTTCCTTTTGTTTTTGAATGGTTTTTTATATTCTATTTTGCATCATTATTGTAAGCACAATGTCAACTATAATTAATATAATTCCTAACCATACTCGAAATATGTCCCTGACGCATATGGTCTTTTAGGGAAGACCAAATGCAACGTAGAGGTTGATACCATATGGCGCTCCCACCATTCCTTTTTATAAGAAGAAGTCTTCCTCTGTAATGACAAAGAAAAAGACATTTGCTTTCACTTTTCTTCTGCTACTCCAATTGCTTTCATCTCTTATTTGCTACTGATGATCTTGTACCGATGACACTTTGTGACACATCTTTTTTCTATAATTAAGTGGACAAACGAGTTCGAAACGGTCTTCTTGTTTGTACCAAGTGGTCGTACCACAGTTAGAGTAACTGAATCTTGAAGATTAACCACCAAAAAACTTATATTATGAGTGACCAGAATGTGTTTTGAATGCAGTGTTTACATGCCTTCACTTTCAGACTTTGAAGTTTACATCTAAGCACGTATTTTTCTCAAATCCTATATAACTTCTGCTGCCTAAAATCTAAATAATTGGTGCCACATATATAACTGGTTGGTTAGCATTAATTATTTTCTTTACCAAACATTGAGGTTGGTTTCGGGACGTTGTTCCTATTGAGGTTTTGGATTTGAACCACTGTTCCTATTAAATCGATACTGCTTGTACTTCAAATACATATGACTATCACTAGTTCCCATTATTAAATCTGATTTTGCAAATATGATCTCAGACATATTTTATATATTATTACTGAACCTTTTTTATTAGTAAACAATGAGGTTGGTTTCGGGCCACTGTTCAGGAAATCAGCCTGTGTGGCTTTATATATGTCCGCTTACATTTAAGAGGTCACTTAGCTGCATTGCACACTGGTAATCGGACTAGAAGTGGTATCGGGCTGCACATACGTCATTTGACCGATTAAGCGGCCCCTTATATAATGCTTACTGAAAAGCCCACTAGTTACACCAGCATACACTCTTCGCACATGCAAGATATATTTCCACAGCAGACATGGAGCGGCACAGGTGATCAAATACGGTTTTTTCTCACAAAGGGCTTCGGATTTGATTTCTTGTCAATGTGCTTAAAAACGGCACACAACTAAAAAAACAAAACTAATTAGGCACTGCTGTCACATATCAGACTTCGAATTCACCATGTGAAGGTCCATTGAAGAGAAGTTTCCTCATAAATCTTAAAAACAAACGTTTTTCACACATATGTATATGCAATTTGAATAGACATACATATGTAATATACATACATATACGCATATATGCACATTATGCACATATTTATCAACACACACACCATGACGCAATTCAAATACCATATATACATACATGTATGCATACACTAGTAAATATGTAAAAAAAATACATATCTTTATGTGCACATGAAATGTAACTTTACATACTCCACGATTTAAAACAGTGTTGTAAAGCCAATATCTGTGTTTTATAATTATATGTAATTAATGATTCTGAAATTCAAAATCATAGATTCTCTTGCAAATTGCATATACTTCACGTGATGCCCTCCGACTACGCATACCACTTTCAGAAAAATACTTTGGGCAATAAATTGACATAGGAATGGGTTTTCCATCGTTTTGCGTTCAAAATGACTGCCTTTGCCAAAAGAAAGTTTCTGAAACGACCACCGTCAAGTCAATAATCTACTAGATGAAAAGTGTATACTCTATATTTAGTTTTTCTGTAATGCTGTCACCGTGTTACGGTGTTACTGTCAGTTAGAATTGTTGTATTTTATAACTGATGATAGTTACCATGTTACCGTGTCGGTTCGTCCTTACAGATCAATTAGAATTGTTGTATTTTAATTTTTTTGCAATGTGTCACCGTGTATCCCTCCATCAACCATCAAACAACAATGTCTTAATCTTTGCCATTCAAGCCACAGTGTATCTATACAAATTGGGTTGTCATCTTTTCGTTTTTAATATGATACTGCAGCCCGATTTGACTCTGTTTGAATTTCAAATGGCTAACACCCTAAGTGTTGCAGTTCTCATGATATTTGATTTACCGCTGATAGCAGATCAGATGGTGGGTAAGCCATCAAAAACATATGTTAGAAAGCTACCCAAATCTTGAGATTGTTCGAGGATAAACAGATCGGCCACATATCACTGGCAATGACTTAATGGCCACACATTCTCTACTGGTTCGACTAATCATATTTGGCAGTTGCCTCCTGCTTATTATTTTAACATTCTATACAAACAAAAGCATACCCACTGCAGACAAATCAAGAAGCTATATTTTAACCTTCAATACTATTTTGTTTCTTACTCTGTGATTCGGATCTTTACTGACAGCGGGTCACGTTTTTGTTGTTAAAATAGGTATACACTGCCAAAAATTTTAAAAAAAAAATCCAAAATGGCAAGTCTACGCTTACTATTCAGCATCTATAACGTTTCAAGATTTTAGTAACTAACATAAACATGAAATTGTGGGTTTTCTCGATGTTCATTGTATCACATACAAACTGAGCGTTTCCTAGTGCAACCATGAAATCCCAAACTGCATTACTATCAGCGTTTCCTGGTAAGACCATTTAAACCCATTTGCATCTGCGTCTGGATTCAAACAGTTACGAGCAAACCACGCAAGTCGGTCGGTTTCACACTGTTCGATCGAGCTCTGCTGACAAAGAGCAGACTCTACGAATGGCAAACTGACGTGATACAACAAACTAAATTTCCATATGCGAACAAAAAAGCCTGAGTACATACCATGACATCAAAATGCATGGACGTCTTTGCTAGTGAACTCTTAACCCCACCTCCAACTATTTTGTTGCTTAACCTTTTTATCTTGCCCATCATCACTGAGACATGTACACTGACGATAATAACACATTATTCCGTCCAACATCCAGATCAATCCATGTCCAGTATTCAGATCACTGATCACATATTACACTAATAATCACACCCAGGAGGGACGCAGATTCCTGTCAGGCAACTGGCAAAAACCACCAAAGATATATAGCAAACCGCGAAGCTGATTAGGAACGTAAGCCTTAGCAGCTGAGACAAAACTAACTGAAAGACGCCTACGATGGGGTCAGATAATAATATACACTGCACCTACGGCCACCCTGGATTTCATAAGAATAGGGTTTTCGCGTTGCTGTCTACCACGGTCCTGTTTGTGCCCTTCTAAGGCATAACCTCTTGGAACACTGCTGCCTATTGATGATCTCTAAAACCTGCATAATAAGATGTGTGCACAATTATCAGTAAAGAGACTTTTAAGTATATAACATCAGGTCACTTAACTGTGGAATGGCTAACAAAGAAAATTTTATGATCATATCTGTTAGGTTTATTGGCATGACAAGGAAATAAATTATTTTGTAGGGGTGTTCCTATGATTGGACGAAACCATTTGGTTTAATTTAATTTTCTTTTAAGTTTTAATTGAGGAATGCGGTGAGTTTACCTCTTACCCATCAGTTAGTTTTCATAGAAAGACTAGGAAACGGCAGTATCAACTATTTTTCATATTTGCAAATTAATTGATTAGAAGTTACCTGCAATGGATACCAGAACAAGAGATAGAAAGGATAGCCATTTAGATGAGGACTGAAATTCCAAACACTTTGGCATAATAAGATGTACCACTGGTTACTACAGTAACTAGGATACAGTTCTATTACGCAAATGTTTTTATTTTCATTGTCATATACTAGTTTGCTGCCATATCGGCTTATACTAAAATATGGACATCTACACAACTGACCTGCTACAGGTCAAGACAGCAGTTACAACTTCCTACATAGCATACTGGGTAAATCATACAAAAGGCCTGAAACCCTCACCTATCTTGTATTTTTCAATTTATCCGCAACTTCCTACCTAACATAGGTCTGAGGTCGACTTAAACTATGTTAGGAGTTTCCTTACGTAAACCCCTTCACCCTTTGCATTAAAAACAATCCCTCTGTCAGTCTCGTCACATCATCTCAAATTGCAAATAGACACTCACTACAACGTTCAATGTTTCTGGAAACTCAAATCGGAGATGCTTATTTTTCATTGGCATGTGCAATAAAATTATTGTCACAAATAGCAAAGGGCAGTGAGGGAGCTGCATCTCCCTAATTCCCAAGAGGCTAGCACATTGGATGGAAACATATAGAGTACTGATGGGGAAGTTCTGAGATCAGTACTACCCCAGTTATCTAGATTATAAGAACCCCTCTTTAGCTGAAGGAGCTGCAGCTCCCTAATTCCCAAGAGGCTGGCACAGAGGTTGGAAACATGGAGGGTGCTGATAGGAAAGCTTTGAGATCAGTATTACCCCAGGTATCTAGATTATAAGAACCCCCCTCTAGGCTCTTCACTTGACGTATGGCTGTCATGGGCCATCATCTCCTTCACTTGCCATGTACCATTGCCATTCGATGGTTAATACCTGGGGCATAAGTTTGGTTTGGACCTTTCAGTTATGCGGATACCCCAGTAAGTAAATTAGCACTTAATTTTCTCCGACTTTTTGTTTTTCTGTTTAAAATATCATTTTTCCATAATCGTATGTTACAGTTATTTCCCAAGCCCTGGTCAATACAAATAATTCTTGTATTTTTACATTTTACTCATTACTTTTGCAAATTTTTCTTTGTGAATGTCTTTGTTCTTCCTTCTGCAAGCTATGTTTCTACATGCATCGCAGTAGCAATATCCTGCACCTTGGGACACATGAATACAAACACTCATGCATAAAGAGAGACGGAGAGAGGTTAAAAATGGTGTACTAGTCACCCCCATGAGAAATGCATTGTAAGATATTTTTTGAATCTCGTTTATTGAAGTTCCTAGATTAATGACTTACAAGCATAGTCACAAACTCGGTACTCTTGGATACGCTCAGTCAAGCTAAAAAAATTGGATTCGGAAATTGTGTGGGAAATTTGGGCAAAAAAGGATCAACGTACGGTAAAAACACGGTCAACAACTCAAAAAAGTCTGGAAAAACCGAGGAATGCTTATATATATATATATATATATATATATATATATATATATATATATATATATATATATATATAGAGAGAGAGAGAGAGAGAGAGAGAGTCAGGCTATAATACACTCGAGTGTACGGATCGCACGAATACACTCAAGTGTGTTTGCATATCAGGATTATTTTTTGCAAAATGTAAACCATTGAACTTCACCGTCATACTATAACTAGGCTACATACAAATTTTGAGCCCATTTGGATGAGTGTAAGTCACTCATCCAAGGGTAACAAAATCGACGCGCGAAACTAATTTCAAATGTATAATTTTTGCAGTCTTTATAACATGACCTATAAATGTCCAAATGTTCTCAAATTTTTTGTATGAGCTATTCACATGTTTAAGAAGATCAACGGATTAGATTTTTGAAAAAAATATTGCATCATGAAAAACTACTTGAGTGTATTCTGCTCTGAATACACTCGAGTGTATTCTAGCCTGACTCTATATATATATATATATATATATGGCTAGAATACACTCGAGTGTACGGATCACACGAATATACTCAAGTGTGTTTGCATATCAAGACTATTTTTTCCAAAATGTAAACCGTTGATCTTCGCCGTCATACTATAACTAGGCTACATACAAATTTTGAGCCCATTTGGATGAGTGTAAGTCACTCATCCAAGGGCAACAAAATCGACGCGTGAAACTAATTTGAAATGCATAATTTTTGCAGTCTTCATAACATGAGCTATACATATCCAAATGTGCTCAAATTTTGTGTATGAGTTGTCCACGAGATGTTTAAGAAGATCAACGGATTAGATTTTCAAAAAAAATATTGCATCATGAAAAACTACTTGAGTGTATTCCGCTCCGGATACACTCGAGTGTATTCTAGCCTAACTATATATATATATATATATATATATATATATATATATATATATATATATACACACACACACAATATATATATATATATATATGTGCAATATATATATATACACACACACACACACACACAGAGACATATGTGTGTGTGTTATTGTGCACTGTATATATGTGCAATATATATATATATATATATATATATATATATATATATATATATATATTGCACATATATACAGTGCACAATAACACACACACATATGTGTGTGTGTGTGTATTGCACATATATAAGTACATATTGTTGGTAAGGTATGCCCGTAGAGCCAATCATGTGATGATTGACACGACATAAACCCAGAAAGGATTTGATTAATACATATAAAGGTGAGCTTCCAATTCATTCTGTTTCACTCAGTTATGAGATAATGAGAAAATATTATGAATGTCTAAAGAACGACAATACTCAATGACGTATGTTTTCAAGTATGTGACTTGGAAGGATGAGGCCATACGAATACTAAGAGTATGTACACTCTTACTATGTCCCTAGTCGGTTGTTACTATGGAAGGTAGATAGACACAGTAACACATAAGACTAGAGTGTGGGTTGGTTGATGACAGAATCTCATTTTTCATGATATGGCAATATCAAACCAAGCACACAGATACATGCTGGGAAACAATGTATCGAACCGACCCACCTTGAGAGTGACACATGGAAACCATAACTGGTGGTCATAGTCATCTGTCATAGTGAAAGTGGTGATTGTGATTCTTAGACCTGAAGTCATTGCACTCGTCACGTCGTTGAGTACACTTTGGCATCATCAAATGTAGTCCTGAAACATGGGTTGTTATAAAAGTGATGATTGGGTGACTTTAACACATGGAGATAGACTGATGTGAGTGATAGATATGGGATTTAGCCCATCCTACTGGAGTATGATATCCTGACCACTTGATAAGCGAGACTGAGAAACGTATGCGCATGCACATGTAAATCAATATATGATATTGAGGTCACATTATCTCAGATATTTTGCTCTTGGTTCAAGAAACATGGATAGAACGGTTGAGAGAATGATGATTTTATACCTCGAGTTCATCTTGGATATCAGTGACAAAGGAATTATACAATCACTGTAACACCTTACACAGATTGTAGGTAGTTGTTCTCCAACTTTCCATTCACTTGGGTACATTGATGTGCGACTAGGCACCAATCTCTGCTTATAATGTCATAAATTAGTTATAGACATTCACTGCCAACGTGATATGGGACATATAGGGTCACACACAAAGGAGTTCATCTAGAAGAGGAGTTTTATCTTGAATGAAAATTAGATTGATTACTAAAGCGTTTAAGTATTCAATTCACGCAACATTTCGATAGATTGACTGACTGAACTGCCAAACGACCATCTCAAATGTTGAGACGGCCATTGGGGCAGCCAGACGAGCGTCTCAAGTGTTGAGACGGCCGTTTGGGTTGTCAGGCTGATCAGAGTTCGAATTGGTTAAGTTCTGCCCTTAAACCGACCGGTGATTGAACCGACCGGCTCGACTCAGACTCACCATACGACCGTCTGGGTGAGTAAGACAAGCTTCTCGCATGGGTAAGACGGCTCGGTTGGGCCAAACGAATGTTCTGAAACTTTTCCGAATTGTTTTGATTGCATATTACTTGAGGTTCAAAGAATTAATATATGATATTAATTGGAATCGAAATTGCTAAATTCGTGTGCGATTGGGAAACTGCAAAACGGCCATTTGGCAGTGCGAGACGACTGTCTCGTGTGACCAGACGACCGTCTCGTGGTTTGCAGGTAGCAAAAATTCAAGATTTTTCGGTCCCTTCCACTCTCGCACAATCTCGTACAGACTGGGAACCCTGACCCTAACTCCGCTTATAAATAGAGGGGTACTGGGGGCTTCCCAGGACACAACACAGACAACTAAGAATCAATTCCTCTAACCCCGTCTATAAATAGAGGGGTATTTGGGGCTTCCCAGGACACAACACAGACAGCTGAGAATCAATTCCTCTAACAATCATTGTCCTCTCTGGTTGTGGTAACCGAGAGAGCCCAAGCAAGTCCTACCCGAGAGGGAGGAATAACTACAGGAGAGAACAACTAATAGTTGTCGTTGTGGGAGAGCCAGTTGGTGACCAGTACGCCAACGGGAGGGACAACTTCTTCCTGTCTGTTCTAGTTGAACGACAGGAGTTCTAGTTGGTCCGTGTGGACTACTATAGAAGCAGGAGTCCTTTGGTTGCTGCTCGGAGAGCAAAGTCAGCATGCAGTCTGTGGCGAGACCACAGGACCGCTGCAAAAGATGTTCGTAATCGTTGTTCGTGGTGAAGACCAAGAGCTGCACAGCCACCGTCCAAGAGCAACTAGTTCATAATTGCATAGAAATGAGTTGTTATCGCTGGATTTGCTCCAGGACCAGATGTAACTCGCTAAACCATCATTTCTATTTCATAGTAGTTGACGTGATTTTGTTGTTATGGGAATACGAATAGATAAAAAATTTATTTCCGTTGCTATACTCTATGCCCTTATTTTCCTACACATATATGTGAAGCTATTGCATACAGACGTACACATATATTGATTTACATATATACACACCCATGTATATACATTCAAATTAAGTTCAGAGTCTTAAACAATATAAAACAAGAGATTATGGGGAAAATACATATAAAAATGGAAAGAAAATGTCCGACGTGAATAATTCATGAATCATTAGGGAAATGGGAGTTATTCGGTTGTTCCGTGTGTCTAGGGAGAAATTCACGTTTCAAAACGTGACTTTTTCAGAAGAAATCGGAGTATATTGTGACTATGCTTACAAGCATGGAACAGGACTTCGATTTCGAGCCCACTTCGCCAGGTGTGGACATGGAAGTTTGTGGAAATGTCGAGGAAATGTCGAGGATTTTTACAACCAAACTTGGATGCAACTTCGACAAAAATTAAGCTAAAAAATAGTCATTTTGTGATGAAAATCGACAGATTTCATCAAATCTAGCTAAAAAACACAATATATGTTTACATATAGCCATTCATATAGGTTTACATATGTAGATAAATACACGATTACATGTAGTCGTATTCGAAGTACGAAGTTCTTCCATATATAAAGTTTGTGACAATAAACAAACTACATAAAAATGGTGTAAATATGTGGTAGATTTAGCAGAGAGGGGATCAGTCTATTACTATTAGCTTAGAATAATAAAAAATAACATTAAAATCATCTTACCTCAAGCTCCAACACTTTTTTCCCCTCACACAGCAAACTCCACAAAATACCAGAAGAATGTCGCCAACTTCGACGACTTCGACAGATGTCGAGGACATTGTGGAATTTTTGTATAGACTTGGGTCAACTTCGTCGACATATGGGGAAATGTCGACAACTTCGACGAAATGTCGAGGATATTGTGGAATGAGGATGTTTACATGCATTCGACGTCGCTGGTCGTCGACATCGACAATATCGGCGAAATTTCGCCCCATGTCGACGACGTTTAGTTCCATGCTTACAAGTGCAGAAATGGGATGAAATTTAGCAGCATGCTATTCATGTGATCTTTAAGAAGATCAACAATTCAGATTTTCCATAACTCGACCTTGTCATATAAACACAACTTAATTGTAAGCATCATGTGTACATTCGAGTGTATCCTAGCCCTACTTTGTATATGTGTTTGTGTTTATGGTTACATCATTTCTGTGTCAATCCATTCAGCTTTTATTGAACGAATTCTAAATTCTGCATTTATGATGATCATTATCACAATACAATCACCCTTTAGTGCGGTTGCTTTTCCACCACTCAATTATATTCTGCCCATTGTATATCAAAACACGCATACACCACCATTAAGAATGTGCACAAGCTCTGAGCTCGTGACTTATATTATAATGACTTATCATATGACATGACAAAAATTATGTTACTAGCTAAGCAATATGGTCAGTATGTTGTTAACTATCAGTGTCTCTGCTTGTATTACATAACCCTCCTGAATATTATAGTGGCAATGTAATAAATTACCCCCTAAAAGTGACCACCCGGTTGAGTACTTTTTGAGTACTTCTTTCTGACACACATGTTCTATGTTCTAGATTGTAACACAAAAGCTAATTCCACAGTAAAGACTATGTCTATAACAGAATTGTGACTATGCCTATAAGTCTATAACATATAGCTATACACATCCACAGCTCCTTGAAATCGCAAATTAGGCTCTCATTCACCCACTTCCCTCTGCAGCTGGGATAAAAGCCCACACCAATTGGGTTGAGTTTTGTTTGAAAGAGGTGAGATGTTAAGTACATCTTGTAAATTCTTCAAACAGATAAATAGCAATGTGACTTGATTCAAGAGTCAAAACTGAGGGTTGACCAACCCAAACCTAAGCATATGCCTATTTATAACAAATATAATATAATGCAAACAAAAGACATATCTAACTTTACACGAAATTCTTTACTAAAATTAAATGAGTAATATATTTTTTTAGAATATAAAATCATTCAGAAGAAAAGCACAGTGCAGCAGCTCTATGACTTTTTGTCAGCTGCAACCTGCAATTGACCAGATTCAGTTCATGACTTCATTCCTCAAATAAAGACCGCAAGCCACAATGTTCTCCCTCACTTAGTATGTAACTATATATTAGGCTTTTCAAATGGTTAGCATGTCGTTACTAAACATAGTTTTTTACTTATCATAAACAGTTACCATAGTTTTCAAGGCGGCCAGGTGGTGGTCTGCTTTGGCTGGGCGCCTAGCCCGCCTAGGCACTGACATTTTTTTATTTTTTTTATATTTTATATATATAATATAACATATATCACATATATAAGGTAGTTATGTGTATATTTTATGATCTACACCCTAAACCGTAATGTAAGAATGAGATAGCAGCTAAAAAAATGCAAAAAGAACTTACATATGTCAAGTATATGTTAAAATGACATCATCCAAAATTTGAAAAAAAATCAGAAAAAAACTGTCTACACTCCCCGAGCACCCTAGGCGCCCCTAGGCAGTGCTAGGCGGTTGCCCAAGCATCCATTGTCAAATTGAGGTAGGCAAGGGGCTAGGCGGACCCCCCCCCCCCTGGGCGCCTCAACAACTATGACAGTTACAAATCAAAAACCCATGTAAAGCTTATTCATGAAGATAACTTTCAGTGATAGTGGTTTAAAGCTAAAACAAGTCAAACCCAATTACATGCAAGCGGTTTGATTTGGTCTGGGTGACTATTAGGTCTGGTTCAGAGCGGAAATTATTTAAGCTGGTAAGATGGTTTTGTTTACAGTTCTAGGGATAAAATGAACAAATTGTAACCGTGCCTCTTAACCCCTGCACCGCCAACCTATCACCGCCCTCCTCAACCTATGAAATATGAATGGATAGCAGACCACATCCATGATATTTTACTAGGATTGTTTTCAAGTTTCTACCATGGAACAAAATTTCGATCGAAATCGCAAAATTTCATTTTTTTTTCAATCGGACATTGAAATGTCAGTACGCAGAAACCGGACCGCAATTTTGCGAAAATTTCGCAGCTACAGTCGAAATTTCGCAAAACATGGGGTATTTTAGTGCAAAAAGGCCCAGTTTGGCCTTGATATTGCAAAATTAGTGCAAAATGCAACACCTATCTAGGTTGTTAAAGCGGCTAGGCGGTGGGTTTCACCTAATGGGCGTCTAGACCGCCTAGGCGGGCGCCTAGGCTTTTCTAGGCGTTTTTTTTTTTTGTATGTATTTTCTGTTACATATTTGCTTATTTATATGTATGGTGCTACATGCAATTTTGTAACTAGTTCATTAAATTTAGTCATATGCCTAACTTGTATTGATAACTATTGGGAGGATCAGAGGAAGGAGAATTAAGAGGAAGAAAAAAGAAACTACAGGAGGAAGATAAGTAGGAATTGAAGGAGAAAGAAAACAGGAAAAAAGAAAAGAAAAGTGCAAGTGACGTGCAGGAAGAAGTCAGAAAAAGAAAGCAGAACAGAAGTAGAGGAGACGTGAAGGAGGTAGAAGAAGTTAGAGAAAAAAACAGTGAAGGAGATGTTGGAGGAGACCCAGGGGGAGGAAGAAGAGACCAGGAAACTCTAACGCATACATGTAAACAGCAGTTGCTGTTGGAGATATAGGAAGAATAAGTCAGAAAAAGAAGAAGAAAATATGTGAAAGAATTATAGAAGTAGTACTAGTAGTCTACTAGATGTGGGAGCAAGGGACACAGGACAGAAAAAGAAGAAGAAAATATGCGAAAGAATTTTATAGTAGTAGTACTAGTAGTCTACTAGATGTGGGAGCAAGGGACATAGGACAAGTCTGAATTTCTGAAATAGCATGGAATAGCAGTAAGAGGGAACATAGGAGGGAGTCACAAAAATATAAAATGCAGCAGTAGTGAGAACAGGAAATGCAGGAGAAATTGTCACAAAAAGAAAAGAAAAGAAGCAATAATAGGTCACACAAGAGGAAGTACAAAAAAAATAAAGAAACATCAGTGAAGGACTGTCCTGTTTGCAGCAGTTGCATTAGAAGCGCCTAGGCTATCCGCCTTGACCGCCTAGGCGGCTGCCTAGCCCGCCTAGTTTGCCCAACTAACATATGACCCCTAGGCGCCTAGGTTTGAGGGCCCTGTGGAGTGCCTAGGACGCCTAAGCGGCGCCCGCCTTGATAACACTGAACCTATTTTGCAAAATTGTGTTTCATCAACTGGATTTGCTGGGACTTTGATCTTTTAGTGATTTTTTTGTGATATCTTGCTCTCGAAGGCTGCTTTACTTAATTCTAAGGTATGTAACCCCTCTCCCTAGCCCATCTACTCCTTCTATTTCTACTCCCTTTTAGACATATCTTAATAAATACTCCAAAAATCCTAAATTTCTAAGTGACATTTCTCTTAAAATTCTAAGGTCTTGAAGTGAACTTGTAAATCTAAGAAACAATAGTGTGAAATACGTATATCTATACTTATTTTATAAAATCTAATCAACATATTTCATATTTATACACAAAATGGCTACAAAAGCTTTTTTAGTGGAAGTTCTTATATTTTTGTATTTTCACTTATGTAACCCTATATATATTATAATAGTAGCCTTATACAAAATGTTGTGTAAGTTGTAACTTGTAACCCTAAATTTTTTTATTATTATTCACTTATGTAACCCTAAGTATATTATAATAGTAAACTTATACAATAAATATACTAACCTATAATATTGTAACTTGTAAGTTGTAACTCTTAAGTTATAAAGTCTAGTACTCTAGTTGTTTTAACTTGAAGTTTGCAAGTTTGTAACAGTCTAACTGTCTAACAGACTTGACATTTCTGTTCATTTGTGCACTCACTCATCAAGACATGGATCCCACCCTAACCTCTAAACATATAAATTTATTAAATAATCTAGTGTGTCTATGTTTAAGCATTGTGTTTGCAAAATTCCATAACTTAATTCCTTCATTTTGTCATCGAAATTTTGTCGAAATTGTTCAGCTTCCTTCACTTACAAATGTGGGAGACCCCCACCCCCACATATCCAATATGAAATATTATTGCATATTTGAGTAGATCTTGGCGATTAGATCGTCCTGGTAAATTTTAATGATTTGATTCGCTTATTCAGTCGTCGAAATCGTTAGGGTCGTAAATAGCGAAATTTCAAAAAAAAATTGTTTCTGGGCCATCGAACACGACATCGAAATCGGACATTTAATTCTATGTTTTCTACATAATTCCCAGTTATTAACTTTTTATAAGTCATATCCTGCATTTGTAACCACAGCCCTAATGCATTGTGGTTATCCGGCCCTTCTTCCCTCCTTAAAATTCCCTACGAACTTTGTCCTCCCCCCCATCACTCCCTCCACTAGGCATAGCCGTTACACGAAATTATCCTCCCAACCATCACCATCCACTTCTACATAGGCTGCAAATAGTAGCAGTTTCTACTTTTTATTGCTGACAAGGAATCGGGAGCAGGAGGTTGGAGACTTGGAGGAAGAGGTAATTCGGGTTTCAGGGAAAAAGGCGCATATGTCCATAATTAGTTCTTACACATAGGGTCAACTATTTTCATATAAACCCACAAGAAGAACATGCAACTACAAATGTAGATGCAGGCTATAGGCTTCAGTGAATATATATCACCTAATGTGCTTTATGTGGGTTGCCCAAATATGTGGGTTTTATTTACAGCACTTACCTCTTGTCTCTGACAGATGTCAAAAAGAAATTATATATGGGTCATCACAGTTATGGTTGCTGAACAGAAGAATTGTAGTGCTATAATAAAAGTTCCTGAGACTGAATGCTAGTATGAGGGAGCCACAAGGAGTGCCATGAACTGTTGCAAAAAATAGCTAAGACGGAGCTTGTTGTTTATAACCATATGTGGCATAAATGGCACGATATAGTTATAACCATGGAACAGGACTTCGACTTCGAGTCGACTTCGACAGATGTGGAAGTGGAAGTTTATGGAAACATTGAGGAAACTTTGAGGATTTTCAAAACCAAACTTCGACGCATCTTTGACGAATGTTCAGCTCAAAATAATGATTTCATGATGAAAATTGACAGATTTCTTCAAATCTATCTTAAAAACTAAATATATGTCTGTATATACCCATCCATACATGTTTACATAGAAAGGAAAACACAGTCACGTGTAAATGTACAAGACGTCGTCCTAGTGTCAACTTCTACAGGCATGAAAGGAAACTTTGAGGAAGTTTTGGCCTAACATTTTGACGAAAAATAAGCTTACAGATAGTGAGATTGTGAGGGAATTTGGCATAAACCAATAAATTTTTGGTAAACACATACTTTGTCTATAATCTTCAATATGAAATGTTTAAAACTTAAATCTGTTCTATATATGAGGTGTTTTGTATCTACAGAAAACCCAATTGTAATACATTCCAGAATTAATAAAAACATGAGCTTATTTTCAAACACATCAATTTGTCAAGCGAGGAAAAAGTCAGTGAGAAGAATGGTATTAGGTCTACACCAAATTTTGCAAAACTTGTGGAAATCTAGTAGAGGAATAAACTTATCATTACTCTCTAGTTAGAAACTAAGGAAATGGTCACCTCAATGTCAAAAACGGTTTCCTACAAGTTTCTCTATGCCTTCACTATGTATGCAACAATAATACTACAAAGATCATCTAGTAGATGGGAGGTTTTAAGCTAGCTGAGTCGATTTCATCACCAACTAGGCTGAATTCATTGACCCATGTCAACAAGTAGGCAACCAATGGGGCATGGAAGTTTACTAGGTTTCGACAACGTCAGGCTTAGATATATGTAACATCGAGGATATATCGCCAGATGTCGAGGATGTTTAGTACCATGGTTATAACCTTAGATTTCCGGTATCCAATATTTTGAACCGAGTTTGGTTTCTAATTAGGACGATTTTTAACTCCATTACACTTGCTAACCCTAGCCCAAATGAGAGAGGGTTGACCTTAAGTTGACAGCCAGCCATAGAAGTTGCATTTCTCATAATATGGATCACCATAAATTTGTCATTGGAACATCCCTACCTAGCAGTATGTTGATTCGGCACTCAACTGCAGTGATAAATGAGAAAAGGGGTTACAACACATCACAGCCTGGATATGTAGAGCAACAAACATCTTAATGAGTATCGGATTTAATACAAAGCATAATGAAAAGGATCTATATAGCTGACCTAACGTGGTTATGGACCTTGTGGTTAAGGCTTCAGTGATGATAATGGTTATGGTGATAACAAATTAAGGATGGTTTTTGTTCGTCGCCACTTGATCCTACTAGTGGTAGCATGTTTACTGATTTTCATTTATTCTAATAGCTAAGTTCAATTATAATCTTAGTTGCCTATTGGCTAAGTCTGAGGGAAATAAATATAAACCCTACTAATAACTCTTTTATACATATGATATTTAGTAAATAAAATATACAAGTACATAAGACCACCAGAAGATAATCAGAAGTCACCTCATACCTGATCAAATGAATACTAAATACTCAATTCCAGAATTGTGGGTGTCACTATAAAATCTAAGATCATGGGAAGAATATGAGCCAATAGTAGGGCCTTTTGTAAAATTTACCATTTCCATATGAAAATTCTCATCCAGAGCAATTCTATTATTTCTTCTTGAGACCAGAATTTTGAAGCCTTATCCTCAAAAAAGGATATAATGAATTACGGATGGTTTGTGTTCGTCGTTACTCGGTTGATCCTATTAGTGGGTTGATCCTATTGAAGTTAGTATCGTTTACTGATTTTCATTATTCTAATAGCTAAGTTCAAATAGAATCTTGGTTGCCTATTGGCTAGGATCGAGGGAAATAAACATAAATCCTACTAGTAACTCTTTATGTCAAAATAATTCATAAGACCTCTTTAGTAAATAAAATATACAAGTATATAAGACCATCAGATAATTTATCAGAATTCACCTCATACCTGATTAAATGATTATCAAACACGCAATTCCAGAATTATGGGTGTCACTAAAAAATCTATGATCATGGGAAAAATATGAGATTATAAGCCAATAGTAGGGCCCTTCTATAAAATATACCGTTTCCATGTGAAATTCTCATCCAAAGCAATTCTATTGTTTCTTCTTGAGATCAGAATTTTGAAGCCTTATCCTCAAAAGGATAGCAAATACTTCTGAATGCAAGTTGGTTTTACACTATCAATGTTAGTATATCATTTCTAGTGTGTTCGAAAGGTATAGTTTCTGTACTGGTTGATCATCTACTGCTTTCCACTTTTATACTATTAATGAAAAAAAGATGATGTTATCCAGCAAATAGACTAAAAATTCAATTTGTTTACCCATTACAGGGTCACTGTGTCATGCAGGTAACTTGGGCAATGAGGCCCAGCAATCAATCTTACATTCTTAAAATAGAGGATAAAGCATGGTTATCAGAACCGAACCGGTCACTCTACCGAGTCGGTTCTCTCCCAAAGCCGGAATGAAGTCTGACCGGCATCAAACCGGTGAACCGGCATTTTAGCCCAACCGGCCGGTTCTCTCACTTTACAAGTTAATGTATTTTTACTGCTAGTTTTTGTTAATCAATATTGAATACAATATAAATGATGGTATATAAATGTCTATGAATAGAATAATATATGTTATTTGGTTTGTTTATCAAGTTATTGTGAGCAGTTGTGCTATTATTCATGTTTAATAACTTTTGCAGGGATATTTTCCATGAGTATCAAAGACATTTATATATACTTAAACTATTAGTGACGTCATGCTGACGTCACCGGTTGAACCGGTCAGACCACTGGTTGAACCAGTGAACCGTGAACCAGAGGCCTCACCGGTTCGCTGACCAGTTCGAGTCTGACAACCCTAGGATAAAGACTAAAAACTGACAGCACAATATTCTCTAGAAATCACAATCCAGTTTCAGTATCAAGTTTAAGAGCAGACCCACATTCCAGCAAAGAATACTTCTACGACAACGATTAGATACATGCATCTGATTATCACTTACATATGCCTTCCTCTGATCAACCTAGTCTCAGAACAAACACAACCCCCTCCTTGGCTTTCTTCAGTAAGTTGCCAACAAGGCACTAGGACATTTTGGATGTCCAGATTCTTTTTTACATGCAATAGCCAATCTATAACACTATATTAAATACACTCCCACTGTTTTGAAATTATAAGATCACTAGTGGATTGAAGGAATTATGATATACATATACAAAATTCATCAAACAAAACGATAGACTGGTGATCTTATAAAAGGCCTCCCACGACATGCACCAGTGAGATCAGCACCCTGCTCAGGATGCAATGCTGCAAGAAATGCAACCTAAGGCTACACAGTGAGAAACCCCACCCCCTGCAGCTGCCTTCTTGCTTAGATACTCTGAACAGCCTAGCCAACCGCATGATACCCTTATCCTCCTTTATGGTGTAGCCCTACAATCTGTAGAGCCCCCCCCCCCTCTCCAAGGTCCTATCTGAGGTAATCAACTTGTCAATACAAATACAATTCCCTTGAGGAAAGTAAGAGCATACATCGGATTCCATGGGATAGGTATTGTGTATCCTTACGAGCAGTGTCACGATGATCGCTGACTTTTTGAATAAATCAAGAGTTGAAATGTCCAAATTTTCCCCATCCAGTATGTGATAGCAGAATAATACTCATTTCCTGAATAATTCATTTATTCACGTATTATTAACAACTTATTTGAGTATTAACATTTTATTCCCATTTAGTCTGTTGTATCCTTATTTTTCCTGTTTTGTATGGGAGTAAATGTCGGGCGGTGAACAAACAAGCTCTCAACAAGATGAATGCGGCTGAAATGCTATGCTAAGATGGATGTGTGGGAAGACAAGGAAAGTTCACATGAGAAAGGAATATGTCAATGAACAAAGGGTGGCGAGTATCAAAGACAAGTTGCGTGAGGGTTACTTGAGATGATATGGACATGTACAACACAGACGACCAAAAGCGTCGATTCCAACAAATGCTATAAAGTCAAGCGTTATTAAAATAAGAAGAGGCTAGCCTAAATTAACTTGAGAAGAGATTATCAGGAGAGATTTTGAATCTTTACATCTTGATCAGGATATGACCCAGAGCTCATTCAAAAATTGGGATCCATGTAGTTTTCCCCAACATGGTTGGGATTACAGCCTACATGACGAGAATGAACGACGACGACGATGATGATGATGATACTATTAAAATCTCAGACATACTTTTGGTGTACATATGTGTGCATCAATATATGCACTGAACATATATGTATATATAGGTGTAGTGTACATATGTATGCATACATGCGTGTAAGATGTATGTGTCTGTGTGTGTAGGGTAGCGATCCAGTGAGAAACATGTTATGGTGAGAGCATGAGAAGCATTTGTTAACCATAGCTAGAATTTATTTTATTATGAGCATGAAAAGCATTTGTTAACTACAGTTAGATTTTATTTTGTTATTCTAAGCGTATACCTTCACTTTAAAAAATAATCATTGCAATTGCACACTGATTACCTATCCATCTATATGATTTACATTTTTCGCATCAAATGATCAGCCTAAAACTAGATATACAGTTGACAAGTATTTCAGTTATGCATGATATACCAGTTTAATGACAATGAAATTCGATATGTAGTAAACAAATTGGTATACTCTCAGTCCATATGGTTGGATTCTTAAAAACTGAGCAGAACAAAGAGAAATTTGGATGCCTCTCACACTTGCACAATATTTGTCTGTCACTAGATTTGTCCTATATTTTTTTTGTGCGTGAGTCATATTCATATGATATATAAATGTATATATAGATTAGTAGATGTGTGTATTCTGTGTAAAATATATGTGTGAGTATATAGATATCCATCTAGGCATTTGTGTGTGTACGTATATGGTATATCTTATGATTTTTTCCTAACTTTTCCTGAACAGTTGACTGTACTTTTATCGTAGTTTTACAGTTTTTTACCTGAATTTCCCATATAATACCCCAACTCTAAATGTTTCAGCTAGGCCGGCAGATACTGATATTGTGACTATGCTTGCAAGCCCTTGCTAACAACCACCATTCATCCTGCTCCTAGCCAACATGAGCACACACAATTGTGGAAGCCATGATTGCACGTTGTACAAGTCCACCAAATATTCTTAGGAAATTTTTGTTACTTAAAAATGGCCTGCTTCACAAGTTCATCGTTGATAGGTTCCATTGAGCAAGCTGCGCTCTCACAGTCTCACCCCAGATCTACCAAACTCAATATTTTCCCCTATGAATCCCACACTATGGGTGTGATGTAGCCCCTAGTCAATGTCATTTTAAGAAATCAGCTCTTGTATCGTTATGGTTATTATTGTCTACATTTTAAGGAAACTCAAACAGTACACATTGCAATGAGCTAAATACATGTAGACAGACTTAGTGTCTATCAAGTTAATGTTACAATCAGCCATGCGTTCCTGAGCATGTTTGTGTAAAATAAACCTAGATTAACATATTAAGACCACATTTTGGACTCCTATAGAAAAAAAATGTGAAGTCCTACTCCTATGAAAAAAAGAAAATCAGAAAAAAAATCCTGCCACAAATGCAGAAGGAAAGAAGAGGAAACGAAAATATAAACTAAAAGGCTAAACAATTTTATTTACAATAACACTGCCCCCCACATGGACTATATGTCTCACATTTGCAAATTGTCACATAAAGCATGGAATTGCTTTATTTATATATCATAACTGTGAATAAAGTTGAGACTTATTTTTCTATTTGACAATAGGTATAAGATCATCTCAGTTGACAAAAGATCTCTAACAAAATACATCATCTTAGAAAAACAAGTAGCTAACAAACGCAGATAAGCTTGGCTTGTTTAGTATTCTTGTGAAACACTAGATAGCTAGCAATAAAGATAGATGCATGATTATCACAGTGCGTGTAGAGATAAAGATAGATGCATGATTATCTCAACATACGTAGAGCTCTAAAATCGTAAGCAATTGTAAGGATCATAGTTCGATACTTTGCCTCAAGATTAGACTTGACAAAACAATTATTTTCTTGCTTTGTCATGTAAACTATGTAGTTAGATAGCATCTACTCAATATGGTGCAGAGTGATAGGCTTTGTATCAATCCAGTTACCGGCATAATTATGCCAAAGTCTCCATTTCCTCCATGTTATCTACAATACAAAGCTTTTTCTGTGGACTAAATGATAAACACCCCACCCTTACTATGTGCAACCATAAACTCGAAAAAATATCATTACGTTCTCAGCATATTGGGTCACAACTCACAAGATAACTTTTTACATGTGGCTTACTTATTACTGCCAGATTGCAATGAATCAGCACATAAACCGTCATTACCACTATCTTAATAGGAGGCCTCTGAACAGCCACAAGAGCTACCACAAAGACCCCTAACAGATCAATTTGCCAATTGATCATGTTAAGGAAAGGGGTTCTTTCAATTTTTTTATGATCCTTATTTGTATATACGCTTTTCTTGATAATTTCTGTTTTACATCAACTTAGGTGATTGCTCCATATATACCACCTTTAAAGATCCTCACAAAGGCATTACTTCATCAACTTGATTTGAGAAATTAGTCATCATAAACAACAACATGCAATTTAAGAGGTCTCACAGTACTCCATCTAGTATATGCATGCAATTATTTACACCTAAATGAAACTCTAGCCATTCAGTATTGCCATCAGGTAGATATTTACAATAAGGACAAGTAACAACCAGCAGTGTATGAGCCAGTAGATATGTTTGAAACCGGCACCCATGTATACTGGGTCACTAAGGCACCATTTACTCCCAACTAGTCCTTTTCATTGCTAGATGATACGTAACTTCTGCAACTTCAACCCCTGTTAATGCTTAAAATGATAGATAGCCTCTACAGCATTAACAGATTCCTAGGTGATGGTGGTTGAATCGGTCAATCAACCAGAACCAGAATCCAATCAAGAATATTGTGAGTGAGTCATAGGTTAGGCAGGCAGATGGTGCATATGCAGTACTCAGCCCAAACAAGTAGCCTTGATAGCATGAAGAGACCTGAGTTAATGGTGGTTAAATCGGTTAATTAACCAGACCCAGAACCCACTCAAAAATATCGTGAGCAAGTGCATGGGCTAGGCAGCCAGATGACGTACATGCAGTACTCAGCAGTGGCATAGCCACATACAAGCATTATTAGGCACGTGCCCTATCCATGCTTGTCAAGATTCACTGCAATTCAGACATATTTTCTATAATTTTTGAACAAGGACATGTAATTTCCTTTAATGTGTGCCCTATTCTTTCAGCTGCTACATTAAGGTGCCCACCCCTTACATAGATTCTGGCTCCGCCACTGGTACTCAGCCCGAGCAAACAGGAGAATCCCAGGCAATACGTGTCAAAACATGACAAGGAGGTTGCATTGAGGCCTTTGAAGCTGATCTGTAGGGCGAAGCTGAAAGACAAAGTAGCTACAGCAAGGCCATGGTAGAGCACACCTGTGGGTATGGGGTCAGTAGAACGAGAATGATTCATCGGGTATAGATGAGGCAAGTTGTAGGAGAGATCATGTGCACAGAGGGACTCTGAGGCATTTGAAAGTGGCATGCACAAAAGAATTGGATGTTGCACAGGACATGCATGGGACATGGAAATACAGAAGCAGGAAGAGTGAGAGAGAGCACATATACGGTTGTCAGATGAAGAACCAGTGAATTCAACCCAGTCAAACCTATAAACCCATTTTCAAGTATGGACTTACGAGCTACAGATGTCTGAATTCAAACTGGATCTGTCCTTGGGTTTGATAGATTAAACAATCCAGCTTTGGATGAGGGTTTAGCTAAGTAAATGCATTGATTTTGTTCATGCTTTAATACTATTCACCGTTTGATTATGTTTCAGTACTTAATTATAATTCTTTTTTTTGGAAAACCAGTATCTCATTTATTCCATACCGAGATTGCAAATGGCAACAGATTCCCTCATTACAGATTGATTATCAGAGAGGCAAGGTGCAATTTCACATCCTCTTTTGACGTGAAGGGGCTCTTTTACAGATTGACTGTATTAACACTTAAAATAACAATATAGATTTAATAAAATACGAATGATTGTTAAACATTGTTTAATGTCATTTTAGCCCAAAAAGTACAAGATATTTAAACTTCGAGCAAGATCCAGGTTACATATTACCAAGAGGCTTCTGAGTCAATCAGTTGCTCAAGCATTCAGGTCTATGTCGGTTATGTGTTGAGACTGGTTTGGCATAAGCCCCAACACAAGTTTGACATGGAGAGAACCCAAGACCAATATTTTGGCACCTTGAAAATGCGCAAGAGATCATCGTTCACATAATGTTGTACTAAGAACGATATGGCCACCTAAACAACATAGTCTGTTCTTCTCATATAGGGGAAGTAATAGCATCTGCTCCTACTTAAGAAAGGAAAAAGAGGAACCTTCACATTATGCAAGAATAGGGAGTCGTCGTCATCATCATCATCAAACCCTCAATCTCATGCATGGTGGGGTCGGCTACATGAATCCTTCTTTTACAGTCAGCTTTGTTATGGGTCATATTCTGATCAAGATGTAAAGATTCAAAATCTCTTTTTATAAACTTTTCCCATGTTAAATCTAGGCATGCCTCTTTAGTTTTAATTTTGCTTGACTCAAAAGCATTGCTTCATACAAGCACGTTAGTCGGTCTACATTGTGCATATCCACACCATCTCAGATGGCCCTCGCTTAACTTGTCCTTAGTGCTCACCACCCCCACTTTCTTTCCTGATATAGTCATTTCTCAAGCGATCTTTTCTTGTTTTTCCACACGCCTCAGCATACGCATTTTCGCCACATTCATCTTTTCGAGACCTTGCCTCTTCATCGCTGAACATTCACTCCTATATAGAATGGCTGGCCGTATTGCTATTCTCTGAAACTTATTTTTTAATCTAAGACTGATATTCCAATCACATAATACTCCAATTGTACAAGGATAGGGAGGAGTAAGGAAACAAATAAATATACCATAATTAGTCATATGACGGTATACAGCTTTGCTTCTCTCAAGATTTAATCATCGTGCATAAGACTGTGTAGCTTGTCTTGTATACTAGAAGATATTCTTCCTTCAAAGCAAAAATGTATGATAACTAACTGCAGCCTTGCAGTGGCAAGGAGAGCTCATCCCCTAGTTGTACTATATATGTTTGTATATGTAGAGTATATGCGATGATGTCTAGATCCTTATGTGCATGTTGTTGCTCAAACAATCATAGTAATTTATGAAGTTTTTATAAAGGAAGAACACAGGGTGCATAATGAACATAGTGCAAATAGGGCTGGGAAGAAAATTGAACCTAACAACAAAGCTAAAGTGAAGTAAACTAAATCAATCAATTTGGTGTGGTTTTGAAAAGATGAACATTTTGGTCCAGTTTGACAAATTTTTAATCAACAAGATAATTGTCCAGTTCAGTCAGAGTATTGCCAATTAAACTGAACCAACTCATACATATACTTATTCATTATATCGTTATACAGTTATTGATTGCATGTTTGTATTAGGTACTTTTTTTTTAGATGCATAAAGTAATGTGTGATGACATTCCCAATTTTCTCTAGTGTAGAACATACTTGCTGAGGCTATCACCTAGGAGCGCCTAAGCGGCCTCCTAGGCAGCAAGGCGTCCCAGGGGGGTGTGTTTTGCCCTGCACTTCGTCTAAATTGCTGTGTTATGTTATTTTTGCGCATTTTTTGCATATTAATTATTTTTAATGGTCCAATTATGTGTCTTACTGTTCAAAACGTACATTCTTGTGATTTTTATGTGCCAACAATCATTTTCTTATAATTATTTATATCTATAAGCATTTCCGAGACACTTCATATTTTGCCTTGTTGCCTTAAATTCAGTTTCTATTTAGTGGCTATATTATTAAACATAGTCAATACTTGGCAATAGATTAATCTTTATTTACGTACTAAATCTCAATCTCTTACATTATTTGCAATTATTTTCTTCTTGTTCTGGCAATGCTAAGTAAACTTTTTTTAAAATGTAATTTTGCATGCTCTCTTGCCAAAATACATTTGTATGTCATTGAGTTAACCATAAGTCTATGTAGTTACATGTAATTGTGAAATGGAAGGGATAAAGTTTCTAAAAATCATTAAATATATCTATACCTACAGGTTAAATGTACTAAAATTTTGTTTTTTTAGCCGCCTAAGCGACGCTTAGCAGTGATTAGTCGCAAGGCTCTCTTCTTGAACATCTTGTCGCCTTGCTGCCTTGACAGATATGGTGTAGATGCGTAGTAATTCTTATAAGCATCCATGTCATAAAAAGAGTGACAAAGTTTTATGTTTGCCTGTCAACCAACCACCTACCTTACTCCTTTCACCCGGGCTTGGGACCGGCTACATTTGTACAAGTTGTACGGAACATAGGCGGAGATTTTTTATCTTAAAATCTTGATCAAAAGATGACCCATAACAGAGCTCATTGGAAAAAAAGGATTCATGTAGCCAACCCCAACATGGTTGGGACTGAGACTTATATGATGATGATGAGATGTATCGTAATTACGTGTTGGCATTCCCCATATTATGGCTTGTTGTATTGGGTTACACTATTTTAATTCACGTGAGTTGGTTGTCTTCTTTGGCTACAAATGATAAAATTCACTATATGTGTGTGTGTGTGTGTGTGTGTGTGATGGATCAAGATATGATGAAGTGATGTGGTGAAAATATGCTATCTCCCAATGCGACACTCATGCTTTGTCTATATAATGGGAACACCAAGTAAAGAAATAGCTGAAAAGAACTATGACAACTAGGCTCTTCTTTTCACATTATAGCTTATAAATAAATAAAAATACTTGTCGCATGCCTTGTTTGTAATAATAATCCAAAGTTCAACCAGCGATTTAAAAGCGGATGGAGCGGCCGCTTCAGCGGCCAGCCCACTCTGCCGCATTAAAATAGACTTGAGCGGAGAAAAGGCGTTTTTAATTGAGGCGGGTGTTTTACGCCGCTTTTGCGGCCCGTAGGCCGCTATAGCGGGATCTGACTTAGCGGCTAGGGCGGATGCTTCAGACTGATCTCCCCTCCCAACCCCTTGATACCCAAACCCCCGACCTCACAATCACAGACCCGACCCCTTTTCCTATCCCAATTGGAACGCACACGCAGCCATCGCATGAAATCCCGATGAGGGAACATATACGAGGCTAGAACTCCTTGACTCCTAAGCCATTGCCGTCCGCTGTGCTCTTATAAGAGCATGACTCCTGCGGTATCTCCTCATCTCCTCGACCTCACGCTTTCTCCTCATCCCGTCCACGTCGCTCGTGCAAGACGACGGCAGTGAGTTGAGGCCTTCAAGGTTGACCGGCAGGAGGCTTCTTGGCAGCCGTATCAGGAATCAAGGGGGGAAGGCGCAAGGCAAGGTACAGAAGCGGAAGCCTTCACGGCGGCAAGTGGTAGAGTCAAGGGGGAGGATTCTCGGTGCTTCTTCTCTATCCACTGCAACAACAGTAGGTATGTTTTCTATTCTATTCTTCCTTGCTCTGTCTTCCGCTAGTTCTTCTCCTTTTTTTCCCCTCAAGCTTCTCTACGCACGCCGTTTCTACCTGATCATGGCTGTGACAACAGTAATCCACATTCTCTATTTCCACTTCAGATCAAAACGCGAAATTTCTTCTGCTTACCCGGTTCCCTCTAACCTGCCCCATCTTCTCCGTTCTTCACATTTACTGCTGAACAGTATTGGCTGTAGCCGCATATTCAAGTGGCGCAGACATCATCTGATCATCTCGGTGCTTCTTCTCTATCCACTGCAACAACAGTAGGTATGTTTTCTATTCTATTCTTCCTTGCTCTGTCTTCCGCTAGTTCTTCTCCTTTTTTTCCCCTCAAGCTTCTCTACGCACGCCGTTTCTACCTGATCATGGCTGTGACAACAGTAATCCACATTCTCTATTTCCACTTCAGATCAAAACGCGAAATTTCTTCTGCTTACCCGGTTCCCTCTAACCTGCCCCATCTTCTCCGTTCTTCACATTTACTGCTGAACAGTATTGGCTGTAGCCGCATATTCAAGTGGCGCAGACATCATCTGATCATCTCAGTTTGGCACATGTACTGGTTTTATTACCTACATGTATAGAGGTCTTCAGACATGGTACTTGCACAAAAATTCATCGGTGCATCATGATTTTGGGGGATTTATCTTAGCTGAAATTAAGATGAAAATACAGTTGTATTCTTAATGAATGCAAGTAAACTATTATTTAGTAAGATTTATATATAGTCTACTTGATTCCAGTATATCACCTCAGTATTTCAGCTGTTTATGTGATTCTTGAAAGTTAGTAAGATCAACGTGGCACTTTTCTTTGATGAAGTGCTTGCAATTGATTGTCATATGGATTAGTCTTAGTTATATATTCTTGCTTACGGTAATCTTTGGGTTATGGTCTTCTTTTGTATGAAATGATACATTATACATGGATTGATTTAGAGTAGGAGTAGGCTTATGGTGCATACACTATACGTTTATCAATGTGTGTTCTTCTCTGATACTGCTCTCAAGTAATCTTCTGGTGGTTAATGAGATGATTCACAAGGTCTTGTGTTGTTAAATGAATGTCATCTACTTATATACTTGGACCCTGTTGGAAGTGAATGTATAGAATAGTTTAGTATAATTGGTGTACATGGTTAGTATGTTATTAGTATAGAAAAGTTTTTTTCTAAATTTTTTAAAATAATGTGAAACGCTTTTTCAAAAAGCGCCCACTTTTATCCACTTCAAAACCCGCTTCCCGCTTCCCGCTTCCCGCTTTAAGGGGGGCAATCCGCACGCTTCGCGCTTTCCAAAACCTAGAGTTCAACAAAAAAATTAAAACTTGTCTACAAATAAAATGTACTAGATGAAGGTTGTAGTTAACATGGGCGTGAACTGAGGTGATTCGGGTAGAGGATTATGACTTGGATCAGATGCTACCATGCCACTAACCAGCTTATATTAAATGGACTTTGTTTATGAAGGCTTGAAAATTAGTTGTGGGCATAGAGCTCGCGTCTGACCTGGTTCTAGTACGTTATTTTCAATACATAGATTTGGTTCAGCTGAATGTATCATGTTCATAACATTATGATTTTTGGAATATTGTGCAGTCACAGGCTTGGCCATATCAGTTCTATTGTAAGGGCCAAAAGCTCGACAAACTTATATTTTATAATGTGCATTTGGCTCTTTTGGATAAATTTTAACACTAACAGGTCCAAATACAGAACAAAACCAATCTCCAATTATATCAATAAAGACAACCAAGGTTAAAGTGAAGATAGCTAGATACCTGAGTCTTCTGCAACTGCATCATCTCAGCCTGCATTAGGTACAACAAGCAGTTACAACAAGTTTTTATTGGGTACATTTCGAACAAAAAATTGGGCTAAATATTTAGAGCATTTCAGAATGAGGTCTTTCATCTATTTATTTGAGGAAACTGATACCTCTAACCAATCTCAGAGTAAGTGCACATTCAGGACAAAAGCTCCATCTCAACTGTGTAAGAAAAAAATTATGGTAATGTACCTGTTTGTTCTGCAATTCTTCATTCTGTTCTTTCAGTTTTGCTACTTCAGCTTCAAGCTCCATAGTGTATGCCTGTTCCAAACGCATGACTAAGATATTAGGTCAGCATGCATTTCAAAAGGACAAATAACAAAGTAGATCAGAAGAGGTAAGTGGTGACAACAACCATTCACTTTTTTATGCATGAGGTAGCAATTCATGTTCATGGTGGGAAGAGATATTAAGATTGCACTACATAAATGACATGATTCCAGTCACACAGCTCAAAATAAACTGTCTATGAATACAAGTGCATATAAATAACTGGAAACCTATTAGCCCTACTGTAGTTAAGACCGAGTTTCAGAAAATTGTATAACCTGTAAGCATTCTTAAGGACGATGTAGCAGTTAAATGTTGATGATAGAAAGAGAATTGAGATTGTGCTAGATAGATGACATTATTCCAGTTGCATATCAGAGAGAGAGAGAAGTCTTGTATATGAATGCATTATGCAAATGCAAATAGATTAACTCCCTCAAAGGCACAGAGTGTGTTTTGACAAAGGAACGGCAGAATTAAGGAGCATCAATAAGTCAATTAGAAATCAAATAATATAAGACTCGTAAACGTAAATATGGTAAAGAAAACAAGTCACCTGCTTGCGAGCTCGCGACCTGGCAGCAGACTCACGGTTCTTGATCATCCTCCTCTGCCTTCTCTCAATGACTTTCTCCACACCAGTGCGCTTCTTGGTGAGCCCCATGTTGAAAGCATAAGGTGCAGGAGAGATAGTGGGCATCTCCCCAGTGCTTTTGGGGCACACATCAGGTACCAAGGGCCTTGGTGGAGAAGTTGTTGCTGCAACTGTAACGCCCGTTGTTCCCAAGCCAACTGTTCCAGGCAGAATGATACTGTTATTAACCATGGAGTTGCTGGCGATGCCTACCATCCCTCCACCCATGGCCATTCCCTGCGTTGGATTCCTGAACCCGGCATTGTTGCCTGCTTGGTGCAACGGTGGCGAGTAAGTCTGCTTTAGTCCAACTCCGACCATATCGAGCGTCGTATTGGCCGGTGAAGTGCTTGTGACGTTCAGTTGTGACAATGGGACTGTTTCGTTATTCATCTGCTGCGTGAGGCCCAGACCGAGGCCCATGTTGCTGCTGTCCATATTCTTGTTGGGAGTCAGATCCGCACCTGTGAAGAATAAGGAAGAACCACCGGCGCCGCCAACAGTATCTCTGGCAACACTGGCGGTACCGCTGCTACTGACGTTCATAGCATTGACTGCTGTTGTGGCAACATTCATTGTCTGATGCTGCTGCTGTTGCTGGGGCACGTCATCCCTGACAACCCCAGCTCTCACCAGGAACTCCTCGAGCGTCATCTCCCCTAGCGTTGGCTGACGTTGCTGCTGCACCTGCAAGGTCCCAGCGGCTGCCCACAGCCCACTTCCGTTAGAGGTGGTTGCCATATTTCCTCCCGCCGCACCGGTCTCGTTGAACAAGTCCCTCCAGACCTCATCGACTGTTTTCTGACTTAGTGTCCTAGGTAGCTTCAGTGATCCTTGCTTCTGAAGTGGCAGTCCAGAACCGGACGCATCAGCAATGGGCAGGGCGGGTACGGGCGTTGTGACCGGGGTCATCATGGCCTGTGTCTCCTCTGCTGTCCATATGCTCCTGATTAGCTCGTCCATATTCATGGACCCGAAGTCCTTGCCCAACCCACCGAGCGCTGTCTGGAACTCGTCGAATGTGAGGGAGTATACTGATGGGAGGCGAGCCAGGCCCGACGGCTGCTGAGCGAGCTGCTGGTGTTGGTGCTGTTGCTGATGATGTTGCTGATGTTGATGTTGGTGCTGGTGGAAGAATCCAGCAGATCCCATCAGCGGCCGGGGATTTCTGCCGTCGGATGACCCGGTGCCCTTTTGGTTCATAGCAGTGGAGATCACTATAGGCCAAATCTAGATAAAGCTTCCTCCTTGTTACCGCTATATCTCAAGTTTCCAGTCCACTCGGGCTTCCGTCGGAGATCTCTACTCTGCCACCTGCTGTTCCTGGTTCAGAACCAAATCCCAACCTTGTAAAGGGTGACAACAATAACAGTTGTATGCACACTGCCGACACCACAGGAAGGCATCGAGTGGGAAGAAGAGGAAGATGAAAATCCGCTGTAACCGGAGAAGGAAGATCGAAAAGGAGTTAAAATCTTAGCTTGCAGTATGAGGCAAACTCTCCTTGTCGGACATCTAGAGTGGACTAGTGCTGCCCCCATTTCAACCGAGAAGGGAAGGGGATCATTGGTAGCAACCCAGATCACGGCTGGAAACGGTGTCTTCTCGATTTAGAACACTAACTAGAACGAAAGTCTGCGAGGACGGAGGAAACAGGGAAGGAAAATCACAATCTCGGATACTCGGGTGGTGAAGACTGAAGAAGCCTCACGGAATCGGAGGTCTCTGAAAGGAAAAAAGGGGAGCTGGCACATGCAATCTTATCCCAATTAAGTAAAATAAATCCAGGTTGTCGGAGACCGATCGGGTTAGAACCGGCACCCGCCCCTTCGTCCCCGGGGACAGATCATCACCTGTCTATTTCCAGAACACCGAAATTTAGGAACTAAAATAGAAACCAGGTGGAAATCGAGAGAACAGAGACCCTGGAGAGAAAATCACGGAAACGGAAGAAGGTTGCGATCGTCAGCGTCTTAAGAGAGACAGAGAGAGAGAGAGAGGGAGGGGGGGAGGGATGTAGAAGCGGAGAAGTGAAGAGACCTGTTAGTTTGTGCTCCAGTCCAGACGCGGTTGGTGGGAGGCGTGGGGCGAGCTGGCAGTGGAGGCGAAGGTGGGGGCGAGATGAAGGCGATGCCGCCAGGTGTCCCGTAGCAGCGGTACTACGCGTCGTCACGCAACAGGCTAGAGCTCGCCGAAGATACTACGCGTCGTCACGCAACAGGCTAGAGCTCGCCGAAGAAGAGGAGGAGGAGGAAGGAAGGTAAAGCTAGCGACGGCCGATGGTGGAGGAGGTGGAGAGGCGTCACCGGTCACTCCGCGAGGACGGTCGGAGGCGGCGCTATATACGGCAAAAGGAAAGGACCACCAATCCGGGTAGTGGAATATGCGCCTTTCAGGGAGCACACAACGTCGATCTAGCTTGGCCTCTTTGCAATCATATATTTTTCTCTCAAATTTTAAAAACTAATTAGTCTAAGGTTCACACGGCTTCACGCCTGAAACGTGGCGTGACGGCGACGAAACTCCTCTCTCCTTCCCATTTTCTCTCGACTCGGAGATGTGACTGCTATGCCACTGACATCTCAACACGTTGTGGCATCTAAGCCGTTGGTAAGAAAGCGGGACGCGTGGCAGGTGAAATATGTTGGGAGGACAAGATGACCATTCCCACCACTCGTTTTGTCCCGTTTGTTTAACTTTATTGTGTGTTTCGTTTTGGCCCGATTCCGGGAGTTGTTTATCATTTTGTTTATGATTTTAATATTAATGATGGCTATGTAGTTCCAATCTAATCTTACTCAAAGTGGTAGTGATTGAATGCTCCAAAAAGTCACGTCATTATTACAACACGTCCATCCATATCTGTATTATTGTGTGTGTAGTTCCTTTCTTGATGACAACATCGATGTGTATGAAGTGTTGTGGATATAAAGATCAATATATATTCTATAAATAGTTAATGTCGATTCTTTAGTAACTGGTGCAAGCACATGAGACCAATTATGAGAATATCCAGCCGCTATACTGGATTATGAGCGTAACTTAGACTTATTTTGTCTGTTGTCGGATATTTTTATCTTTTTCTTATTTTGTCAAATTTATTTCATAGATGGATGTGTCGTGGTTTAATGCTCCAAAAGTCAAAAAGGTGCTCTCGTTACGTCATGCATTATATATGTTATATTATAAGTCCATTTATGTGCAATTCAAATTTCTTGACAACAAAATCTTCATATTTGGTGTTCTGTGAATAAAAAAAATTAATGTTCATGCATTGATAGCCATCGACCATCTTACTACCCGTGCAAGTACATGAGACCAATAACGAGAATATCTAGCGGGAGTACTAAACAACAAACATGTCTTTGAGAAAGGCTAGTCCGTTCAGTTATAACCCAAGGGTCGGAGAAGTAATCAAAGAGTGTGCCTTCGAATGAAGAAGCTAGTCCATCTCTTCAAGCACTTGGATACTTAAAAACATTGTATTCCAAAGGAATGTCTAGGGTAGGGATGGCTTCCACATTTAAGCTCCGATTGGTTTGTTGTAACTGGTTCGGAAAATTTATGAACTAGTTCCTTAAGTAATTTTTCATGATTGGTTTTGAAGTAAATATTTGAATTAGATTTATGTGACTTCCGGTGAGTTGCAGACTTACATACAAAATAATACATCTCCTGAGTTCCCTATTAAAAGGAACGGAAAACGAGTTTCAGGACAACTAATATCATTTCTTATAAAATTATATTCTTCATTTTTCATAAGTGACACGTGTAAAATATTTATTACTAGAAATATTAGCGGTGTGGATATAGTTCATTGCTAAAACCATAACATAATATGATAAAATATCATGCATTACAATCGCACTATGTAAAATATTTTACATTACAACCGCCATTTTCAGTGTGATTACAAAAATAAATAAAAACATCATGAGAAAGAAACACACTGCACCATGTGAAAATAATGTGATTTACCTAACATATTTTTATTCTTCATGTTTAAATAATATGATGTAAAAAATGATAATTAACTATAACTACACACGAATAATATAGTAAAAATCCCCTATCAAAAATAATTTAAAAATTAATATTCTACATTGTGTTAAATAATGATAAATCAAAACTTATATTTACAATAACATGAAATGTAGATATTATTATTGAACTAAAAATATAGTGATGTGGTTTAAGTAATAATATTTTTATTAAGATTATAATTGTACCATAATAAAATATTTTAAAGAAGCGACATCTGCACCATAACCACGTGTTAAGGTTATTATGATTTAAGAATATTATAATTTTTCATGGGTATGGTTTTTTTTTATGTCTTTGCCATCCTTACTTATTTATATTACATAATAAAAATTAAAATATTTTTAATGATTTCTATATTTATACTTACAACAAATCAATCACATGGAAGTGAACGGAACTTCAATTCCAAAAACTGAACTACAGTTCCCAGAAAATAAATTCCATAGAACTTATGACTTACATCAAACATGTAGGAGCCTTAACTGGCACCTACATTAGAGTACGATTCGTATAGAAAATTTGGTAGGAGGCTATAAGGTGAGTTTTGGATGTGAAAAGTTGTTCTCATTGGGAGTCCCAGAGAACCAAAAAAATGTAAAATGTGTTCTATACTACAATCTTCCTTTTTAATGGCACACTATTCAACGATCGCCTCGTGGTAGCCTCAGATGACTTACCTTCCACCTTATATGCCTTCTCTCAACCTGGTGGTGCCCCTTATAAGCATATATTACTATTGTGCATATCATGATAATGAGGTATATCTCTCCATCTTGTTCTTCATGTTGTTATGGTGATTTTAAGATTTTTTTTATTTTTTGTGTTGTATATGATAATTTACCACCACTCTCCCTGCACCCAGTATGGACACAGTTATTCCAATGAGTCTACGTCAAGGTGATAGCTGAAATAAGGGTCTTGTAAAGTCCTTATGGTTTTTATCAATACTTACAAGTTCCACTACATGGATGTTATATTGTGGATACTCGAAGGAAAAATAAAAATTAGATATTTGAATGCATAATGTGTTGGCATGCATGTGCTACATGACTTTAACGTTATTCATGCATCAAAGACGCTTTGTGAAATAAAATTGTGCATCAAATTGACTCTACTATATCAAATATTAGTTCTAGTAATGGAATCCAAAGTAGAGACAACCTTCAACATATAAAAATCTCTAACTAATGTGTTTAGTTTTCTAGAATACATATAAAGTAATAGGATTAAAAATTCCATGAAGAGTTGTAGATTTCACATTTTCTCATGTTAGTATACAGAATACAAACTTTAGGTGTCTCCTAATGGAGATATCAATTAAATCACGATGGTGGAAACTAATAAAACAGTGGCAACCTTTCCAGTTGAAATATACATTGGCCATCTGTAACGACCTCACTTTTCAACATCCCCCAATTAAGGAAAGACTCAAAAAGTTGAGTGTCATTACCTAAAATTCTTAATGATCCATATGTAACCAAATTATAGATAATAACAAATAATTTCTATGAATTCAAATATTGTTTACAAGATGCTCCTCTAAAAAGTTACATAAATTTCTATTATTAGAAATGTACATATGAGAAGAAGTATCTATCTAATCCTCCTTTACTTTGATTTAATGTCTTTAGGTAGATTTCACATGATACATCAAGTCTCAATATTTTCATATAATGCATCTACCTAAAATGGCAGAAAACAAAGCACGGATCATCATATCAAAATATACTGTGTAAATTGGGTGCATGCAAAAGAGTGCAAGTAATATAACAACTATTTTCGCTCAATAATTTGCAAATAAGAACTAGCATTTTCTTCAAATATTATCATCTTAATGTGATAATAATAGTGGTATTATCATTGAACAAAATGTAAATAAACACTCAACATTTTATTTCAACATCCTTGAGAAATCCTCATAAAACACGCGCAAACTATATTGGGGGTAGTCATAAGCGTAACCATGTACCTCAATGATGAGCCATGCAATTTATGCAATTATACTTCAAGCATATTATCCAATCAAGTAATCAACATTGAATATGCATGCATGTAAATCCTAAAGTGTCACCATTATGTTATTCATATTAAACTCTACTCAAGTCCTAATCTAGGGATTAGGGTCATGTTCGGGTTTGGATGAGGAATAATGGTACAAATCCTATTTTCATTGCATGTTAAACATTAGGTGAAACCCTAATTACTATATCTATCTCATCCTTTTGTTATGATCATTGAGATTCAATTATGTTAATTAACAACACAACAAGTTATAACCTTTAACCCTACTTCTGCATATGCATGTTTATTTACTTTAGATGCCCTAAGTATCATCATTATTATCATGATCATCTCAGATTCTCATTATGTACACAAATATTAAGTAATAACAAAAGAAAGGCTTTTAATGTTTTCATCATTTTAATACCCAAAACTAGGGTTTCCATGCTTTAATCACCACTTTAACACATATTAGCACTACTAATTAGGATTAGAATTATGTCTAATCATATTTTGTTTGTGTTCCTCTTATTTTTCTGATTAATTCATAGTAAACAATTTTTTTGTCTTTCCATGTATCCATCAATGAATCTAATCAATAAAAAAATTAGTGGGAAGGAATGTTTGCGAGTTTATACCTCCATTATGGAGTAAATCTTACGACAGAGCTCACAAGAATAGAGAACAAATATGATAACAAAGTCAATCTCCTAACATCTCCACCAAAATGTTTGCATCTCTATGTCATCCACATTGATGATAAATACTTCTGCATTACACTTTAAGAGCCAATGTGGAAGGAATTGCCTTTCCATTGGCAATGTCCTAGCATTGCACAATCTCTCCTATCCCCTTCTTTCCTTGATGGCAATGATGACCGGTCAAAGGCCTCTTAAAGGTGCCTCCTTTTTTCTCACAAGAGTTGCATCTCAAGAGTTTTCAAAAGGTTTCATAAAAGTGAGTTAACCAAATTGTAACTGTCACATCCATAAATTTAAGAAAGTCGGGGAAGTAGGATTTCTAAGAAATAATGGGAAGCAAAAAAGCGTGACAATTGTTTTGCAACAACCAACCTTGGACAGACCAGTTCGACAATTTGACTAAGTCCAATCACTGATTGGATTGTCTATCTGAGCCACAGGACCCAGTCCGGTCGGGCGACTAGACCCAGGCAAGTTAGATGATCAGCTTGGTCCAATCAGGCTATTAGAAATAGTCTGGTTGGTTGATCAGACGCAGTCTAGTTTGCTGATTGGCTTGGTCTAGTCAGACTATTAGATATAGTCTATCTAGTTGACCATACTTAGCCCATCAATCCAATCATCCTATCAGCCAACCTGTCAATGATTTAATCAATTACATAAATCTTTTAGCAACTAATTGATCATATTCCCATGATCATACTCCTCTTCCTTATTCATCAATTTGAGTGTGACCCTTTACACTCAAATTACATTGGTAATGATATCAATAATCATATTATAATTTCAAAGATAATCATTGGTATCTAGAAAGAATTCACTTGCACCAAAGTAATTGGATAAGTCAAAGAAAAACTTCAACCTTGTATTGTGATCAGTGTTACAATGATCATAAAATCCCTTTGTCACAGATATCCAGATTGAAACTAAGGCATGGAATTGTCATCCTCTTATCATTCAATCTATGTTCCTTAAACTAGAGCAGACCATTCATGATATTCACTACCCCTTTGGCAACTGTTATTCATAGTCATGTTGGGCTCATGTCAATGTACACAAAATAACATGTGTTCACTGTAGTGACTTCAGGCCTAAGGATCATAGTCACCATTGTCACTTTGAGATATGACTCTGACATGTCATTATATGAATTCCATGAGTCATTCTCAAGGTGGGATTATAATGTACACTTGTTCTCTAATAAGTGCCTATGTATCTTAGTTGATATCCAATATCATGACTAAAGAGACATAGTCATCACTCAACAACATACTAATCTTATGTATTATTGTTGTCTCATAATATCCAGAACAATAACTGACTATGGACATAACAACAACATGCAATCTTAAATATACATATGATATATGTTTACATACTCAACTTAAACCATATGTCATCGAGTAAAAAAAAATTCTTAGGACAATATTAGGTTTATTCATTATCTTAATACTGAAGCAAGCATAATAAGTGGAATGGAATTTTATCAATGATCAAATGATACAAAATATCCCTTTTACAATCATCACTTGATGTCTTTCAGGACATATAACCAACCGTCTCCCACTTGCACTAGAGGCAATCTCTCATGAACATTAGTCCAATCGGTCTAACTTGACCATCATATTTTTGTTTTGAAAGTTCTTTAGTTAGGGGATCAACAACATTGCTTTTAGTTGATACTCAGTGATCCTGACATCTCCTTGTTGTATGATATCTTGTATGAGATGGTGTTGTAGTATATGCTTGGACCGTTGATGTGATCTTGGTTCCTTAGCTTGTGCATTAACTTTATTGTCATCATAGCGGGGCTTTATCATACCTTCAATGGATGGTACCACTCCTAGTTCACTTTTGAACCTATTGATCCATACAGCTTCCATTAATATGTTGGAGGCACCAATGTACTCGGCCTCTATTTTAGAATAAACCATTGTCTCTTGCTTGGAAGTTTTCTAGTTTATAGCTCTGTCGTTGAGGAATAACACAAAACTTGATTGTGATTGATAGTCATCCTTCTCAATTTGGAATCTTCCATCAATATTACCTATTACATCCAAATCATCCTCGCCACCATAAATGAGGAATTGATCCTTAGTTCTTCTCAAGCACATAATGATATTCTTCACAATAGTCTAGTAACCTTCAGTGGCATCTAACAGTTACCTACTTGTCATGCTTAGAGCATACAACACATCGAGATGTGTACACAACATTGCATACATGAAAGATCCAATTGTAGATGTATATGGAATCTCATTCATGTGTGCCCTCTCTTAAGAAGAGTTGGGACATTGACCTCTAGAAATAACGATTCCATGGGACATGGGTAAGTTTCATCTCTTAGACTCTTGCATGATGGAGCTTTTCAACACTTCTCCAATGTATGTACTTTGACTTAGACCAAGAATCCTTCTGGATATATCTCTATGGATCTTGATTCCTAGTATATAGGAATCTTCCCCCAAATCCTTCATGGAAAAGGTATTTCCTAATCATCTTCTAATTATTTGTAGTGTAAGGATGCCATTTGCCATTAATATTATGTCATCTACATATTGTGCCAGGAATACAACTATGCTCCCAATAACCTTCTTGTAAACACAAGGTTCACCTTCATTTCGGATAGAGACATATGGTTTGATTGTCTCATAAAATGAAGATTTCATCTTCAACATGCTTGATTCAATCCATAGATTGACCTTTGTAGCTTATAGACCTTTCTGGCTTCATTTAGAGGGATAGAACCTTCTTAGTTGTGTCGTGTACACATCCTCAAGTAGATTCTATTAAGGAATGCAATTTTAATGTTTGGTTGCTATGTCTCATAGTCATGATAAGCTCCAATAGGAAGCATGATCTTGATGGATTTGAATTTGGTGACTGGTGAAAAAGTTTCATCATAGTCAACACCTTGAATTTGTTTGAATCCTTTTTCTACCAATAATCCTTTGTAGGTTTGTACATTATCATCCTTATTCGTCTTCTTCTTGAAGGCCCATTTGGACCCTATAGATTTTACCCCTTTAGTGGATCCACGCAAGTCCATTCCATGTTGGTATACCTAGAATCCATCTCATATCTCATGGCTTCTAACCATTTCTCATGATCTGGTCCCTCAATAGCATCATTATAGGTTGTTGGTTCATCGTCATCACTAACCAACACATCATCTACCTGAGTTACAAGAAATCCATATCTCCATGGCTCAAGACATGCCCAACTAGACCTTATAGGTTTTTGCATATAGGGACTTGAAATTCCACTACAGTTTTTTGTTCCTCTTGTTCCTTATCAACCTCCATAGTTTTAGTGCTATCTTGTTGGACATGAACTTCTTCAAATTCTATTTTCCTCGTGCTGGTTCCTCTAGAAAAAAATTACTTTTCAAGGAATACAACACTTCTAGAAATAAATACATTATTGTTAGATAGAATACAAAAGTAATACCCTTGGCTTCCCTAGGATATCAAACAAAATGACATTTTTCATATTTGGGTCCAAGCTTTTTTTTTTAAATGCTTCCTTACATAATATTTAAGTGTGAGTTTTATCACACTAATAAATTACCTAGGGCTGAGATCCCTAAGTTTTACCAAAATAATATGCAATAATACAGTCTGCAAGTGGGCAGGTCTTATCGTGATATAACTAAGGATCAAATCCCAAGTGACAAGATTTTTAAGAATATTTCTATCTTGTATCCAGTTGAACTGAGACTAATCTTTAAACCCAAGAGTTGATATTGTGTTAAGTTAAACTAATTGCAAGGGAAAGTAAAAGAGCATGAATAAAATTAGTTTATATTAATGATGGGAGTCACTAGAATGGGATCAGGTTTCACCAGCACTACACGCATAAACATATCCATAAGATATATAGGCTTGATAAAACTATTCTAATGGAGTGCAATCGAGACTCCACCCATTAGGCTTGGGAAATCATATAGATATCTCCATGAGCTTGATGTCTCATTACTCACCAATCATGTATCTACTGCTCTGGAGACATCCCTTCTGAAGTTCTCATCCGGTCATCAACCAAGTTAATCGACATTAAAAACCTAATCATTAAAGTTCCCAAAACATGGAAATGTACCAGATCATGTAGAATAGGTGATCAATCTCCAAAACATGCATTAAACTATTAACATTGAATTGAAAGAGTTATATACAAGCCACAGAAAATTAAAAAATGGACATGCAAGAATGGGTTGGGGGGATATTCGCCACACCCCAGAGAGAAAGACTACTTACTCTTCAAGACAAGAATAGAAAAAATAGGGGAGAAGGAAGGATTAGCCATCATCATGATGGAGAAGAGAATTGTGGCATGGTGTAGTAGTTGTTGTCTTCTACCCAATGAAGGGGTTGGCCTAGTAGGAGAGGAAGGGACATCGATGTTGGGCATTGAATCTTATGTTCCTCCCTCAAATATTCCCTCCTTGAACTATGGTTCATCTAACGATGATCCTTGATGGAGCGGAGATGGGATGGAAGCAATGCAACAACACATCGTAGGTAACTGATGTAGTATAGGGTGGCGATGATTGTCTTCCTTGGGTTGGGCACAAAGTGGTATCCTGATGACATAATGGAGTGGAAGTAATCCTACTCAATGGAGGAGTGGTCATCTATTTATATGTTCTAGATTACGAAGTAGTAGGGGACTTATCGAGGTGTAATGTTGCCTTTTCTTTAGCTAACGGGAGTAGGAACATTGTCGATAGCAAAATTATAGTCTTTTTTGGGTAGAATTTCATTGGGTCATACTTGCAGAAGTTTTGTCATTGTTGCTCCCAGCTTGCCGACACCCCTTCGAGCATTAGTAGTAATGAAGTCATCGGTCTATGGGTGCTGGGAAGCCACCAATCTCACTTTACTAGGTTGTCAATCGACAGGCGTGAAGAGCTCTGACTAACCGTTGGTCAATGAAACATGAAATCATTGGGCGAAGGTGCTGAGATCCCACTAGTCATTGGGTTCTGGGTCTTGATGGGAGAGGGTCGATGAAGAAGTAGAACAATGAGGTGGCCATTTTTAGGGTTTTTTTATGTTTATGATTCTATTTTGCTACAATTGGTAAGTCATTAGCTAGTAAGTCGTCAGTTGATGAGAATGTTGCATTAGAGAAACCCATCCCATAAGGGAATGTTATTGTTGTGTCATCAGTAATGGCCAATGGGAGGCCTAGGTTGATAAGTCCATGGGTCACCAAAGGGATTGGCCATGGATAAACATGACCAACATATTAAAAACTTCTTGGGCCTTCTAATCAGTTAGTGTGACCACCATGGGTTAAGCTGGTGCACATACTGTGAAGCTTAATCCTACCATGTAAACTAATGAATTTGATCAACCCCATTTACATAAATTTAAGGAAAAATATATAGAAGCAAATTCAAAGGTATATTGAGGGACTTAAGTGCAAAATTGACTAAAAAATGTGACATGAACTAAGATGAACTTAAATACCCTAGACTTAAATGTTGCTCTTCCTCAAGTAACATAAAACCTGAAACAACCACCAATCAAATACTTTCAACCTTTGTGATTGCCTCATCTTCATATCTAATTTGTTTCTTTGTTGCCATGTATGTCTAAGTATCTCAACTTCTTGAGGTCATTGAACAAATCTTATAATATTTTTGTTCCTAATTTCATTTCCTAAAAACATTTCCTCCCCACTATTTTTAACATCAAGCATGTCTAAGAGTCTTATGAGAGTTTATAGGTGCCCCTGACCTGTATTTTGGGCTAACCTTGTTTTATTTTTTTAATAAGATGCTTAGAACCTTAATCTAATCTGTTGAGATGCTTTTATAACATGTGACAACCTTATGTTTTCAATTTGGTCCTGTTTGGATGATGTTTGAGCAATGTATGCTTGTTTTGGACCAAATTGCAATTTACCCATGAGTGAGGGTTATCTTGAAATTTATCACATGTAGAGTGTGCCCTCTATGTCTTGGCATAAAAATAGAGATAAATATGCATAGGGGTGCCTTGCTTGGACCATGGTTAATGATATGACATCACATGGTGAGATTAGGGTTTCTAGGGTTTGCCTTGTTGATGTGTGTCGACCTTGTTAGGGTTTGTGTGTGCAGCGACCGCAACACCACTCTTAGATGAGTGTTGTGACTGCTACACTTACCCTAGGTGTTTCTTGCTTTGACCATGGTGACCTAGGTGTGGTTTGGTCGAAGGGGTTTGCCCTCTAGTGGAGTGCTTCAACCTAGTTTGGCTTGGTGAACTTGTATAGCGGTCGCTACATGTGTTCATTGTTGTGTTTTGACCACAACAAGGTGTGTAGTGAACCTAAGTGGTTACACCACCTCAGTTGTATCACCCTTTGATTCATGCATGTTCTAATTGGTTGCATGGTTGTTTCCTTGGTGGACAAGTGTCCTTTTGGTGCTCTCTTGTGTTGACACCTCATAACCCCCTTGCTTCCCTCCCACCTTAAGTATATAACCCCTCTCCTTCACATGCAAGCATCCTTTCCAGCTCTACTCCTTCCCTTCTCTCTTGTGTTCGTCCTTGGAGATTTTTGGAGCAAAAAAGGATTGATCTTGTATCTTTGGTGTCCAATCAACCTTGCATGTGGTGATCTTGAGCTTGATCACCTTCCTTGTGGTGATCCTTGGTGACCTTCCTTCTTGGTAAGTTGTTATCTTTCCTTGGTCATATTTTCTTTTGATCTCCACCCTATCTTCATCATCCTTCGTGGCCATGATACTATGGTTCAACCATGGTGGCTATTCTTTGAGGATCTTCTCTTCACTAAGGTCAACGAATATGGATTTACCATGGTGGTACCGATGGGGGAAGAAGCTCTCTTCTTTCTTCTTCTTGTTCGGCCTAGGGTTTTCACCCCTTTCTTGAGCTCTTATTTTACCATGGTGTCCTTCTCTTTTGAGATGATCTTTTGGTCATGGAGTTTCTCTTGGTGGAGATTCATTCTTTCTTTGAGATTGTGGTCTTGGAGCTTGATCCTCAGCATAAGGCGGGCTATATAACTTTCTTCTCTCTTCTATTATTTTACACCATAACTTTCTTGCATTCTACTGAATTCATCTCTAAAATGTGAATTAAAGATACTAGATAATGTTTCCATGATCTAGAGATTTTGATGGTGTAGTATTCTCTTATGGTTTACTCTCCCACCTAAACCCTAATTTCATGTACCTGGTTTTTTTTCTAAGTGATGTTGAGGTGAAGTGATTACATGCATCATGATCCTTGGTTTTATCATCATGCTATGGTTCGACCATAATGTTTTACTTGAGGTTTTGATCAGTTTCATGAGGTTTGATCTTGGTTTTCTCTCTCCTAGTTTTGTTTCTTATTTGTTCATGATGGAGTTTGTTTCTAGGGGTTGATGCTCATACTGCCTTGAGGTTTGAACATGGTGATGTTAGGTCTTCTTGGTGTTATATACCTATTTCGGTTGATGCATGTTTCCCTTGGTGTTTTTGGATGAAACTGATGTGTGACTCATGTGTTTGGTTGCTATCTAAGTTGTTTTTGCAATTTACATGCCATTTTCTCTTGGGTTGGCATGTTTCGATTGAAGAGCCTCTAGTTGGTCTGGTTTGGGTCAACACTCGGTTTCCTTGTTGTCCTTGGTCGTTGCAACCTTGTGTTCATGCCTTTGGTTATTGCTTATGTGAGTGCTTAGATTGACATGGCATGTCTGAGGTTGTTGCGGTTGCAACAACCTTAACCCTAGCTGATAATGGTTGCTACCACTGCTTCGGTCGCAATGTTTTGCTTGGTTGCTATTCTGTTTGGTTTGATGTTGCGGTCGAAGGGCTTTAGACCTTGGGTCAAGATGTGCTTTGGTCACAACACATCCTGGATGAATGGTTGACACGAACACCCATGAGTGCTGGTCAATACACCTGATCTTGTGGTCGCCACAAGGTGTTAGCCACCCATGGTCACTACACATGTGATATGTTGGTCGTTACATGTGTTATGATGTGCTTTGGTCGCAACACAGTGATGTTTTGATTGGATAATTATGAAACTTAACACTAACATGTTCCAAGAAAGTGGGAAATGATGAATCTATGGTTTCGTGGTTGGATAATATTATGGGAACCCTAATCGGTTATACATGTAATTTTGGAACATATGATGTATTTTCTTATATTTCTTAAAGTGATTAGCATGATTATGGCATTTTCTCTCTCCTATTGTGTAATCATAACTTTGTAGGTGAAATGAATGCCATATCTATGTGAATGCTACGGTGAACCTTGTATAATGTAGGGTGGTGATTATGAGCATTGTTGAGGCACACTGCGGTATTGAATGTGCATGAATTATGTGATTGGGTCTAGTGACCTTACAACTGCCTTATGCCTAGTTTGAGGTGAGATCCTCTAGAGATGTGCTTGAGGGATTGATATCCCATAGTGAGGTGATATTGATATCGGCCTTGCATGAAAGTTGTAACATGTGATGTTGGTGATGGCCTTGTGAATGACAATGAGACAAGTATCATGTGATGAAGTGACAAGTTTCATTTCATACGTTTAATATCTTTTGGAGTTGTAGGTTTACCCCTATTTTTATAGAACATGTTTAGGGTTTGTATGTTGTAACTTGATTGATGCACTAAAATATGCTTAATTGACATAACTAATCAAGTAAAACCCTAATTGTATAGATGCCATGTGCCATAGATCCATTCTAGTGTTAGAATTTGTTGGGTTGTGAAACGATTCATTCCAATGGGAAAACTCGACGCGCATATTTTTGAATATGAGGGGGTGAAAATCGATGATATATCCTTGTGCCCACAATTACAGGTTTGGAGGATGACTACGGTCATACCTCATGGTGATGTGATTTGTGAAAGGTAGCAGTGTGACTGTGTGATTTCCTCTTTTTGAACGACCATGCATGAGCATGTTTTCTAATACCATGACATGTACTAAAGCCGAACTAGTTATTTCCTTTCATCTTGACTATATGTCATTGTTGGTAGTTGACTGTTATGTCTCTTCATTCTCTCTTGTACTGATTGGGAGTTGTGTGGTCAGATCATGGATTACTTCTCTTCCATTGGTCTTGTATGGCACTGATTCTGACTCTATAGTGATCAGTTGAATTTGAGGTGGTACAACTCAAATCCTCAGGGAAAATAAAAGACCTAATACAGTCATGTAGTGTGGGCTCTGATCTCCAAACCACGATATAAACACGATTTAAACTTAGCGGAAGCGATTCGATAAACAACGGAAGATAAAAATCACGAGAAATTAAAACTTTTCGAGACAAGAGCTTGAATCCTTAAATGCTTCTTTCATAACAAGAGATAAACTATTTACATATCATGATAATTACTTCTTGAGTAATTATATACAATAAGATACAAAATCTCAAGAACTCATAACCAAAAGACTTCCAAGACCTGAGAGTACAGAGGACACATAGGACTGACTCTAACTACACCACATGGCAGGCTAAATCTCCACCTGAGATTTACTGCTGCTCCTGGTGCTGCTGCTGCTGCTGGGACTGGTCACCTGTAGACCGGTTCCTCTGTCTCTGACGTCCACCTAAAAAGTTGAAGTCTACGGGGTGAGACAATTTTACATAATTGTCCCAGCGAGAGTTATAACTCTCCGCCAGAAGCTTCATTATAACATCAAAGAATATATTAAGCAGTAAAGCTTTCAAAGTATTCAATAGCAGTTGCAGCTATAAATAAGAGCTCAACATTTATGAGACATGAAGAATATAATCACTATTATAGTGTATCATCAATCAACTAACTCGTAGTTATCTCTAACAGGTATACTACGCGGTTGATTATGTTTTACAAACAATATTATGCCCTGTGGAGATGAGGCATACCACCCATACTCCAACTGATTGCTAAGAAGTCACATCAGTATCATACATAGGTCATTAAGAGAGCCGAATTCTCATGACCTTCACCTTCCTCAGTCAGTAAGAGGATCACTTGTAGGACATCTTGTGTCTCTACTATTACAGCTCACCAGGGTAAACTGGTCCTTCGCTATTTTAGAGTTACAGTGGCGTTCTGTACTCTCTTCGTCATCAGGAGATTTCATGTTTATCTCCACTGATACGGATATCTATGTTTTCTTCGTCATCAGGAGGTTTCATGTTTACCTACTACTGATACGGTATAGGATTGTAGTGAAGGATTGACGGATTACATATCTACATCAAATCCCTACACTAGGATGTAAGGTTCTACACATCCATGTACCCCACATACTCAATAGTATGTGATCCAGGAGTTCCCTTAGGAAAACCTGTTTCACCATCATTTGATCTCTGACAATGATGGGTCTATGATCAGGGCTCTACATTATACTTGATTAGTTAGGTACATTCAGTATTCATTTAACATCACACATTGTTCTTCAAACAATAACAGTAGCATAACAGCTATAAAAGGAGAATACTAAATGTAACAAGCCTAACTCACATCAATCATCATTTCTCATTATACTCATCACAAGTCATCTCTAAAGCATGACTTTGATGGTATTCATGGCTCTCACAGCCCATTATTATCATAGAATGCCACTGACAAGGCATCAAGATACTTTACTTATTCATAAAGATATCAATATGCCTTTAATGAATATAGTATCATCATCCATACCTGGATATGATCACCTCCATATCAGAACCTGCATGGTTAATTCAACTAATAAAGTTAATTCAAAACAATGATTATACTTTCCACTCTTGTCATAAGAGCTAAGTTCTTTGATTCTTATCAAATAGAGTTTAATACTCATATAACATGTCATCACCTTTGAATTAGGGTTTACTATTCACATCACATGTCATTACCCTTGAATTAGGGTTTACTATTCACATCACATGTCATTACCCTTGAATTAGGGTTTACTATTCACATCACATGTCATTACCCTTGAATTAGGGTTTACTATTCACATCACATTGTGAATTGAACTCATAACATCATCATGTATGAGGAACATCATCATTGATGCTCTCAGATTAGCTTAAGATTCATCATATATCATAATTAGGGTTTCCATGATCTCACATAGGTGGATCATACCCTAATCATGCACATTCATGTGTATTGAAGGTTTTTTACTTGAGTGTCCACCCAAAAAGGGTACTTTCTCTCTCTTAAGGTACTTTCTCTCTCTTAAGATACTTTCTTTCTCCTCATACTAGTAGATGGTGATAACACCACTCTAGATCAGGTTGGGTTAAGTCCTCATGGGCTAGCATAAGCCAAAACATCACTATCATGTGATTAGGGTTTGATTTGAACAAGGTATTACTCAATTGAACCCCTCAAGGGTATTTTGGTAATTCACCCCATTGATCACCATCATGGGTTAATTCATTAGTCACTTAGTCCCTTAATATCCTAGGTTATCATTAGGGTTTAGATTAGAGTATCATTGAAACATTTACACCTTCAATTGATTAAGTGAAATCAACCTTTGAAAACCTCAAACGGTTTCAACCTTCAACCTTCAAACGGTTTGAGACCGTTTGGATGAGTTGACCGTTTGCTAGGGTTGACTCCAAGACCGTGTGACCTTCAAGGTCGTTTGCCCAAACCGTGTGAGGGTGTAGACCGTTTAACAAGTTTGACTTCAAGACCGAGAGGGCTTACACGGTTTGAGACCGTTTGATGTCTCTCGATCTTGAGATCGTTTGAGTCCAAACGGTCTTGAGACCGTTTGGCCCCAAACGGTCTTGAGACCGTGAGGCCTCACACGGTCTTGAGACCGTGTGACCTCAAATGATCTTGAGACCGTGAGGTCTCAAATGGTCTTGAGACCGTGTGACCTCAAACGGTCTTGAGACCGTTTGGTCCACTTGGTCTCAAACCGTTTGGACCTCCAACATGGTTCAATGATTTCAATCGTTTATGATTATCAATGTTGAAGCCTCCAAATGGTCAAAGACATGGTAACCACTTATAGATTGAGTTAATTAGGGTTATGCTTAACCAATTGGTCACTCAATTGACCCTCAATTGCTATCCAATTAGGGTTGAAGTTGGTTCAATTAAGGTCCATCAACGTTCAACCATCAACACTCATCAATGTGAATCAACACAAGGTTGAACCCTTCAATTGAGCTCCAATTGGGCCCAAAATTGGCCCAAACGGTCTTGAGATCGTTTGGATGAACGCCACACGGTCTTGAGACCGTTTGCCCAAGATTTCATCAGAATATAATGTGATTTGATAGGAGTTGAACCTTGATTGAGCCTCAAATCAGAATTTTGATTAATTCAATAACCCATTGCAATTGGACCCTCAATTGATCAAATTACCTTAACCCTAGACCTCCAAACGCTCTTGGGTTGTCACCACACGGTCTTTAGACCGTTTGGATGGGTTCCAAATGGTCTTGAGACCGTTTGCCCATCCAACTTTTGTATTCTAGTGTAAATTCTTCAAGGTTAGATCTATTGAGTTGATTATCATATCAATACTTAATTGCAATGTAATTTGGTATCTTTGTACTTTCAATTGGTCAACTATACTTGACCCCAGACCTCCACACGGTCTTGGGTGATTCCCCACACGGTCTTGAGACCGTTTGGTTGATCCCCAAACGGTCTTGAGACCGTTTGGGTCAATCAACCCAAAAACACTAAGTTATTCATTGAGATTTCAGTACTGATTTCAATTAGGGTTTACCCTAGTAATCATCCTTCAACTCTTAGCTCGTTTGGAATTAGTCCATAAAATTTGGTGAGTTGTTAATAAACATTATTTTGAACAGTAATCTCATACGGTCAATGCTTGGTCAACGTTCTTACACGGTCTTGAGACCGTTTTCCCAAAAAGGGCGATTTCAACAGATTGGAAATCAGGAGTAAATTCAATTAAAGGTGTTGATTAAAAAGGCCATATCTCACGATTCCTTTGGAGTTATCATCTCAAATTTTGTGGGTGATTAGACTACATAATTGTGAACAGAAATCTTATACGGTCCACGCTCGGTCAATGCGGCTAAACGGTCTTGAAGACCGTTTGCCCTTACACGGTCCTGAGACCGTTTGCTCACTACACGGTTTTGCAAACCGAGAGAGCAATTTGTGGAGACCGTTTAGTAAAGTGAAAAGTAGTGGATTAACTTTTGAAATAACGTCTTCATCTCCTAGCTCAGGAACAGCAAGGATTTCTCACGGATTTTCTTGCAAGGTAGCAAAGGAAGGTAGAGAAGAAGAAGAATTATCATCTAAAAGCATAAACGAGATGTATATAACAAAGCATAGGTTTAGAGTTATAAAACCCGCCTAAAGCTTGCTCCTTGAGCTCCAGGATTTCGAGCTCCAAGCTTTTAATGGCGTCCTTGAGATTCCACAGGCCGGCCAAGGTGAAACTTCTAGGGAAAGTCGAGAAGAGATGGCTAGAAAGGTAGAGCTATGTGAGCTAGCCATCAATTTGACCTTGAATCCAAGTTCTAACCATGAACTTAAGCAAAAGGGAGGATTCAAACCTACCTTGCCCTCCTTGGTCGTCCTCCTGAGCTCCACAGCTTCTCTTTAGTCGGTTTGGGTGAATAGAACAGTGAAAGGAACGAAGGGAGGGTTTCCTTGCTAAGTGAAGTGGAGAGTATATATACTTGGGGTGAGATTTTCAACATAAGCTCATAAGTTCTCCATATTTTCAACTAAGTCCCTCCATCCTTCTATGCTCGTCCCTTCATATTAATTCTAAGGACAAACCTTCTTCTAAGGTCAAGAAATGAGGGCAAAGAAGATCAACCTTTTAGTTAAGCATACACATAAAAGGCTATTGTACATACACCTTGATTATTCAATCACAAAGGTGTTTTTCATTATATGATTATTCAATTGAAGTGACCTTTCATCATTTCTTCTCTAAATGATGACAAGAGTCTTAAAAGATATTTTAGATGATGTATTTTACAAGTTGCACCCCTCAAATTGGGTAAATTGCACTTTTCTCCAATTTAGGGTTTTCAAGCACCGGGATTGCTTCCACAACTGCACCTTGGTGCCCAAGCTTGGGAAATCCCTCAAACCTTACCATCATCATTCTAATGATGTCTCAACATCAGAGGAACATCTCAACATGTGCAATTTGCAAGTTAACCCTTCTAACTGGGTAATTTGCACATAGGTCCCTGTATTACAAAACAATGCTACAACTTTATATAAAAAGGAGCAAAAACTGAAATATATGTTTCTGAGAAACTTAATTACATGCCCAAAGTTGATCACAAGGATTTAATTACATATTTAGGCAAAACATCTAGGGTTAACTCATAACCCAGGTCAGGGATGTTACAAATTATCCACCCCTTACAAGGATTTCGTCCTCGGAATCGATAAGACATATTAAGAGAAAAGGGCAGGATACTTCCTTCTCATCTCATCCTCTAATTCCCAAGTGGCTTCTTCAACACAACGGTGATTCCAGAGGACTTTCACAAGACTTATATCTTTCTTCTTTAACCTTTGAATTCTATTATCAAGGATTGACACTGGTCCCTCCTCATAAGATATATCATCATTCAATTCTACCTCTATAGGTTGTAGAACTGACTCGGTGTCTGGGTGACATTTCTTCAGCATAGAAATGTGAAACACAGGATGTAACCTCTGTAACTCTGGTGGCAGCTCTAGTCTATATGCTACCTTTCCAATCCGTTCAATGATTGGATAAGGCCCCTTAAATCTAGGAGCTAACTTCCCTTTCCTTCCAAAACGAAGGACCCCTTTCCAAGGCGAGACTTTGAGATACACTCTGTCTCCAACCTGGAATTCTAAGGGTCTACGACGTTTGTCAGCATAAGATTTCTGCCTATCCTGTGCAGTCTTAATCTGTTGTTGTATTACCTTAATCTTCTCTGTGGTCTGCTGCACAAGATCAGGACCTAACAACTGATGCTCACCAGTCTCATACCAGCACAAAGGCGATCTACATCGTCTACCATACAAGGCTTCATAAGGTGCCATATCAATACTATGTTGATAGCTATTGTTATAGGCAAACTCTATCAAGCTTAGGTGTAGATCCCAACTTCTGATAAACTGGAGAACACATGCTCTCAACAGGTCTTCTAAGGTTTGTATGGTCCTTTCTGATTGTCCATCAGTATGTGGATGAAAGGCCGTACTAAACCTTAGCTTGGTGCCTAAGGCTCTGTGTAACTGTTCCCAAAAATGACTTGTAAACTGAGGACCTCGGTCAGAAACTATCGTGACAGGAACTCTGTGCAAACACACTATCTCTTGTACATACAACTGTGATAACCTTTCAGCAGAATAGGTTGTTTTGACAGGTAAGAAGTGCGCTGTCTTTGTTAATCTATCAACAACTACCCAAATGGAATCATGTCCTTTGCTTGTCCTGGGTAGGCCAACAACAAAGTCCATGGTCACATGGTCCCACTTCCACTGTGGTATGGGTAAAGGTTGCATTGTTCCTGTAGGCTTCTGGTGTTCAGCTTTAACTTGCTGACACATAGGACACCTCAGAACAAACTCTGCAACATCCTTCTTCATTCCAGGCCACCAATACAGTTCCTTTAAATTACGATACATCTTGATGCTCCCTGGATGCATAGCATACATGGAAGAATGAGCTTCTTCTAGGACTAACTTCCTCAAGTTATCCACATCCGACACTATCATCCTTCCATTATAACAGGCTACATGATCATCCGAGTCATGGAAACCATCTTGCTTCTCATTTCCATACTCTGATCTGATCTGCTGAACTGCATCATCACCTTGCTGTGCTTCCTTAATCTGCTCTCTTAAGGTAGGTTTAATATGCATCTCAGCCAACAACCCGGCTAACAATGACACCTTCAACTGTACATTGTCTTGCCTTAAAGAGATAAACATATCTCTCTTAGAGCACACTAAAGAGTTTAGTTGTGCCCTATCCATGGTTGATGTTGCTGATTTCCTACTCAAGGCATCTGCAACAACATTGGCCTTGCCTGGATGGTAATCAATCGTACAGTCATAGTCCTTGATTAACTCCATCCAACGACGTTGCCTCATGTTAAGCTCGTGTTGAGAGAAGATATACTTAAGGTTCTTGTGGTCTGTGAAAATCTGGAATGTTTCTCCGTAGAGATAATGCCTCCAGATCTTCAAGGCATGAACCACAACAACTAACTCCAGATCATGTGTCGGATAATTCTCCTCGTGTTTCTTAAGCTGTCGAGAAGAAAAAGAAATCACTTGTTTATCCTGCATCAACACACATCCAAGTCCATTCTTGGAAGCATCACAGAAGACTACATATCCTTTTCTTTATTTAGGTAGCACAAGCACAGGTGCAATTGTCAACCTCTCCTTCAACAACTGGAAAGACTGTTGACACTTATCACTCCAAGAAAAAGGAACATCTTTCCGGGTCAACTTGGTCAAAGGTAAGGCTATAGAACTAAAGTTCTTAATGAACCTTCGATAATAGCCAGCTAACCCCAAGAAACTTTGAATCTCCGTCGGTGTCTTCGGTTGTTCCCATTGTAGAACAGATTCTACCTTTGTAGGGTCAACACGAATTCCCGAGGCAGATATCACATGTCCAAGAAAAGATACCTCCGGCAGCCAGAACTCACACTTGCTAAACTTAGCATACATCTTGTGTTCTCTTAGCAAAGTCAAAGCTTGGCGAAGATGCCGCTCATGCTGCTGAGCATCCTTACTATAGATCAGAATGTCATCTATGAAGACGACAATGCACTGATCAAGGAAAGGTCGAAAAACTCTATTCATGAGTTCCATAAATGCAGCTGGTGCATTGGTTAGTCCAAACGACATAACCGTGAACTCATAGTGATCATACCTTGTCCTAAAGGCAGACTTGGATATGTCACTATCCTTAATACGAAGTTGATGATATCCAGACCTCAAGTCTATCTTTGAAAAGACCGTTGCACCACGCAACTGATCAAAGAGATCATCAATCCTCGGCAGAGGGTACTTATTCTTTATTGTTACTTTATTGAGTTGTCTGTAGTCGATGCACAACCGCATTGACCCATATTTCTTTTTAACAAACAAGACCGAAGCACCCCAAGGTGAAGTGCTTGGTCGGATAAAGCCCTTCTCAAGTAACTCTTGAAGCTGTTTCTTGAGTTCTGCCATCTCGGCAGGCGCCATCCTATACGGAGTCTGGGCTATGGGTTTCGTATCTGGAATCAGGTTGATTTCAAAATCAATCTCCCAAGGTGGTGGTATACCAGGAAGTTCTTCAGGAAACACATCCTCGAATTCCCTGACTATGGGAACTTCAGCAGGTTTGGAACCTTCCTTGGTAACATATACCACATGGGCCAAGAATGCATAACATCCTTGCCTCAACAGCTTATCAGCAACCATAGCTGACACAAGACAGGTGGGCAGAATCTTTCTTTCACCTTGAAAGATCCATGTGTTGTTTTCATCAGCAAACACAGCCAACTTGGATTCACAATCCAAGACAACTCTATACCTCTCTAAGGTATCCATCCCGAGGATTATATCAAATCCTTGCATATTAAGTGGTATAAGATCCACTTGAATGCGGTGGTCGGAAAAGAAAAGGATGCAGGGAGAGCATACCTCCTGCAAAACGGCAGACCCATTCAACACGGAGTCTCCAACAACAAACTATCTGCCCTATGACTAACAGTCACATTGCAGTTACGAATCACTCTATGAGTGATGAAAGATTGTGTAGCACCCGGGTCAATCAGAACAGATACAACACATAATGTAGACATATCAGAATATAAAAGTTTCATCTGACCTACCACTACCCGTGGATTGACCACTGCTTCAGGTGGGTTCATAGCATAGAACCTCGCTGTTGGCTGGTGTTGAGGTGGTGCTGATGATCCAGCTTGAGATGCTTGTCCACGTCCTCGAGCTGCTCCTTGAGATTGCATTCTATGAGATCCTTGTTGATTATGTCTCGGAGGCTGTGTCACACTGATAGGCCTAGAACGGCAATCCTTCATCAAGTGTCCCACCTTACCACACTTGTAGCATCTCCTCTCTTGTTGTTGTGGTCGGGGTGGTCCAGTAACTGACATCGATGCAGAACCGTGAGTCCCTTGGAGCGGTTGGCTCTGTCCTCTACCTCTGCTTGGTGACCATTGAGTTTGAGAACTCAATCTGGGTGGTGGAGGGTTAGGTGCAGAGAATCTAGGTTTCTTGAAATCCCTAGATGAAGAACCCTGGAACTGTGGATATCTTTTCTGGGTTTGCCTCTTCTCAACCATAGATCTCTCTATCCTTTGGACTGACTCAACAAAGGTAGAGAATCTCTCTCGGTTTTCTAAGGCAGACACAGGGGTTGACATATCAGCATTCAAACCCTTCTCGAATCTCTTGATTCTTTCCTCATCTGTGGCAGCCATGTGCGGACAGAACCGCAGAAATTCCATGAACTTAGCTTCATATTCGCTAATGTTCATCATGTCCTGTCTCAATCTCTCAAACTGAGAGATCTTCTCATCTAGGAAGGTCTTTGGAAAATATCTATTGATAAATTCCCGACGAAACTCTTCCCATGAGAACTCTACTCCAGGTCTCTTCTGCTCTTCCATGTTCCACCAGTGACCAGCACTACCTTTGAGAAGATAGACAACATGTCTAACCTTCTCAACTTCTGGGATAATAAGAATCCTGAAAGCCTTCTCCAACTCTGTCAACCATAGGTCAACATCTGCGGGGTCGGCAGTCCCAAAGTACTCGGTAGCTCCGACACGACGAAGTCGTTCGAACGTCTTACCGATACCTTTTGCTTCAGGCTGGACAGGTGCCCTCGGTGCAGGCATGGGCATCCTGTCGGTGATGTGTGTCATGGCAGTCATGAACTACCCGAACATTGTCTGTACAGCTGGGTTACCCATGTCGGCTGGGTCAAACTGGGGTGGCTCTCTTGGTGACTCTGGTGCAGGCTGTTCTATTCTTGGAACCCTTGCACCGCCTTGAGGTGCACTAGCACTACTCTCTGCCACGTACTCATCATGAGGCTCAGCCATCCTTATGTATCTTCTCCTCCTGAGGAGTAGAAGATTCTATTAGATAAGGAAGGAGTACTAAAGATAGACTCGACATCCTAAGTCCTATGCCTCTGTAGACTCAACTGACCTAGAGCTCTGATACCACTAATTGTGGGCTCTGATCTCAAAACCACGATATAAAAACGATTTAAACTTAGAGGAAGCGATTCGATAAACAGCGGAAGACAAAAATCACGGGAAATTAAAACTTTTCGAGACAAGAGCTTGAATCCTTAAATGCTTCTTTCATAACAAGAGATAAACTGTTTAAATCTCATGATAATTACTTCTTGAGTAATTATATACAATAAGATACAAAATCTCAAGAACTCATAACCAAAAGACTTCCAAGACCTGAGAGTACAGAGGACACATAGGACTGACTCTAACTACCCCACATGGCAGGCTAAATCTCCACCTGAGATTTACTGCTGCTCCTGGTGCTGCTGCTGCTGGGACTGGTCACCTGTAGACCGGTTCCTCTGTCTCCGACGTCCACCTAAAAAGTTGAAGTCTACGGGGTGAGACAATTTTACATAATTGTCCCAGCGAGAGTTATAACTCTCCGCCAGAAGCTTCATTATAACATCAAAGAATATTTTAAGCAGTAAAGCTTTCAAAGTATTCAATAGCAGTTGCATCTATAAACAAGAGCTCAACATTTATGAGACATGAAGAATATAAGCACTATTACAGTGTATCATCAATCAACTAACTCGTAGTTATCTCTAACAGGTATACTACGCGGTTGATTATGTTTTACAAACAATATTATGCCCTATGGAGATGAGGCATACCACTCATACTCCAACTGATTGCTAAGAAGTCACATCAGTATCATACATAGGTCATTAATAGAGCCGGATTCTCATGACCTTCACCTTCCTCAGTCAGTAAGAGGATCACTTGTAGGACATCTTGTGTCTCTACTATTATAGCTCACAAGGGTAAACTGGTCCTTCGCTATTTTAGAGTTACAATGGCGTTCTGTACTCTCTTCGTCATCAGGAGATTTCATGTTTATCTCCACTGATACGGATATCTATGTTTTCTTCATCATCAGGAGGTTTCATGTTTACCTACTACTGATACGGTATAGGATTGTAGTGAAGGATTGACGGATTACATATCTACATCAAATCCCTACACTAGGATGTAAGGTTCTACACATCCATGTACCCCACATACTCAATAGTATGTGATCCAGGAGTTCCCTTAGGAAAACATGTTTCACCATCATTTGATCTCTGACAATGATGGGTCTATGATCAGGGCTCTACATTATACTTGATTAGTTAGGTACATTCAGTATTCATTTAACATCACACATTGTTCTTCAAACAATAACAGTAGCATAACAGCTATAAAAGGAGAATACTAAATGTAACAAGCCTAACTCACATCAATCATCATTTCTCATTATACTCATCACAAGTCATCTCTAAAGCATGATTTTGATGGTATTCATGGCTCTCACAGCCCATTATTATCATTGAATGCCACTGACAAGGCATCAATATACTTTACTTATTCATAAAGCTATCAATATGCCTTTAATGAATATAGTATCATCATCCATACCTGGATATGATCACCTCCATATCAGAACCTGCATGGTTAATTCAACTAATAAAGGTAATTCAAAACAATGATTATATTTTCCACTCTTGTCATAAGAGCTAAGTTCTTTGATTCTTATCAAATAGAGTTTAATACTCATATAACATGTCATCACCTTTGAATTAGGGTTTACTATTCACATCACATGTCATTACCCTTGAATTAGGGTTTACTATTCACATCACATGTCATTACCCTTGAATTAGGGTTTACTATTCACATCACATGTCATTACCCTTGAATTAGGGTTTACTATTCACATCACATTGTGAATTGAACTCATAACATCATCATGTATGAGGAACATCATCATTGATGCTCTCAGATTAGCTTAAGATTCATCATATATCATAATTAGGGTTTCCATGATCTCACATAGGTGGATCATACCCTAATCATGCACATTCATGTGTATTGAAGGTTTTTTACTTGAGTGTCCACCCAAAAAGGGTACTTTCTCTCTCTTAAGGTACTTTCTCTCTCTTAAGATACTTTCTTTCTCCTCATACTAGTAGATGGTGATAACACCATTCTAGATCAAGTTGGGTTAAGTCCTCATGGGCTAACATAAGCCAAAACATCACTATCATGTGATTAGGGTTTGATTTGAACAAGGTATTACTCAATTGAACCCCTCAAGGGTATTTTGGTAATTCACCCCATTGATCACCATCATGGGTTAATTCATTAGTCACTTAGTCCCTTAATATCCTAGGTTATCATTAGGGTTTAGATTAGAGTATCATTGAACCATTTACACCTTCAATTGATTAAGTGAAATCAACCTTTGAAAACCTCAAACGGTTTCAACCTTCAACCTTCAAACGGTTTGAGACCGTTTGGATGAGTTGACTGTTTGCTAGGGTTGACTCCAAGACCGTGTGACCTTCAAGGTTGTTTGCCCAAACCGTGTGAGGGTGTAGACCGTTTAACAAGTTTTACTTCAAGACCGAGAGGGCTTACACGGTTTGAGACCGTTTGATGTCTCTCGATCTTGAGATCGTTTGAGTCCAAACGGTCTTGAGACCGTGAGGCCTCACACAGTCTTGAGACCGTGTGACCTCAAATGGTCTTGAGACCATGAGGTCTCAAACGGTCTTGAGACCGTGTGACCTCAAACGGTCTTGAGACCGTTTGGTCCACTTGGTCTCAAACCGTTTGGACCTCCAACATGGTTCAATGATTTCAATCGTTTATGGTTATCAATGTTGAAGCCTCCAAATGGTCAAAGCCATGGTAACCACTTATATATTGAGTTAACTAGGGTTATGATTAACCAATTGGTCACTCAATTGACCCTCAATTGCTATCCAATTAGGGTTGAAGTTGGTTCAATTAAGGTCCATCAACGTTCAACCATCAACACTCATCAATGTGAATCAACACAATGTTGAACCCTTCAATTGAGCTCCAATTGGGCCCAAACTTGGCCCAAACGGTCTTGAGATCGTGTGGATGAACTCCACCCGGTCTTGAGACCGTTTGCCCAAGATTTCATCAAAATCTAATGTGATTTGATAGGAGTTGAACCTTGATTGAGCCTCAAATCAGAATTTTGATTAATTCAATAACCCATTGCAATTGGATCCTCAATTGATCAAATTACCTTAACCCTAGACCTCCAAACGGTCTTGGGTTGTCACCACACGGTCTTGAGACCGTTTGGATGGGTTCCAAACGGTCTTGAGACCGTTTTCCCATCCAACTTTTGTATTCTAGTGTAAATTCTTCAAGGTTGGATCTATTGAGTTGACTATCATATCAATACTTAATTGCAATGTAATTTGGTATCTTTGTACTTTCAATTGGTCAACTATACTTGACCCCAGACCTCCACACGGTCTTGGGTGATTCCCCACATGGTCTTGAGACCTTTTGGTTGATCCCCAAACGGTCTTGAGACCGTTTGGGTCAATCAACCCAAAAACACTAAGTTATTCATTGAGATTTCAGTACTGATTTCAATTAGGGTTTACCCTAGTAATCATCCTTCAACTTTTAGCTCGTTTGGAATTAGTCCATAAAATTTGGTGAGTTGTTAATAAACATTATTTTGAACAGTAATATCATACGGTCAATGCTTGGTCAACGTTCTTACACGGTCTTGAGACCGTTTGCCCAAAAAGGGCGATTTCAACAGATTGGAAATCAGGAGTAAATTCAATTAAAGTTGTTGATTAAAAAGGACATATCTCACGATTCCTTTGGAGTTATCATCTCAAATTTTGTGGGTGATTAGCCTACATAATTGTGAACAGAAATATTATACGGTCCATGCTCCGTCAACGCGGCTAAATGGTCTTGAAGACCGTTTGCCCTTATACGGTCCTGAGACCGTTTGCTCACTACACGGTTTTGCAAACCGAGAGAGCAATTTGTGGAGACCGTTTAGTAAAGTGAAAAGTAGTGGATTAACTTTGGAAATAACGTCTTCATCTCCTAGATCAGGAACAGCAAGGATTTCTCTCGGATTTGCTTGCAAGGTAGCAAAGGAAGGTAGAGAAGAAGAAGAACTATCATCTAAAAGCATAAACGAGATGTATATAACAAAGCATAGGTTTAGAGTTATAAAACCCGCCTAAAGCTTGCTCCTTGAGCTCCAAGCTTTCGAGCTCCAAGCTTTTAATGGCGTCCTTGAGCTTACACAGGTCGGCCAAGGTGAAACTTCCAGGGAAAGTCGAGAAGAGATGGCTAGAAAGGTAGAGCTATGTGAGCTAGCCATCAATTTGACCTTGAATCCAAGTTCTAACCATGAACTTAAGCAAAAGGGAGGATTCAAACCTACCTTGCCCTCCTTGGTCGTCCTCCTGAGCTCCACATATTCTCTTTAGTTGGTTTGGGTGAATAGAACAGTGAAAGGAATGAAGGGAGGGTTTCCTTGCTAAGTGAAGTGGAGAGTATATATACTTGGGGTGAGATTTTCAACATAAGCTCCTAAGTTCTCCATATTTTCAACTAAGTCCCTCCATCCTTCTATGCTCATCCCTTCATATTAATTCTAAGGACAAACCTTCTTCTAAGGTCAAGAAATGAGGGCAAAGAAGATCAACCTTTTAGTTAAGCATACACATAAAAGGCTATTGTACATACACCTTGATTATTCAATCACAAAGGTGTTTTTCATTATATGATTATTCAATTGAAGTGACCTTTCATCATTTCTTCTCTAAATGATGACAAGAGTCTTAAAAGATATTTTAGATGATGTATTTTACAAGTTGCACCCCTCAAATTGGGTAAATTGCACTTTTCTCCAATTTAGGGTTTTCAAGCACCGGGATTGCTTCCACAGCTGCACCTTGGTGCCCAAGCTTGGGAAATCCCTCAAACCTTATCATCATCATTCTAATGATGTCTCAACATCATAGGAACATCTCAACATGTGCAATTTGCAAGTTAACCCTTCTAACTGGGTAATTTGCACATAGGTCCCTGTATTACAAAACAATGCTACAACTTTATATAAAAAGGAGCAAAAACTGAAATATATGTTTCTGAGAAACTTAATTACATGCCCAAAGTTAATCACAAGGATTTAACTACATATTTAGGCAAAACATCTAGGGTTAACTCATAACCCATGCCAGGGATGTTACAAATTATCCACCCCTTACAAGGATTTCGTCCTCGAAATCGATAAGACATATTAAGAGAAAAGGGCAGGATACTTCCTTCTCATCTCATCCTCTAGTTCCCAAGTGGCTTCTTCAACACCACGGTGATTCCAGAGGACTTTCACAAGACTTATATCTTTCTTCTTTAACCTTTTAATTCTATTATCAAGGATTGACACTGGTCCCTCCTCATAGGATATATCATCATTCAATTCTACCTCCATAGGTTGTAGAACTGACTCGGTGTCTGGGTGACATTTCTTCAGCATAGAAATGTGAAACACGGGATGTAACCTCTGTAACTCTGGTGGCAGCTCTAGTCTATATGCTACCTTTCCAATCCGTTCAATGATTGGATAAGGCCCCACAAATCTAGGAGCTAACTTCCCTTTCCTTCCAAAACGAAGGACCCCTTTCCAAGGCGAGACTTTGAGATACACTCTGTCTCCAACCTGGAATTCTAAGGGTCTATGACGTTTGTCAGCATAAGATTTCTGCCTATCCTGTGCAGTCTTAATCTGTTGTTGTATTACCTTAATCTTCTCTGTGGTCTGCTGCACAAGATCAGGACCTAACAACTGATGCTCACCAGTCTCATACCAGCACAAAGGCGATCTACATCGTCTATCATACAAGGCTTCATAAGGTGCCATATCCATACTATGTTGATAGCTATTGTTATAGGCAAACTCTATCAAGCTTAGGTGTAGATCCCAACTTCCGGTAAACTAGAGAACACATGCTCTCAACATGTCTTCTAAGGTCTGTATGGTCCTTTCTGATTGTCCATCAATCTGTGGATGAAAGGCTGTACTAAACCTTAGCTTGGTGCCTAAGGCTCTGTGTAACTGTTCCCAAAAACGACTTGTAAACTGAGGACCTCGGTCAGAAACTATCGTGACAGGAACTCCGTGCAAACGCACTATCTCTTGTACATACAACTGTGATAACCTTTCAGCAGAATAGGTTGTTTTGACAGGTAAGAAGTGCACTGTCTTTGTCAATCTATCAACAACTACCCAAATGGAATCATGTCCTTTGCTTGTCCTGGGTAGGCCAACAACAAAGTTCATGGTCACATGGTCCCACTTCCACTGTGGTATGGGTAAAGGTTGCATTGTTCCTGTAGGCTTCTGGTGTTCAGCTTTAACTTGCTGACACACAGGACACCTCAGAACAAACTCTGCAACATCCTTCTTCATTCCAGGCCACCAATATAGTTCCTTTAATTACGATACATCTTGGTGCTCCCTGGATGCATAGCATACATGGAAGAATGAGCTTCTTCCAGGACTAACTTCCTCAAGTTATCCATATCCGGCACTATCATCCTTCCATTATAACAGGCTACATGATCATCCTAGTCATGGAAACCATCTTGCTTCTCATTTCCATACTCTGATCTGATCTGCTGAACTGCATCATCACCTTGCTGTGCTTCCTTAATCTGCTCTCTTAAGGTAGGTTTAATATGCATCTCAGCCAACAACCCGGCTAACAATGACACCTTCAACTGTACATTGTCTTGCCTTAAAGAGATAAACATATCTCTCTTAGAGCACACTAAAGAGTTTAGTTGTGCCCTATCCATGGTTGATGTTGCTGATTTCCTACTCAAGGCATCTGCAACAACATTGGCCTTGCCTGGATGGTAATCAATCGTACAGTCATAGTCCTTGATTAACTCAATCCAACGACGTTGCCTCATGTTAAGCTCGTGCTGAGAGAAGATATACTTAAGGTTCTTGTGGTCTGTGAAAATCTGGAATGTTTCTCCGTAGAGATAATGCCTCCAGATCTTCAAGGCATGAACCACAGCAACTAACTCCAGATCGTGTGTCGGATAACTCTCCTCGTGTTTCTTAAGCTGTCGAGAAGCAAAAGAAATCACTTGTTTATCCTGCATCAACACACATCCAAGTCCATTCTTGGAAGCATCACAGAAGACTACATATCCTTTTCCTTGTTCAGGTAGCACAAGCACAGGTGCACTTGTGAACCTCTCCTTCAACAACTGGAAAGACTGTTGACACTTATCACTCCAAGAAAAAGGAACATCTTTCCGGGTCAACTTGGTCAAAGGTAAGGCTATAGAACTAAAGTTCTTAATGAACCTTCGATAATAGCCAGCTAACCCCAAGAAACTTCGAATCTCCGTCGGTGTCTTCGGTTGTTCCCATTGTAGAACAGATTCTACCTTTGTAGGGTCAACACGAGTTCCCGAGGCAGATATCACATGTCCAAGAAAAGATACCTCCGGCAGCCAGAACTCACACTTGCTAAACTTAGCATACAACTTGTGTTCTCTTAGCAAGGTCAAAGCTTGGCGAAGATGCCGCTCATGCTGCTGAGCATCCTTACTATAGATCAGAATGTCATCTATGAAGACGACAACACACTGATCAAGGAAAGGTCGAAAAACTCTATTCATGAGTTCCATAAATGCAGCGGGTGCATGGGTTAGTCCAAACGACATAACCGTGAACTCATAGTGACCATACCTTGTCCTAAAGGCAGACTTGGATATGTCACTATCCTTAATACGAAGTTGATGATATCCAGACCTCAAGTCTATCTTTGAAAAGACTGTTGCACCACGCAACTGATCAAAGAGATCATCAATCCTCGGCAGAGGGTACTTATTCTTTATTGTTACTTTATTGAGTTGTCTGTAGTCGATGCACAACCACATTGACCCATCTTTCTTTTCAACAAACAAGACCGGAGCACCCCAAGGTGAAGTGCTTGGTCGGATAAAGCCCTTATCAAGTAACTCTTGAAGCTGTTTCTTGAGTTCTGCCATCTCGGCAGGCGCCATCCTATACGGAGTCTGGGCTATGGGTTTCGTATCTGGAATCAGGTTGATTTCAAAATCAATCTCCCGAGGTGGTGGTATACCAGGAAGTTCTTCAGGAAACACATCCTCGAATTCCCTGACTATGGGAACTTCAGCAGGTATGGAACCTTCCTTGGTAACATCTACCACATGGGCCAAGAATGCATAACATCCTTGCCTCAACAGCTTATCAGCAACCATAGCTGACACAAGACAGGTGGGCAGAATCTTTCTTTCACCTTGAAAGATCCATGTGTTGTTTTCATCAGCAAACACAACCAACTTGGATTCACAATCCAAGACAACTCTATACATCTCTAAGGTATCCACCCCGAGGATTATATCAAATCCTTGCATATTAAGTGGTATAAGATCCACTTGAATGCGATGGTCGGAAAAGAAAAGGATGTAGGGAGAGCATACGTCCTGCAAAACGGCAGACCCACTCAACGGAGTCTCCAACAACAAACTATCTTCCCAATGACTAACAGTCACATTGCAGTTATGAATCACTCTATGAGTGATGAAAGAGTGCGTAGCACCCGGGTCAATCAGAACAGATACAACACAGAATGTAGACATATCAGAATATAAAAGTTTCATCTGACCTGCCACTACCCGTGGATTGACCACTACTTCAGGTGGGTTCATAGCATAGAACCTCGTTGTTGGCTGGTGTTGAGGTGGTGCTGATGATCCAGCTTGAGACGCTTGTCCACGTCCTCGAGCTGCTCCTTGAGATTGCATTCTCTGAGATCCTTGTTGATTCTGCCTCGGAGGCTGTGTCACACTGACAGGCCTAGAACAACAATCCTTCATCAAGTGTCCCACCTTACCACAGTTGTAGCATCTCCTCTCTTGTTGTTGTGGTCGGGGTGGTCCAGTAACTGACATCGATGCAGAACTGTGAGTCCCTTGGAGCGGTTGACTCCGTCCTCTACCTCTGCTTGGTGACCATTGAGTTTGAGAACTCGATCTGGGTGGTGGAGGGTTAGGTGTAGAGAATCTAGGTTTCTTGAAATCCCTAGATGAAGAACCCTGGAACTGTGGATATCTTTTCTGGGTTTGCCTCTTCTCAACCACAGATCTCTCTATCCTTCGGACTGACTCAACGAAGGTAGAGAATCTCTCTCGGTTTTCTAAGGCAGACACAGGGGTTGACATATCAGCATTCAAACCCTTCTCGAATCTCCTGATTCTTTCCTCATCTGTGGCAGCCATGTGCGGACAGAACCGCAGCAATTCCATGAACTTAGCTTCATATTCACTAATGTTCATCATGCCCTGTCTCAATCTCTCAAACTGAGAGATCTTCTCATCTAGGAAGGTCTTTGGAAAATATCTATTGATAAATTCCCGACGAAACTCTTCCCATGAGAACTCTACTCCAGGTCTCTTCTGCTCTTCCATGTTCCACCAGTGACCAACACTACCTTTGAGAAAATAGACATCATGTCTAACCTTCTCAGCTTCCGAGATAATAAGAATCCTGAAAGCCTTCTCCAACTCTGTCAACCATAGGTCAGCATCTGCGGGGTCGGCAGTCCCAAAGTACTCGGTAGCTCTGACACGACGAAGTCATTCGAACGTCTTACCGATACCTTGTGCTTCAGGCTGGACAGGTGCCCTCGGTGCAGGAATGGGCATCCTGTCGGTGATGTGTGTCATGGCAGTCATGAACTGCCCGAACATTGTCTGTACAGCTGGGTTACCCATGTCGGCTGGGTCAAACTGGGGTGGCTCTCTTGGTGACTCTGGTGCAGGCTGTTCTATTCTTGGAACCCTTGCATCGCCTTGAGGTGAACTAGCACTACTCTTTGCCACATACTCATCATGAGGCTCAGCCATCCTTATGTATCTTCTCCTCCTGAGGAGTAGAAGATTGTATTAGATAAGGAAGGAGTACTAAAGATAGACTCGACATCCTAAGTCCTATGCCTCTGTAGACTCAACTGACCTAGAGCTCTGATACCACTAATTGTGGGCTCTGATCTCCAAACCACGATATAAGCACGATTTAAACTTAGCGGAAGCGATTCGATAAACAGCGGAAGACAAAAATCACGGGAAATTAAAACTTTTCGAGACAAGAGCTTGAATCCTTAAATGCTTCTTTCATAACAAGAGATACACTATTTACATATCATGATAATTACTTCTTGAGTAATTATATACAATAAGATACAAAATCTCAAGAACTCATAACCAAAAGACTTCCAAGACCTGAGAGTATAGAGGACACATAGGACTGACTCTAACTACACCACATGGCAGGCTAAATCTCCACCTGAGATTTACTGCTGCTCCTGGTGCTGCTGCTGCTGGGACTGGTCACCTGTAGACCGGTTCCTCTGTCTCCGACGTCCACCTAAAAAGTTGAAGTCTACGGGGTGAGGCAATTTTACATAATTGTCCCAGCGAGAGTTATAACTCTCCGCCAGAAACTTCATTATAACATCAAAGAATATTTTAAGCAGTAAAGCTTTCAAAGTATTCAATAGCAGTTGCAGCTATAAACAAGAGCTCAACATTTATGAGACATGAAGAATATAAGCACTATTACAGTGTATCATCAATCAACTAACTCGTAGTTATCTCTAATAGGTATACTACACGGTTGATTATGTTTTACAAACAATATTATGCACTGTGGAGATGAGGCATACCACTCATACTCCAACTGATTGCTAAGAAGTCACATCAGTATCATACATAGGTCATTAAGAGAGCCGAATTCTCATGACCTTCACCTTCCTCAGTCAGTAAGAGGATCACTTGTAGGACATCTTGTGTCTCTACTATTATAGCTCACCAGGGTAAACTGGTCCTTCGCTATTTTAGAGTTACAGTGGCATTCTGTACTCTCTTCGTCATTAGGAGATTTCATGTTTATCTCCACTGATACGGATATCTATATTTTCTTCATCATCAGGAGGTTTCATGTTTACCTACTACTGATACGGTATAGGATTGTAGTGAAGGATTGACGGATTACATATCTACATCAAATCCCTACACTAGGATGTAAGGTTCTACACATCCATGTACCCCACATACTCAATAGTATGTGATCCAGGAGTTCCCTTAGGAAAACCTGTTTCACCATCATTTGATCTCTGACAATGATGGGTCTATGATCAGGGCTCTACATTATACTTGATTAGTTAGGTACATTCAGTATTCATTTAACATCACACATTGTTCTTCAAACAATAACAGTAGCATAACAGCTATAAAAGGAGAATACTAAATGTAACAAGCCTAACTCACATCAATCATCATTTCTCATTTAACTCATCACAAGTCATCTCTAAAGCATGACTTTGATGGTATTCATGGCTCTCACAGCCCATTATTACCATAGAATGCCACTGACAAGGCATCAAGATACTTTACTTATTCATAAAGCTATCAATATGCCTTTAATGAATATATTATCATCATCCATACTTGGATATGATCACCTCCATATCAGAACCTGCATGGTTAATTCAACTAATAAAGGTAATTCAAAACAATGATTATACTTTCCACTCTTGTCATAAGAGCTAAGTTCTTTGATTCTTATCAAATAGAGTTTAATACTCATATAACATGTCATCACCTTTGAATTAGGGTTTACTATTCACATCACATGTCATTACCCTTGAATTAGGGTTTACTATTCACATCACATGTCATTACCCTTGAATTAGGGTTTACTATTCACATCACATTGTGAATTGAACTCATAACATCATCATGTATGAGGAACATCATCATTGATGCTCTCAGATTAGCTTAAGATTCATCATATATCATAATTAGGGTTTCCATGATCTCACATAGGTGGATCATACCCTAATCATGCACAGTCATGTGTATTGAAGGTTTTTTACTTGAGTGTCCACCCAAAAAGGGTACTTTCTCTCTCTTAAGGTACTTTCTCTCTCTTAAGACACTTTCTTTCTCCTCATACTAGTAGATGGTGATAACACCACTCTATATCAGGTTGGGTTAAGTCCATATGGGCTAACATAAGCTAAAACATCACTATCATGTGATTAGGGTTTGATTTGAACAAGGTATTACTCAATTGAACTCCTCAAGGGTATTTTGGTAATTCACCCCATTGATCACCATCATGGGTTAATTCATTAGTCACTTAGTCCCTTAATATCCTAGGTTATCATTAGGGTTTATATTAGAGTATCATTGAACCATTTACACCTTCAATTGATTAAGTGAAATCAACCTTTGAAAACCTCAAACGGTTTCAACCTTCAACCTTCAAACGGTTTGAGACTGTTTGGATGAGCTGACCGTTTGATAGGGTTGACTCCAAGACCGTGTGACCTTCAAGGTCGTTTGCCCAAACCGTGTGAGGGTGTAGACCGTTTAACAAGTTTTACTTCAAGACCGAGAGGGCTTACACGGTTTGAGACCGTTTGATGTCTCTCGATCTTGAGATCGTTTGAGTCCAAACGGTCTTGAGACCGTTTGGCCCCAAACGGTCTTGAGACCGTGAGGCCTCACACGGTCTTGAGACCGTGTGACCTCAAACGGTCTTGAGACCGTGTGAACTCAAACGGTCTTGAGACCGTTTGGTCCACTTGGTCTCAAACCGTTTGGACCTCCAACATGGTTCAATGATTTCAATCGTTTATTATTATCAATGTTGAAGCCTCCAAATGGTCAAAGCCATGGTAACCACTTATATATTGAGTTAATTAGGGTTATTCTTAACCAATTGGTCACTCAATTGACCCTCAATTGCTATCCAATTAGGGTTGAAGTTGGTTCAATTAAGGTCCATCAACGTTCAACCATCAACACTCATCAATGTGAATCAACACAAGGTTGAACCCTTCAATTGAGCTCCAATTGGGCCCAAACTTGGCCCAAACGGTCTTGAGATCGTGTGGATGAACTCCACACGGTCTGGAGACCGTTTGCCCAAGATTTCATCAAAATCGAATGTGATTTGATAGGAGTTTAACCTTGATTGAGCCTCAAATCAGAATTTTGATTAATTCAATAACCCATTGCAATTGGACCCTCAATTGATCAAATTACCTTAACCCTAGACCTCCAAACGGTCTTGGGTTGTCACCACACGGTCTTGAGACCATTTGGATGGGTTCCAAATGGTCTTGAGACCGTTTTCCCATCCAACTTTTGTATTCTAGTGTAAATTCTTCAAGGTTGGATCTATTGAGTTGATTATCATATCAATACTTAATTGCAATGTAATTTGGTATCTTTGTACTTTCAATTGGTCAACTATACTTGATCCCAGACCTCCACACGGTCTTGGGTGATTCCCCACATGGTCTTGAGACCGTTTGGTTGATCCCCAAACGGTCTTGAGACCGTTTGGGTCAATCAACCCAAAAACACTAAGTTATTCATTGAGATTTCAGTACTGATTTCAATTAGGGTTTACCCTAGTAATCATCCTTCAAATCTTAGCTCGTTTGGAATTAGTCCATAAAATTTGGTGAGTTGTTAATCAACATTAATTTGAACAGTAATCTCATACGGTCAATGCTTGGTCAACGTTCTTACACGGTCTTGAGACCGTTTGCCCAAAAGGGCGATTTCAACAGATTGGAAATCAGGAGTAAATTCAATTAAAGTTGTTGATTAAAAAGGCCATATCTCACGATTCCTTTGAAGTTATCATCTCAAATTTTGTGGGTGATTAGCCTACATAATTGTGAACAGAAATATTATACGGTCCACGCTCGGTCAACGCGGATAAATGGTCTTGAATACCGTTTTCCCTTACACGGTCCTGAGACCGTTTGCTCACTACACGGTTTTGCAAACCGAGAGAGCAATTTGTGGAGACCGTTTAGTAAAGTGAAAAGTAGTGGATTAACTTTGGAAATAACGTCTTCATCTCCTAGCTCAGGAACAGCAAGGATTTCTCACGGATTTGCTTGCAAGGTAGCAAAGGAAGGTAGAGAAGAAGAAGAACTATCATCTAAAAGCATAAACGAGATGTATATAACAAAGCATAGGTTTAGAGTTATAAAACCCGCCTAAAGCTTGCTCCTTGAGATCCAAGCTTTCGAGCTCCAAGCTTTGAATGGCGTCCTTGAGCTTCCACAGGTCGGCCAAGGTGAAACCTCCAGGGAAAGTCGAGAAGAGATGGCTAGAAAGGTAGAGCTATGTGAGCTAGCCATCAATTTGACCTTGAATCCAAGTTCTAACCATGAACTTAAGCAAAAGGGAGGATTCAAACCTACCTTTCCCTCCTTGGTCATCCTCCTGAGCTCCACAGCTTCTCTTTAGTCGGTTTGGGTGAATAGAACAGTGAAAGGAACGAAGGGAGGGTTTCCTTGCTAAGTGAAGTGGAGAGTATATATACTTGGGGTGAGATTTTCAACATAAGCTCATAAGTTCTCCATATTTTCAACTAAGTCCCTCCATCCTTCTATGCTCATCCCTTCATATTAATTCTAAGGACAAACCTTCTTCTAAGGTCAAGAAATGAGGGAAAAAAAGATCAACCTTTTAGTTAAGCATACACATAAAAGGCTATTGTACATACACCTTGATTATTCAATCACAAAGGTGTTTTTCATTATATGATTATTCAATTGAAGTGACCTTTCATCATTTCTTCTCTAAATGATGACAAGAGTCTTAAAAGATATTTTAGATGATGTATTTTATAAGTTGCACCCCTCAAATTGGGTAAATTGCACTTTTCTCCAATTTAGGGTTTTCAAGCACCGAGATTGCTTCCACAGCTGCACCTTGGTGCCCAAGCTTGGGAAATCCCTCAAACCTTACCATCATCATTCTCATGATGTCTCAACATCAGAGGAACATCTCACAATGTGCAATTTGCAAGTTAACCCTTCTAACTGGGTAATATGCACATAGGTCCCTGTATTACAAAACAATGCTACAACTTTATATAAAAAGGAGCAAAAACTGAAATATATGTTTCTGAGAAACTTAATTACATGCCCAAAGTTAATCACAAGGATTTAATTACATATTTAGGCAAAACATCTAGAGTTAACTCATAACCCAGGTCAGGGATGTTACATGTAGTATATTTTCTTAGGGTTAAACACAACTCACATAGGATGACCCTTTTCCTTATTTAGTGTACTAATTTCTTGAATTTTAATGCGATAAGAGAAATCAACTGTTATACATGTTCTTGATATTCCTTCTTAACATATGAAATGTTCTTCTGCTCAGTTGAAGATGTGTGAATTGCTTAGATAATGGTAACTATTTTATTCATGTCACTTAGTTGAATCTTCTCAACTTGATGTTATGATTATCTATCTACTTTAATTTCTTTGTGATTATAATAGTTGTTGGAGGAGAGTTGTATCTCTCATTGGGACGTTGGTCTCACCCTGTGGGTTTCCACATCTTTTAGGTGGCTGTGACGACGAGGTAGAGATCGTGCGGTTGAGGTTGAGCAACAAGAGGAGTAGTAGTTTGTAAAGGTTGGATATGCTACTAGTATTTTGTAGTAGAGCCCTATATGTCGTCCCTGTACTCTCATGTCCTTGGGGAGTTTTTTGTTGTTATGTATATCGACATGAGTTTTGCTAGTAGGCCATGGTTGACATAAATGATTTGTATATGTATGTGAACATCTTACCTCTTGTAACAGGTTGTGGCATGTTGGCCAATGAACAATGATATGTGTACATCTTCTGGCATGATATATGTAATACATGTGGTTCTTGTGGACTCAGGTGTAATAAGCTTCAGCTTTTGTACATATGTGAAATCGGTTATAGTTTCTTGTGTTTTCTGGTAACCTGGTTGATTAGTATTAGTTTTGCGCTTTGTTTTGAGTAATCTCATTTAGTGTGGTAATGGGTGTCACAATAGGGACCCACGGAACCCCAAGTGTACATCTAATTTGACGTCGGTGTTTTCAAAGAGAGTGGTAAACTGAGGAATTCATTGTGCTATAGGTGGAAAAGGGAATGAATGGGGGTATGAAGGGAAGTAAAAAATCTCCCCTCTGTTTGACTCACAATTTTTATTTTATGGTTGCAATTACATTGATTGAATTTTTTTCTATGGAAATTTCTCCACCGTTTGACTCGAGATTGCATTTTATATTGTGTGCATATTGGCATATTTTCTTATACTATTGGTGGTACATCCCTATTACATAGTGAGGAGTATGGAATTAACAGATAGAAAGAGAGGGGTGTTCCACCTCAAACTTAGGGTTCGACACTAGTTTGTGGCTTTTCATTTCTTTTTAGTGGGATGAAGAGGTATAAAGATGGAAGAAGAAGTGTAGAAGAGGGTGTAGATCACAATGCAACTTGATTTACGATTCAATGCACCAGGTCATTCTCCTTGTCACGCTATACACAAATAATGACTTGATGGGGATCAAGTGGTGATTATGTGCAATTGTTCCACTAGTCAGTAGGAAGCACAATGTGTTTGATCCCTCTCAGTTCCACTGATACTTTCCATCTTTTTCTAAGGAATATCATATTAGGATTCATAAGCTTCACAAAGTGATTTCTAGCCATTTCTTCATTTCAGAAGTTGTTCCTCTTAAGTCTATGATTCGAATAAGAGGGGTATAATGATGCAAAGTTGCATGGAAGAATAAAATAGATGGTTACATAATGGCTTTCATTGTATAAAAACATCAAAATTTCATCAAATTTCTATACCATTCTACTTTGAAAATGGAGAAGTTTTAAAAAATGATCAAAATTGGAATGATAGAATCTTAAGTCTAAAATAGATAGGCATGGATGGAAAGTAAAATACATACCACCCACCCTCCACCCCTAACTTAGAAATTTTCTTGTCCCAAGCAAATACTAAATCTTATATGGAGGGGAAAAGTCATACTGGTTGGAACACTAGGTGTGGTTGTGCTCCTATCAACATTGTTCCCTCCATTTGATATCTTGAAATAATAATAGTCATAACTTAGGATTGCATCTTGTGATGTGTTATCTAATGGATGGAAAATTGCCTAATCTAAAATTTAAGAGCAAAAACTAAAGTAATGATCGGGTTGCCTCCCGACAAGCACATGTGTTTTATGTCACTGGGTTGACATTTTGATTTCAACTGTTGGGTGGGGGACATGTTTTGATAGGTTGAGAAGTAGTTCAACACTCATGTCTACCATTGTACTCTTAAAACACTAGCCATTTTCTAAGAACTTTCCAAACTTCTCACTCCACAAGATGAATGCATTGTGCGGGTAGATGTGCCTGATGATGTATGGTCCTGGCCAACAGGATTGGAGCTTACCTGGAAAGAGTTTTAGTCATGAGTGAAAAAGAAGAACCGGGTCTCTGACTTGTATGTATTTCCTTTTCAGATGACCATCACGCCATAATTTTGTTTACTCTTCATAGATTTGTGCATTCTCATATGTGATCATTCTGAGTTCCTTGATTTCTTGTAGTTGTCGTAGTTTGTTCTGACCAACTTTCTTCAAATAAAAATTTAGTTGCTTAATTTCCCACCATGCTTTATGTTCTAGCTCAACAAGGAGGTGACATTACTCCTCTTAGATCAATCTAAAAGGTATGGTGCCTAGAGAAGTCATAAATGATGTTCTATAGGCCCAAAGAGCATCATTGACTTTGCCTGATCAATCCTTCAGGCTGTAGCCAACTATTTGTTGACCTAGAGGTTATACATTATCCATATTTTGATAACGACTCAACCATTCCATTCATATGTATCTAATATGTGTATTCAAGATTGATCTCAGGTGTTAGGTACATATAAAGAATCAATTTACACAAGCCCTAGCTTGTCAAAGTTCAAGTCAAAAGTAATGCAAGTGTGCTAATTAGGAAATCCATGTAAATGACCTTAGAAGAATTTTGTAATCACTTGTATTGTTGATATGACTTGTAACTAAGATGAAAAAATTATATGGGACACTTAGTACCAAGTTTTAATCACTTTTTAATGACTTTAGAAAATTGATCACAGAATGCTGATCAGTCGAGTTACAATCTCGACCGACCCCTTGGATCAATTTTCTGAAGAGTGCATCGGTCGAGTTGTGCATTCACAAAACTCGACCGATCGGGTTACTGACCAAATGTGATTTTAACTGGTCGATCGAGTTTCCCAGGACAAGCTCAACCGATAGTTTGAAAACCAGGTTTGTCTTTTACCTGATCGGTCGAGTTACCTTTATTGAATCTCGACCGAATGTACTATACAAAAAATGTAGAAAAAGTGATTCTAACTATTGGTGACTTATTTGGATGAAAATAGATCTATTTCCTTGTACAAAAATGACTATAATTCAACCCTAAGTGTTCCCCAACTCAAGGGAGCACCCCCATCTATAAATAGGACCACTTGGAGCTCATTCCAAGGTTGCTCATTCACTACATACAATGTCCTTGCTATAGTTGAGTGTGCTACCACCCTTGAGCCCCTTTATCTCTCTAGTTTACACTTAATTTTGTGATTTGTGAGTGAGTTAGGATTATTGTAAGAGAGCTCCACCTTTGTGCATGTAAAGCTCTCAATCTTCCACTACTTCCCTACCCCCTTCTTTCATGAAGAAAAGCTGAAGGAAGCAAGCTCCATTGAGTGAAGAATGAGTTATTGTTGGTCCTCTTCAAGGTTGATGAAGAGGTGGTGATCTTCTCCAAGTGAAGGAGAAGGCAAAGGTGGAAGATCCAAGAGGAGAAGAAAAGTCCTTCAAGGCTGAAGACTTGAGCTTGAATGGGTAAGACCTAGGAGAAGGTTGAAGATTCAAGCTAAGTGGGTAAGTTCCTTGTGAAGGTGGAGATCTCCTTGTGATTGGATGGGTAAGTCCTTTGGTGGTCTATTGATGTAATCTCTGTGGTGATTAATAGAGAAAAGCACTTGCAAAGTCCTATAGGTTGACCTCTCTAGGTAGTGGATTGGCTCTTTTCTAGTTTGAAGTGTGGAACCACTCTACATCCCTTTGTCAAGTACTTGCTATCAATCTCTCTCATCCTTGTTGTGTTTGTTAGTTAGTACTTCAAATTGCCATTAAACTATTGCTTCTAATTGATATAATTTGAAGGTCTAATCTATTTGGTGAGAAATTTTGTAGCTCTATTCACCCCCCCTAGAGCCCTTAGATCCAACAAATGGTATCAGAGCCAAGGATCTTCTCCAACAATCTCCCACAAGATGAGAAGATGGGTGACAACCTACTTGGTTCACTCAACCTAGAGGGAGGCTTCTCCATGCGTCCTCCGATCTTTGATGGCACCAACTTCCTCTATTGGAAGAGAAGAATGCAGTTCTACATTCAAGGGATGAGCTTTGACATGTGGAAGGTGATGGTCACACCTTACAAGGAGCCAACTAGATCTGTTGCAACATGGAGTGAAGCTTCTCTCAAAGAAGCTCAACTCAATGCAAAGGTCATTAGCATCCTCTATGTAGCCCTCACTCCCACAGAGTTCAACCGGATCTCATCATGGGACACAACCTATGAGATTTGGGACAAGTTGTGCATCACATATGAAGGCACAAAGAAAGTCAAGGAGACAAATATCTACATGTTGGGCAGCCTCCTGGAGAACTTCAAAATGGGAAAGAAAGAAGGCATTGCAGAGATGTACTCAAGGCTGAATGTCATAGTTAATGGTCAAGCTGCTTTGGGCACTCCTTTGGAAAGAGGCGTCATCAACTCGAAGATCTTGAGAACTCTTCCAAAAAGATGGGAGTCAAAGGTCACCTCCATTGAAGAAGTGAGGAGCCTTACGAACATCCCAACTGAAGAACTCATTGGCAATCTTCAAGCCCATGAACCAAGACTTGACAAGAAAGAAGAAGAAGCCAAGCAAGAAGAGAAGGAAGCTAAGAATATCAAAGATAGTGCTTTCAAAGCATAAGTGGAGGTTGTCATCCTTCAACAACATCTTGCTTGTCGGACTCCCTCATCTAGTGAAGATGAAGGCCCTAGTGAGCATGAAGCCAACTACATCAAGGGAAAACACTTAAAGGGAAAGAAAGCCTCCTCCTCCTCTACTCCGAGATGCTACAAGTGTGATCAAAAGGGGCACTACAAGAGTGAATGCCCAAACTCAAGAAAGTCTCACCACAAGAGCACCTCAAGGAAAGATGAAGACTACAAGAAGGAGAGCAAGCACAAGAGGAAGGACAAGAAAGAAAAAAGACACAAGAATGCAACCAATGCAGCTTGGGAAGCTTCATCTTCAAGAAGCTCTAGCTCCGAAGAAAATGGTGAGTGCCACCTTGCCCTCATGGCCTCTACAAGTGAAGACATTGGTGAGGTAAGTGAGGTAAGCTTGCATGAACTACCTAAAGAAGCTATTATTGATATGCTTCTTACTACCCATTCTTCTTTTACTAAATGTAAATCTAAAAGAAAATGGTTAGGAAAAATCATTGATGAGCTTTATGCTAAACTTAAAATTTTGGAATTGAATGAGAAAACCAATATTGAGAGTATTGATAACTTGCAAGGGCAATACCTTGATCTTCAAATCCAATGTAATGGGGTTGAAGTTGAGAATGGTGTCTACCTTAAGAACAATGAAAAACTTAAGGAAGAGGACCAAAATTGCCTAAAAGAACTTGAATTGCTTAAAACTAAGAATGTTGAATTTAAGTTGCTTATTGATGCTCGTAGAGAAGAGAGAGATGTTTATCTCAAAGAGATTCAAATGCTAAAATATGAAAATACTAGGTTGCCTAGTCAAGTAAATAATTTATCTTCTAGACCTTTGTTGCCTAGTGATAATGTGGCTTCTCTCTCTCTTGAAAAGGATTTATATCTTACTAAAGCTTTATGTCTTGAGGCTGACCTTGTGCATGCTAGGGATGATATATTTAGTTTATCTTCTACTATTGTTTCTTTGAATGATGATAACCATAGATTAAGAGCATCCATGTAGAAATTCCTTAAAGAGAAGAACTCCCAAAATGAAATCCTTGATCATTCTACCCAACAAAGGGGTACTAGTGGTTTGGGATTTGAAGGGGGGGCCTTAAAGGGAAAGAGCAAGGCCAAAGGTAAGAAAAAGAGCAAGGAGATCTCTTTCTTTATAGGATAATTTTCTAGCACTACAAATTCTACAGTTTATTCTTATTACAAATATGATAACCATTATTCTACTTATTGTCCTTACAAGCCTAAGGGGACCAACCCAAAGATGAAATGGGTCCCCAAGCTAACTCTGGATCCCAAAGTTTGAGTTGGGAATCGAAATTTTCCTTTCTTGTAGGGAAAAGATAGATGGATTGTTGATAGTGGTTGCACAAAGCACATAACGGGTGATGTAAGCCATTTCAACAATTTCACAAAGAAGAAAGGAGGATCTGTCACCTTTAGGGACGACAAGAAAGGTAAAGTCAAAGGTGAGGGTGATGTAAGTGAATCCTTGTGCATCAAGAATGTTCTTTTTGTGGATGTCCTACATCACAATTTAATAAGTGTTAGTCAGCTTTGTGATAATGGTTACTTTGTTCTACTTACTTCTTTTAAATGTTTGATTCTAGATTCCCTCACCTACCAAGTTATATATAAGGGAACTAGAAGTGGTAATCTTTATGTTATTGTTCTTAACTCTATTAAGCATGTGGTTGGTAGATGCCTTGTAGCCAATTCGAATGATGTTTATCTTTGGCACCGCCGACTTGGTCATGTAAATATGCATCAATTAAAGAAGTTGAGCAAAAAGGACTTAGTCAAGGGACTTACTAAATTGGATTTTGAAAAGGATGAGGAATGCCAACCTTGTACACAAGGAAAGCAAACCAAGTCCTCCTTCAAATCCAAAGGAGTCCTTAGCACTGAGATATCTCTTGAGCTTCTTCATATTGATATATTTGGACCAATGAGAACGCAATCACTTCGTTCCAAGTATTGCCTTATTATTGTTGATGATTTCTCTATATATATTTGGACCTTCTTCCTCATTTCAAAGAGTGACGCTTGATGTTTTCTCTAGTTTTTGTAAAAGAGTTGAAAATGAAGCTTCTTGCTCGATTGTTTCCATCCGTAGTGACCATGGGGGAGAATTTGAAAATGAACTTTTTGAGCGTTTTTGTCACGAATCGAGTTATGCACACAACTTTTCTTCACCTCATACACCTCAACAAAATGGGGTTGTAGAGAGGAAGAATAGGTCTCTACAGGAGATGGCTAGGACCATGCTTCTTGAGTTTGATACTCCTAAGAAGTTTTGGGTTGAAGCTGTCAGTACCTCTTGTTATGTGCAAAACTGTGTTTTCACGAATCCATCGCTTAAGAAACCCCCCTATGAACTATGGAGTGGTAGGAAGCCTTCTATCGAGTATTTTTATATTTTCGGATGTCCTTGTTTTGTTTTGAATATGAAGGATTCTTTTGACAAGTTTGATCCGAAATCGTATAAGGCTTTCTTTCTTGGCTATAGCACTACTAGCAAGGCATATAGAGTTTATAACGTTGATCTTGCTAAAGTAGAAGAATCTATTACTGTGAAGTTTATTGAGACTAACCACTCTATTCCCAAAGATATTGTTTCAAATGATGATGTTGCAGATGAAGTAATTCCTATTCTTAAAGAACTCAACATCACTCAAAAGGGAAAAGAGGTGGCTGCTCAAGAAGAAGAAAAAGATGATGAAAAGAAGGATACGGCTCCCCAGTTTGCAAAGAATCATCCTAAGGAGTTGATATTAGGTGATCCATTTGAGAGAGTGGGCTGCACTTAACAAAGAACAAGCCAACAACGCCTTCATCTCACAATTAGAGCCTAAAGATGTCAAGGAAGCTCTTGGGGATGAAGAATGAATCCTAGCTATGCAAGAGGAGCTGGAAAAATTTGAGAAGAACAAAGTTTGGACCCTTGTGCCAAGACCAAGTGATAGAAAGATCATTGACACCAAATGGGTCTGTCGCAACAAGCTAGATGAAAGCAGCAAATTGGTAAGAAACAAAGTAAGGTTAGTGGCTCAAGGCTACAATCAACAGGAAGGTATTGATTTTGATGAAACTTATGCACCTGTAGCTAGACCTGAGTCCATTCATATGTTGCTTTATTTTGATAGTCATAAAAACTTTCTTTTGTATCAAATGGATGTTAAAAGTGCATTTTTGAATGGTACAATCGAGGAGGAAGTGTATATTGCACAACCTCCAAAATTTGAACATGATAATCTAACTAGCCATGTTTATTTGTTGCAAAAAGCTCTCTATGGACTCAAACAAAGCACCAAGAGCTTGGTATGAGAAATTAACGAACTTTTTGTTAGATCATGGTTATATCATGGGCAAAGTGGATTCTACCTTATTTCTAAAGCACACTTTTAACAATTTTCTTATCATTCAAATGTATGTTGATGATATCATTTTTAGTGGAACTAACCTTGATCTTTGCAAAGAATTTAGTGATCTTATGTAGAGTGAATTTGAAATGAGTATGATGGGTGAGCTCACGTTCTTCCCCGACTTTCAAATTAAGCAAACAAAAGATAGAAACTTCATCAACCAAGACAAGTACACCAATGAACTACTTAAGCACTTTGGGATGGAGAATACCAAGCCGATGGACACACCCATGTCAAACACTACCAAACTTGATAAAGATGAAGAAGGTGAGAAGGTAGATGAGAAGCTCTATAGAGGTATGATTGGAAGTTTACTTTATTTAACTGCCTCTAGACCTGACATAATGTTTAGTGTTGGCTTGTGTTCTAAATTTCAATCAAATCCTAAGAAATCTCATCTTATAGCTGTTAAGAGGATTCTAAGGTACCTAGCCAAAACTCAAAACTTTAGACTATGGTATCCCAAGTCAAGGGACTTTACTCTTACTTCCTATAGTGATGTTGATTATGCAGGCTGCTTGATTGATAGAAAGTGCACAAGTGGCACTTGTTTCCTCCTAGGACCATGCTTGGTGTCTTGGTTCTCCAAGAAAAAGAGCACCATGGCATTATCAACCACCGAGGCTGAGTACATTGCAGTCGGGAGTTGTTGTGCCATGGTCTTAAGGATGAAGCAAGTGCTCCAAGACTTTAACATTCATTTTGATGCTTCTCCTATCTTTTGTGATAATACTAGTGAAATTAACTTATCTTATAATCCTATATTGCATAGTAGAGCTAAACATATAGAGGTTCACCATCACTTTCTTCATGATCAAATTGCCAAGAAGGATATTTATATCACGCATGTGGACACGAAAAATTAGTTGGCGGACATTTTCACTAAACCTCTAGCTAGAGAGCAATTTAACTTTATTAGATCAAAATTGCTTATAACTACTTTGGATGAATTTGATATGCCTTCTAGCTAACAGTCATCTATCCTATATGTTTTGCATCTATCTTGATCTTTTTTGAATGCTTATATGCTTAAAATTGCTTTTTCATGTTCATTTTACCTTGTTTTTCTCTTGTTTTGGGGTATTTTTCATAAACGCTTGTTTTATCGCAAAATAGTACCCAATGATGAGTGATATGTGCCAAAGTATGTTTAATATACATAATTGACTTGAAAAATAAATTTAGTTAGCATTCAAATGGCTAGAAATTAAGTTTGATGGTTTTAGGTCAAGTTGACCATCGGTTGAGTTCCCCTAGGACAAACTCGACCTATCCATGGCCGAGAGCTATTCTAAAATGGACCAATTGGTTGAGTTTCCGACTCTCAGAACTTGACCGATCCGCGGGCAGAAGCCAACTTAAGTTGGATTCGACTGACTATTTTCCCTCTCAACTAGAAAATAGTCGACCAATTCCCCTTCGTCTAGCCCTAAGATCTCAACCCCAGACCTAACCTTCCCTCTCCTAGCCTTAATCTGATCTAGATAGACCATTCTAGACCTTCCCTCTTGGTCTTCTTTGGTGTGTGGACAATTTTGGTAGTTTGTTTGGTGTATTTGCTCTCTTCTTCTCCTTCTTTACGCCTCCATGGCTTCTCATAGAAGAAAGAGACCCGCCCCTAGCAATGCACCATCATATTCTTCATCATCTCACTTGGTTCCTTTTGATGAGACCTTCTTTGTCTCAATAGAGGTTGTAAATAGGTATAAGGACCTTCCTAGGAGTCCTTTTCCTTTTAGAGCCTTGTTTGAGCCTAGCCCTAGGCGTCAAGTGATCATAGATCAAGTGGTGAGGCTGTTATCCATTCATCACCTATCCACCCTGGCAGTCGAGCGTGATTGCTTTCATAATTCGATGTCTGTCACAAAAGCAGTTCCCGAATTCTACGCAAATTTGCATCAGAATTATGACTCCCTTGTACCCTCGCATGATACTCAAGTAAGCCTTACTTCCATGATCACCGGGAAGAGATTTCAAATCTCTGAGGATATCCTAAATGTTTTCTTTTCAGGAGCCGATGAGAATGACACCTGGCATAAGGATTACAGCGAGTATTTTGACCTTTTGGATCCTGAGGGTTTCTATAAGCAAAATGAAATCACTCTACATGATATCCATCGCTATCTAAAGAAACCCGATGTACCCTATAAGAAGAAGAGAATCCTACCATCCTCCTCCCTAGATCTCAGGAAGCATATATTAGCCCTAGTGGTCAACTACAACATCCATCCAAAGAAAAATCAAACAGATATTGCAGAGAACACTACGATTATAATGTACTGCATCCTTGAGAATGTCAGAGTCAAGTGGTCTAGATATATTCTACATCATATGACTTGCTTTGACTCTGGCAAGAACACCTGTGGCACCCATCCACCTTATCCTGCCCTGATTTGTGGTCTATTCAGGTTCACCACTGAGAAATCACTCTTCTCATACTTCCATTACAGACCTGCCAAGAAGGGAGTGTGCATCAGTGAGACCACAATTCAGAAATTCGTGCCTATCCTATCCTCTACCACACCTGGTGCTTCACCCTCTGCCTCTGCCTCAGCTGCACCTGACCCTACCTCTACCCGAGCTCCACCTCCTTAGCCACCCCGACCTAGCCGTGCCTCATATTGTGTATCCAATGAAATCTTCATGGGTTACATGATGCACCAACAAACATACAACCTCCAGGTCCAGGATCATCTGCACCAGGATTTATGTTTAATCATGTCAAACATGAACTTACCCTATGCACACCCTACCCCACCTACCAGCCTTATCCCGGTAGTGATTATGCTTCCTATGCATATCATCACTCCAACCCTACTCCTGAGCCTTCTGATACTACTCCCACACCCCCTGTTGTTGGTGGTTCTGCTCCCGTCTTCCTGCCATTTCCTACTGGCCCCTTGGCCACCCTGCTTGCCAGTCTGGGTAATTCTGCTCCTTCCTTCCCTCAGGCCAATGAGCTTAATGCTCTTGGTATGACTTGGGATGAGCAGAATGCTCATTAGCCCGGTCGTGGCTTCGGTCCTTCTGTGGATGAGGAAATGCCTGACCAGGCTGATGCTGAGACTGCTGCTGCTGATGATGATGGTGATGGTGAGGATGCATCTGTTGATGGTGATGGTTCTGGTGATGACTTCGGTGATGAAGGTATTGTTGTTGTTGTACCTTCAGATGGAGACGACGACTACGAGCCTGATGCTGAGGATGATGATGATGTTGTGGACATAGATAGTTTAGATGTCTAGTTGTTTCTTAGTTTCTAGTCTAGTTTGCTGATCATATCTATCTTTCTAGGCTATTTTGTATTAGAAACATCTGGGCACATTATCTGAGATGTACTATTTTATCTTTAGTTTTCATCATTTCTCGCTTGTAGTTGCTTTTATGAGGACATGCTTCATGGGTTGTAATCTATCTTTTATGCACTCTTACTCTTTGATCAGTTATATCTTATAAGTTGGTGCCATATTTCACCATATTTTGATTATGACCTAGCTTATGTGTTTCTCTCATCTATGCTTGATATGTGTTATGTGATTGCATGTTTGAATATATGCTTGGTTGTGTTTGGAGAAGACTGTTTGTATGCTCTTCTACCCCTCCTATCTTTTTGATACTGTCAAAAGGGGGAGAGAAATTTCAATGTCTTGAAACTCAATCATATTGCTATTATTACTGAAGTGGTCCTTTTCTTGTTCCTTATATGCTTTATCAAGTGACTTGCTAAAGGATCATGTAGTACATGCATGCTATATTGATTTGTGTAGAAAGAGAATTTATGTAGGTTAAAGTAAGCATAGATTGTGGGGGAACAATTCACATTGTTCAAATCTTGAATCCCCCTGATTCACAAGGCAAAGGTATACTTTCAATATTCTTTTCAATATGATTGAGGAATGGTTTGTCATTGTCAAAAAGGGAGAGAATGTTGACCTATAGGTTATACATTGTCCATATTTTGATAATGACTCAACCATTCCATTCATATGTATCTAATATGTGTATTCAAGATTGATCTCAGGTGTTAAGTACATGAAAAGAATCAATTTACACACGCCCTAGCTTGTCAAAGTTCAAGTCAAATGACCTTAGAAGAATTTTGTAATCACTTGTATTGATGATATGACTTGTAACTAAGATGGGAAAATTATGTGGGACACTTAGTACCAAGTTTTAATCACTTTTTAATGACTTTAGAAAATTCATCACAGACTGTTGATCGGTCAAGTTACAATCTCGACCGATCCCTTAGATCAATTTTCTGAAGAGTGCATCGGTCGAGTTGTGCATTCACAAAAATCGATCGATCGGGTTACTGACCAAATGTGATTTTAACTGATCGGTCTGATAGTTTGAAAATTGGATTTGTCTTTTTCCTGATCGGTTGAGTTACCTTTATTGAATATCAAACAAATGTACGGTACAAAAAATGAAAAAAAAAGTGATTCTAACCATTGGTGACTTGTTTGGACAAAAATAGATCTGTTTCCTTGGGCAAAAATATCTATAATTCGACCCTAAGTGTTCCCCAACTCAAGGGAGCACCCCAACTATAAATAGGACCACTTGGAGTTCATTCCTAGGTTGCTCATTCACTACATACAAGGTCCTTGCTATAGTTGAGTGTGCAACCACCCCTTGAGCCCCTTTCTCTCTCTAGTTTACACTTCATTTTGTGATTTTTGAGTGAGTTAGGATTATTGTAAAAGAGCTCCACCTTTGTGCATGTAAAACTCTCAATCTTCCACTACTTCCCTACCCCCTTCTTTCATGAAGAAAAGCTGAAGGAAGCAAGCTACATCAAGTGAAGAAGGAGTTGTTGCTGGTCCTCTTCAAGGTTGATGAAGAGGTGGTGATCTTCTCCAGGTGAAGGAGAAGGAAAAGGTGGAAGATCCAAGAGGAGAAGAAAAGTCCTTCAAGGCTGAAGACTTAAGCTTGAATGGGTAAGACCTAGGAGAAGGCTGAAGATTCAAGCTAAGTGGGTAAGTTCCTTATAAAGGTGGAGATCTCCTTGTGATTAAATGGGTAAGTCCTTTGGTGGTCTATTGTTGTAATCTCTGTGGTAATTAATAGAGAAAACACTTGCAAAGTCCTAGAGGTTGACCTCTCTAGGTAGTGGACTGATTCACTTCTAGTTTGAAGTGTGGAACCACTCTACATCCCTTTGTCAAGTGCTTGCTATCAATCTCTCTCATCCGTTCCGTGCTTGTTAGTTAGGACTTCAAATTGTCATTAAACTATTGCTTCTAATTGATATAATTTGAAGGTCTAATTTGTTTTGTGGGAAATTTTGTAGCTCTATTCATCCCCTCTAGAGCCCTTAGATCCAACACTATTTTATCTAGGATGGCCTTGAGTTGGCGATTAGATACCTTCACTTGCCTGCTAATTTGCAGATTGTAAGGGAAACCTACTTTGTGATACATTCTGTGTTTCCTTAGAAGTTCTTCAAAACTTTGTTCCAAGAAGTGAGAACCTCCATTAGATATGATGGTGTGTGGGACTCCAAAGCAAGGGAAGATGATGTTGCAAAATAGCTTGATATAGGATTTAAATCACTTCTCATGATGGGTATAGCTTCTACCCATTTAGAGACATAGTTGAATGCTACCAAGATGTAGCAGAAGCCATATGAAGAGGGGAATGGGCATGTAATAAACACCCCATGCATAAAAAATTTCAACTTCTTGCTAGAGCTTCAAGGGCATTTTGTCCCTCTTGGTGATTTTTAATACTTTTGACATTTATCACAACACAAAACCAAAATGTAAGCATCATTGATATCATCATCCATAAGAATCCGCATTGTACGACCTTTAGTGTAGTTGTGACATCCCTAGATTTTCAACGCCATGTGTGGCGTTCAAATTGAAACCCTCGCCTAAGTGAGAATGTCAATTAAAACTTACACAGAATAAAATCATGGGAGTCAGAGGAAACAACAGTAGGACATGCACATGCACATTAAACAAACCACAACAACACAAGCTCACCATTCAACATATAATTACAAAATGAATTATTACAAATTGATATTACACATTGAATAGCAAACTTTTATATATCTGCATACTACATGCTAAATAGGATATTTAGACAATAGGTCACTAGAGTTCTCTCCCCCTCATCCTTCTCCATCTTCTTACTATTTGCTACAACTTCCAAAGGAGACGTCTAGGAACAAAAGAACAATAACCTCATGTGTAGAGAACCTCCCTACGCTTATGAGGGGTCACATGATTCCTCTTCTAGAGACCAAACTTCCTACACGGCCAAACACACATCCCAGTCAATGTTTGAAGATGTGGGGGGAAGAGGTGGCTTGGCGTTACTAGTTATCCTGTCCCTGATCTAACTGGGGTGGGGGATAACCATCTAGCCATCCAAAATAAGCCATCGAACAGTGGCCAGGATGCCACGATGTTAATCTGTGATTCCCCAACCTGTAGGGTGTGTGACACTGGTTCAAGCCACTGCTCATTTTAAATAACATACAACTTAGTTAAAATTGCATAATGCATCAATTATTTGATCACTTTCAAACATAAATATCTCTCCATAGGAGCCTTAAAACTTCATGAAAATTTAACCATAGCCTTATCATCAACATAAACACATTCTATTGAATTTTTTTGCAAGTTATCTCTATTTGACCAATCAAATATTTAATCTAAAAGTGGCACATACTTGGGGGCACAACCATAATATCAACATAAAACAACTTTCAACTTTTACCAAACTAATTGGATTACCTTCATAGGATCGGAACTCACTTCAAGGACCGTGATTATGATATAATAATATGTAAATCAAAGTAAGATGACAACATCACCACATATACATATGGACTCTAATTGATTATTGCAATCTAATGATTCAATTCTTGAATAAAGTAATCAAGAACCTCAAAGGTTCACTCCATCACATCCTACACACCTTGAAATAAATATCATCCTCAAAATTAAGTCATCATATAACTCCGAAAAAAAACTAAGAGGACTTCATTTCTAAAAACAAAAGCTATAAAACATATCTAAACAACTCCTAGGAGGTTTTAAAAAGTGTATAGGGTGAAAAAACCCTTCATATAAGGTTGTAAAAAGGGTTTAGAGGTTTAATTTGTGTCATTACATATTTCACATTAGGATTGGCATATACCTTTTACAAAGCTTTACAATTCTAACATTAGCTTATACATGTTATGAGGGGTTGAATTATAAATAACCTACTTTATCCATCTATATCATATCAAGATGCCATCATCATTATGATGTGCTAAATTTTGAAAATATATTCAACATATTTATTTAGCACCAACAATAACACTACATTCATTGTTTATTATTAATATGATCTCATTTCAGTTTCATATTAGGTTACAATCTTTAATAGTGCTTTCATCACTAGGCTAACCAACTGTATTACGCTATCATTGTTTATGTATATAGTTAACAATATATTCAAACACATCTGTCAAACCATATCTAGGTTTTCCATAGTGTCATGTCATATATCACATCTCAAGATAAGATCATGTTCTTATATGCATTATACTAAGGCTGTGCTTAATCAACATATACAAGTGGCTCATCTAACATATACCAAATTATTATACAGTCCAACTAAGGTTCCCTTGACCCATATCCCAAGGGTAATTCCTTGCTCAATATTTTTGAGCCCACATAACTCAATGAGTATCATATGCACTAGTTCTATATTCCCTCTTTGGTCTAGGGTTTTCAAGTCTACCTCATTGGAATTTGTGGTTGTCTTCACAAGATTTATCCACTCAAGAACAAAACAAATTAGCATGGTGTTCTCTACCCATGAAACATGCTTACCCAAAACTCCCTTATATATGCAACATGAGTTGATCATCTAGCAGGGAGTCATTGATGGGGACATAATCTATGTCATGAGTGTGGATGTGAATCAGATTATGACAACTACATTTTATGTACCCTTCTTGTCTCATATTTTAAAATCAAATTCTTGTAGAAGGAGAATTCATCTGATCAATCTTGGTTTTGTGTCCTTGATGTTGTTAAAACCCATTACACTAAATGAGATTACTCAAAACACAAAGCACAATCGATCACTAATTAATCACATACCCAAAAATATGGGTAAATTAAAACCGATTCAACATCAACACCAGCTCAAAACATTTGCATAAGAGCCCAACACCTTTCTTATATCCATACTATGCCAAGAATTTGATACAAATTATTCCATCGCCTTAGCCACAACATATATACATAGGAGAACAATATTTGTATATGCCACACAAACAAGCATTAATACGCTAACAAAAGTTTGATTCATTTGAAACACCATATACAAACTTTTCCTTCCCAGACCTGAGAGTATAGGGATGACTCTAGGACACACTAGACATCTAATAAACTTTCTCATAGATTCATTACTATAGCTCCTCTTTGCTGCCGCATGTTTGGTTTAATCACTTCTGATTACCTAAAAAGATGTGGCGAACCACAACAGTGAGACCCATGTCACAGCAAGAGATATAACCTCCAACAATGTTTATTGATTACAACATTTTTAAGTAATTAAATAGTTAAGCAGTTTAATCAGATATAACAAATAAGATCAGTACTACTGGTGATTAAAAAAATACATAAAGGAGCAGATAATAACTATCATCATTAGCCAGACTATCATCCTTTATCTTGTTTCCAATATAAGCAATTTAGTAGCATATGCCTATCTAGAATCATGAGCAAGTTTAGTAACATAGCATAGCTAACAACATGAGCATGTCTAATTGGTTGAACATATCAACATCATAAGAAGAGCTAACAACATAAGCACAACTATCTAGATAAGCATGATTAGCAGTATATGCATCTCTAGTTACAAAGGTATGGCTAGCATGCTAAACATAACTAACAACATGAGATAGCTAGCATCATGATTATAATCAGCATTAGCAGTATAGTTATCAGCATAATCATGGCTACTGTATGTATGCATCTACAATCTTAAGCATATCCACAACATAAGTATACCTACTATCTCTTAATTGCACTAAGCATAATCTTTATGTAAAGAGATAAAACAAGGGTTTTCATCCAATGTGAAGCATCGTGTATAACCCTAAACAGATATGCTATACAGCTGTATTACATCTTTTATTATTCCCTGAGGAAATTAAGGATACCACTCAAATCCAACTGACCACTACTAAGTCAAAATCAGTGCCATACAAGATCTAGGAAGAGCCAGACTCCTAAGATCTTCTCTGCCCCCAGTCAGTATAGGTCCGCCACAGTGACACATAAGGTCAAGCTACTAACAGCCTAGTCCGTCCTTGGTACAAGTCACATCACTAGTGAAATGAGGCGGGTACGCATACCCTATCATCTGAGGTACAACCACAGTTGTCCTCCCATCTTGTCACATATATAATCATCGAGACACGACCATAACCGTTCTCAATCACATCAGATGTATGAGGCATGACCATAGCCAACCTCCATAATCTGCATTGTGTATGACAAGGATATATCCTCAACTTGCCACCCCCAAATACTCAACAGTATGCGCTCTGAGTTTCCCTTAGGAATATTCGTTTCACCATCTGGAAAATTCTGACACTCAGATGGATCTATGGCACATGGCACTACATGATTAGAGTTTCACTTGATTAGTTATGCCAATTGGGTGAATTAAGGCTGCATCAAATAAGTGGACATACAAACCCTATTTCACTTCTAGCAAGCATATAAATATCACAACTTCAAAAGATATAAAATGTATGAAACATAATTTCTCATCTCATCATCATATGGTACTATTCACTTACCATTCATGAGGCTACCCTAGTCATCATACTATCACAAGATATAAATCATTTTCACAATATCATAAGGTATCAACCCTTATCAACACAAGAAGATTATACCCCATTCAGGGCTCAACCATGCCCAAAGGTCATTAAGACCATCATACTATCACAACATATAAAATCCTTTTCATAATATCACATGGTATCAACCCTTATCAACAAAAGAGGATTACACCTTATTTAGGGCTCAACCATGCCCAAAGGTCATTAAGACCATCATACTATTCCCTGCAAGATCCTCATTATCTTTCCACACCTTATAACAAGGCTCAGCAACGTCACTTACATATAATACACCAGATCAACACAATATTGCATTAATGAGCTAGGAGATATTCATAAAAAATCATAACAGGGTTATATTAACATTAAGAACATTCCTTTATTACATCAACATGTAAGGAATCTAGATATGATTAACACTCATCATATTCATATGCACATGTTTAGCATAAGAAAGTATCAACCATGTGGCTATGATAACCACCAATTAACACATTAAGGTTATGATCATGTTAAGGAGGTTATTCCACCATCATTCCATCATATAAGAATGTTAAACATGAATACTCATATTTATCCATTTGTATTAGAGTTAGGTTCAATATGATAAATTATATCAATGTTACTAATCAACACTTATACCCAAACCCTAACTCACGACATCCCCATTGGATCGTGGATGCATAAGATGAAGCATCACCATCACATTCCATACTATTCTCAAGTATGAACCCACATATAAATCAATGTGTAACCATCGGGTTATAGCATACTAGGGTTTCAACAATAGTAATAGAGTACTCCATGATTGTATTAGTCATTCAAGGACTATTCATACCCAATTACCATCATTTCGTTATATTAAAGCTAGGTATAACAAACTATACCTCATTATGGTTACATATCAACACAATATGATTATCATCCCTTCTACTCATATAAGTGAATAGGTGAGACAAACTTATTAAGGGTAACCCTCCATTTGTTCCATCATCATTCAACCCATATCACTATACCACAATGTCACCCAGAACCATTGGATGTTTAAAAGGTAAAACCATTGATTGTTTACATAAGTAAACACCTTAGATAAACCACCTATGAAGTCCTTGATTTGTTCTCAAGAAAGAGTCACCATTTAACCCTAGACATCCCTTGATTAACAACACAAAAAGTTCCATTGAGAGTAGGGTAAAACCCACAATCGACTGTTCATTTAAAACAAGTCATCCATCGTCAACAAGTAAGCTCCTTAAGTTGATCATATAAAGGAAACCATATAAATCACATTATTAAGGCCAACCTATTACATTAGCCATCATTCCAATTTATTGGAGGAATAAACATTAGATCTTGATCATTGGGTCATGTTCATATGCTAAAACCATCAATTACAGTATAGGTCTGACCATTGCATCAAGTGACCCAAGAAACCATTGGTCTAAGGATTAATTGATGCTACAACTATATGATTAACTAACCATAGGCTGTGGAGACCTGATATACTATCATTAGTGACCATTAAGTCACCATATGTTGTTAGATTAGCACTATATTCATTAATCATCATCAAATATTAAGCTAATGTTATCATTGATTGATAACATTATTAGGGTACTTAATGGTTGATCATTAAACTTCTTGATCCAAAACCTGACATAAGGGGGTGACCAAAGGTTGCCACCATCATATGACACCTTTGATCATGACCATCGGTTGTCATGAAGACAACATAGGGTTTTTGCAATGGTACCATCTTCAGGTCATGGGTTTATAGAAGAAATCAACTTCAAACCCTAAAATTGACAATTGGTTGATAGGTGCTTAGCACCATAAGTTGTCAAACCAACCTGATCCAAGTCACATTATACCTTAGGAATAACGTACACATGATCACAGGTTCATATATAACTGAAATAAGAACATGGAACATTATAAAAATTGAAATCCAAGCCAAGCATAGCTTTTTAGTGCATGGATCATCATTTTCAAGCAAGAACATGATCTAGAAATCTTATGGTAAGCAATAAACGTGGAGCAAGTTATAAAACTTGCCTATAAAGAGAATATGAAACCACAAAAAGAAGAAATCTCGAGTAGGTAGGGTATAAAATCTAAGCATAATCTATGAACTCTTCCATCTAGCACCTTTCTTCATCAAATGAGCAAACCCTAAGCATAAGGAGCAAGAAAGGTAGGGTTTTAGAGCTTTAGAGCAAATTCTACCATGGAACAGCAGGGTTCCAACCTTGAGGAAGGTCTAAGGAAGGAGAAGAGTAAGATAAATGGAGAAGGAAGGAAGAAAATAACTTTCCTTGGTCGAAATTCCTAGAAAATGACCTTGGAAACCCTAGGTAGGGCTCAATGGAGCTCTAGGAGACCTTCTTCTCCAAAAAGAGGTTGTCGTCTACCTTAGAGCACTTGGTTCCATAGAAAAACAGAGGGGAGTCATTTCTCTAGGTTATAGGAAAGAGAAATCAAGCATAGTTTCGTACTTGGGCAAGGAAGAGGTAAATATAGCCCATGGATAAGGATGTAAGCAAGCATGAGGTGTAAAAGTAGCTTCCCTATGTGTCTATGGCCTTAAACTATTAAGAATATACAAGCACACACACAAGCATCTCCCCCACCATCCATATAGACCTGCTTAGCTTTCCTTTGTCGAATTTCCCAGCCAATCACATAATTCATTAGTTGATAGCTACTAAAGGTAGCTCATATGTGAAGGGGTAAACCCTAATATACCCTTGGAGAAAATACCTTCAAACCAAGGTTTAAATAGGTGCCCCATGGGTAAAAAATCTCAATAATGATGTTATAATATCCAAGGAACATAATTCAAGTGATAAATTGCAAATAACACCTATCAATTGGGTACATTGTAGAAAAGTCCAAAATGTGCATAAAATTGCATAACTTGCTCAACCAGTGTCCAAACTGGACCAAATTTGAAAATTAAGCTTGTATTATGATTTCAAAGCATATCACAAGGTTATATTAGGGTTATAATAATTCAATTATGGTAATTAAGCTTATTCAACTCATTAAGCAAGTTCAGGGGCCTTACAGATGTGTTGTCGCTAAAACAAAATTTTGCCATAGAAATTGTCCCTGGAGTTTAACCTTTGATGGCTAATCAATACACTTGTAAATAATTGAATTGATGTAGTATAAAAGGTATTGGTCCTAAGAAACATGTCAGGAGTTAATTTAAATTTAATACGATGGCTAATGTTTAAAGCCAATTTTGAGGAGAGTGATTAATCTCGAACAAAAGAGTAAACTTGCATAAATGAAACTAATTTATCAAGCAAGACTGAACGAGAAGTAAGTTTGCAAAGGTAAAACTAAGTTATCAATAGAAATTAACTAAGGAGCAAAATGTAGGGAAATATGGCGATAGAATAGGTAGCAAAAACAAAAAATTTACTTCCATATTCCTCATAAACTAGTGGATTGTGTCAACAAATATATAATAAAAAGGATGATTTCAAGGATATACATGGTACTGGAGCAAATCCAACAACATCTCCTAATCATTATCCATGTGCAACTATCTTCTATTTTCATGGGGACTCTTCTGATGTGCCTCCTAGTCTCTACCACAAATAGAAGACTTGTACGTCTACAACAACTCCTCCATGGATTGGAGGGTGATGTTATTCTCCTAGCTGGAAAAGTATCAACGCCTCTAGAGAAGTCCACACAGACCACCTAGAACTCCTGTCATTCTACTAGAACAGACAAGGAGTTGTCCCCTTCTGTTAGCGTACTAGTCACCAAATTTCTCTCCTACAATTATTCTTAGTTGTTCTCTCCCTCGCTATCCCTCCCTAGGCAGGTAGGACTTGCTTGGGCTCTCTTGGTTACCACAACCAGAGAAGACACAATTGTCATAGCAACTAATTCTCAATTGTGTGTGTTGGGAATCCCCCAATACCCCTCTATTTATAAGAGAAGTTAGGGTCTGGGACCCCAGTCTGTGCGGGACTAGAAGGGTCTGAAATCTCCATGAATTTCACAACTTGTGATAGGTGAAGTGGTCGATTCACCGATGACCTGATCGGTTGGTAGTGTGAGCCGATCGATTCACACAATGAACTGGTCATTTCACATATTTCCCTAATTGCAATCAAATTCACAATTCATTTCCAGTTAATGTCCAACATTAATCCTTGTTCCAATCAAAATGAACAAAGTGAAATGATCAACTATTATCATGAATTGAGAAAATCACCAGAACCTTCGGTTGGTGTAACCAAGCCAATCGGTTCACTAGGTGAGTCATTCATCTCACCAACCTAAGCCAATCGGTCGGTTCCCTGACTCATGAAGAAATCATCTAATTCAATTTCCAATCAACCTGACACTCTAACCAGTTGGTTTAAGACTTGAACTTGATGGTTATGAGTCCAGTCAGTTAGTTGGTTGTTTAATTGAATACATAAACATCTTTAGTAATCAACTTAAACATCATTCATGGATAAATTCCTATTCCAGGTGAGTTCCTATGTGTGTGACCCTATAGGTCCCATATTACGATGGCAGTGAATGTCCATAACCAATTATGACATCACAAGCAAAGAGCAGTGCCTAGTCACACATCACTGCTTCCCAAGTAAATGAAAACTTGGATAATAACTTCAACCTACAAGCTATGTGTGTTTCAGTCTTTGTATAGTTCCTTTGTCACTGATATCTAGAATGAACTCGAGGCATGGAGTAGTCATCCTCCTCAACATTCAATGTTGTTCCTTGAACTAGACCAGACTATTTGAGATATATGTAAGCTCAATATCATATATTGACTCTCATGTGCATGGCCATGTATTTCTCAGTCTCACTAATCAAGAGGCCTAGGATATCATACTCCTATAGGAAGGGCAAATCCCATCTACATCACTCATAGTCATCCCCATGTGTCATAGTGAACCCAATCGTCATCTTTATGGTAACCCTTATTCAGGATCACGATGGATGATGTCAAAGCATACCGAACATTATGTGATGAGTGTAGTGACTTCAAGTCTAAGAACCAAAATCACCACCAACACTATGAGAGATGATTCTGATTACCAATGTACGGTCTCCATGTATCACTCTTATGGTGGGTCTGTCTGATACTCTATTCTCTAACAAGTATCTATGTGTTTGGTTTGATATCACATAGCATGACTAATGAGATTTTGTCATCAACCAATACATAATCCAGTCTTATGTGTCATTGTTGTCTAGTAGCCTTCCACAATGACATCTGACTAGGGACATAACAAGACTATATATACTCTTAACATCCATGTGATCTCATTGTTCAAGTCATGTACTTGAAGACATACGTCATTGAGTAATATCATTATCAAGACATTTATTAAGTTACTTCATTATCTAATAACTGAATGAAACAAAATAAATTGGAAGTTTGCCTTTATTATTAATCAAATCATTTACAATTATACCATTACAATCATCATATGATTTGCTCTATGGGCATATATAACAACATACTCCCACTTGCACTTAGAGACAATCACCCAAAAATCTTATCCCATATATCTAACATGACTGTCATGCTTCTGATGCAAAAGTTCCTTTGTCAAGGGGTCATCAATATTGTTCTCATTTGGTACTCTGCAAACCTTCACATCTCCTCGTTGTACCATCTCTCATATGATATGGAACTACTTTTATATATGCTTTGAGCATTGATGCGAGATGGGTTCCTTAGATTGTGCAATATCTCCATTGAATATAGCTCAATTGTTTCACTAATGCTTGTAAAAACCTCAAGTTCAAAGATGAACTTATTGATCCATACACCCTCCTTTACTGCATTGGATGTAGCAATATACTCAGCCTCTATGTAGAATCAGCAAATGTTTCTTGTTTAGAACTCTTCCAGCTCATAGGTTAGTTATTTAGGAAAAACATGAGTCTTGATTGCGATCTATAATCAACTTTGTTAGTTTGTAAGCTTTCATTAGTGTAACCCTTTACCACCAACTCTTCCTATCCGTCATATACCAAGAATTGATCCTTAGTCCTTCTCAAGTACTTGAGGATGTTCTTCATGGTTTTCCAGTGAGCATCACCTGGATCTGACTAATATCTTCTCATCATGCTCAAGGCATATGAAACACCGGGAGGGGTGCACAACATTGCATACATGATTGATCCAATTGTTGAGGCATATGGAGTGATACTCATGCGTTCCCTTTCTTCACAAGAACTGGGACATTGAGCTTTATATATGGTAACTCCGTGTACCATGGTCAGGTTTGCTCTCTTTGAGATCTCCATACTGAACCATTTCAACACTTTGTCAATATATGTGCTCTGACTTAGTCCAAGAAGCCTTCTATATCTATCTTTATAGATCTTGATCCCCAAGATGTAGGATGTGTCTCCCAAGTCTTTTATAGAAAACATATTTCCCAGCCATGTCTTTAACTTTTATATAAGTAGGGACGTCATTCCCCATCAACAGTATGCCATATACATACAATATGAGGAATATCACTATACTCCCACTAACCTTTTTGTACACACAAGTCTCATTTTCATTTTGACTAAAGCCAAACTCTTTGACTATCTTATTAAAATGAAGATTCCAACTCTTAGATGTTTGCTTTAATCCATAGATTGACCTTTGTATCTTACAAACTTTATTTGCATCCTTTGGATTTATAAAACCCCAGGATGTGTCATATACACATTCTCGAGAAGGTTTCCATTAAGGAATGTGGTTTTAACATCCATCTACCAAATCTCATAGTCATGATAAGCTGCAATAGCAAGCATGATCTTGATGGAGTTAACCATGGTCACTAGAGAAAAGGTTTCATCATAGTTAACACCTTAAACTTGTCTAAAACCCTTAGCAATCAATCTGCCCTTATAGGTTTGTACTTTACCATCCATGTTGGTATTCTTATTAAAGACCCACTTGCTCCCTATGGGTTTTACCCCTTAAGGTGCATCCACCAAGGTCCATACCTTATTAGTATACATGAATTCCATCTCAGATCTCATGGCCTCAAGCTATTTCTTAGACTCTGGTCCCTCAGTAGCTTCTATATAGGATGTTGTCTCATCATCTATGACCAACTCACCACCTTCCTGAGTCACAAGATATCCAAATCTCTTAGGTTCAAGGCATGTCCTTTTAGATCTATGAGGATCCTGTGTTACTTCAGGAATTTGAGATTCCACAACATTTTGTGATTCTCTTGGTTCCTCTTGTACATCTATCAGTTCAATGTTTTCTTGTTGGTCTCAAACCTCTTTGAGTTTCACTTTCCTCCAATTGATTCCTTTGGAAATAAATTCCTTTTCTAGGAATACAACATTTCTGGCAACAAACACTTTATTGTCATATAGGGAATAAAAGTAATATCATTTAGTCTCCTTAGGATATCCAACAAAATAACATTTATCACACTTAGGGCCAAACTTTTTAGGAAATATTTTCCTTACATAAGCTTCACATCCCCAAATATTCATAAAATACACATTGGGATGCTTCCCATACCATATCTCATATGGTGTCTTTTGAACCAATTTAGATGGTACTCAATTTAGTGTAAATGCGACGATTTCTAGAGTGTAATCCCAAAAGGTAGTCAAAAACTCATCTAAACTCATCATTGATCGCATCATATCTAGTTATGTGTGATTCCTTCTTTTTGATACACCATTATGCTGAGGTATTCCACGTGGAGTCCATTGAGATAGATCCCATGGGCTCGCAGAAGGTCCTCAAACTCTTGACTTAAGTATTCTCCACCTCAATCAGAACAAAGTGCCTTAATACTTTTGCCAAGTTGGTTCTATACTTCATTCATAAACTCCTTGAACCTATCAAGAGTTTCTTACTTATGTTTCATCAAGGAAGCATAACCATACCTACTGAAGTCATCAATGAAGGTAATGAAGTACTAATACCTACCTCTAGCAGTTGTTCTAAAAGGCCCACATACATCACTAGGCATGAGTTCTAATAGATCACTAGCCCTCTCATTGTAACCAGTGAAAGGGGTCATAGCCATCTTTCCCATCAAACAAGATTCACATGTCTCTATTGATTTGAAATCAAAAGAGTCTAGATAACCATCTTTATGGAGTCTAGATATACAATTCTCATTTATGTGCCCTAGATGACAATACCAAAGGTATGTTTTGTCTGAGTTGTTGAGTTTTGGTCTTTTGGTATTTAGATTATAAACATTTTTCTTTAGATCTAGCAAATAAAGAGCATAAGACATCAAGGCACTTCCATAAAAGATCCCATCTTTAGAAATAGAACATTGACCATTCTTAATATGAAATTCATATGCATCCTTGTCCATACAAGATGCAAAAATGATGTTTCTATTTGTGTCATGTACATAATAGTAGTTCACAAACTCTATTACAAGTCATGTAGGTAGAGATAAACTATAGTTTCCCACTATAGTGGTTGTAACTCTTGTGCCATTTGCAACTCGTAGTTCAACCTCACCCTTTCCCAACGGCCTGCTTCTTTTCCGATCCTGCATATTCAAACATATGTTAGATCCAAATCTAGTATCTAGTACACATGATGAAGAAGTAGATAAGTTTATCTCAATAACATTTATACCAGAAGTGGAGATCTGTATCCCCATCTTCTTCTTCTTAAATGCCTTCAAGTACAAATGATGAGTTCCTCTTATACTTTTTTTTCTCCTCATCTTGAGTGTTGAAGATCTGGATTTGGGCTTGGCATGATAACTCTTCATGACCTTGGTTTTATCCTTAGACTCAAATCTACTAATCACCATCACGTATTTGTCCTTATTCATTCTTACTTCAGCATGAATCAACATACCAAGAAAATTTGACATTGTTATGGCGATATTATTCATGTGATAGCACACAATAAAGTGGCTATATCATTATGGAAATGATTTTAGAATCATGTGATAACACACAATAAAGTGGCTATATCATTATGACAATGATTTTAGGATCATATATATGGCCAACTCTTGGCTCAAAGAGAATCCCAATTCTTCAAGATGATACACATGTCCAATCATATTAAGAACATATTCTCTATTGAGTTTCTTTCTATCAGCTTACACTCAAAGAGAGCCTTTATGACATTGTCCCTTTCTTGCTTTGTAAGGCTATGTTCACTTTCTTAAGATGTGTTACAATCTCAAGAATCCCCATGTCCTCGCACTGCTCATGCAACTCATAGTTCATGCAGCTTAGCATAAGGTACTTTATGTCTAAGGCATCATTGGCATGCTTCCAGTAAGCATCCACATCAGCCGTAGGCGCATCAGGAACATGGCACTAGTTTATCAAGGACATAGAGCTTGCACTCTTCATTAAGAACCCTTCTCAAGGTCCAAAACCATTCATGAAAATTTGTCCTGTCAAGTTTGTCCTTCCTAAGAACTAATCACAATACTAATTTGTTCATCATTGATTCTACATGAGAAAATTTGCATTTTGTCAAAAACACCTTTTTGATTTGATTTGATTTGAAAAATTGACGATATTAATTAGGTCTTTAATTAATTATCACTCCCAATATTTTATTCAAATTGATAGCCCTCGTGTATTAATTCAAAAGATTGTAGTGTACAACCTTTTAGTGGGCCAAGATCCAAAATAATTCAACTATTGCCCGACTAACACCAATGTTCATAGTCAATTATCAAGTTAGGTAACTTTTTCCAATTGCATCATATGCAACTCTTGGATAGATGATATATAAAACTCTTTGCCATGATCATCTACATGCTTCTGGTGCTTTATCTCATTAAGGTCACACGGTTAAGTCTGGCCCAAAATCCAACATGATAATAATGCACTCCGCTGGGCGGGCCCACATGATCACCATCATACTTCCACGAGATAGACAACACACCACCCTTGGGGTGCCCATGCTTAGTTGATCTAGTTTTTCATGTGTGCTGCTAATGGAAAGAATCTAAGACTTAATATTTAATTGAGGGAGTTTGTATTTATAAATACATAAACTTTATCCAATCACCACATATATAGTACGCATAATATTCATGCTATATCCCACAACAAAAACATGCAATAAACAAAAAGTGATACTTATGGCCATCCTAATTTAATTCCTTAGAGCCACAAGCAATTAACACAACCTATGGTCTACATCACATGCATAAACCTATTGTTGATGAAGATCCGTGCTTGCTAATCTGGGTTCATCGTTTCAACCCTTAAACCAATCAAATTGCTTCCTGGCTGGTTGGTTGGTCGTCTCTTCGGTTGTATGGACTCTGGTCCACTATCTTTTGGGTCTTCTAGTTGATCGATTGGGCCTCTAGTCAATCGGTCCTCCTTGGTCCTCTATCTTCTAGGCTCGTCTTCTTCATAACAACAAGAATTTAAACTATCATACTATTATATTATTATAGAGAAACCTCAAAGAGCAAAGGTAGGAGATAATAATACTTTTACAATTGGAAGATAAGGTAGAGGCTCAATATGCAAACCATGATAAAATAAGAATAACCAACCACACACAACCATGCACATATAATTAGGGTTATTGGTCATAACCATGCTACACATCCACCATCAAAACTCACTTTTTGGAAGGTGTGTAAATTGCATATATATGTGTGTGTGTGTATTTGTTTGGGATTATGCGTGGTATTTGATTGGACAAAATTTATTCATATCACATGCAAAAAATAAATGATAAAACCAAAAATCTAATCATATCGATTATCCCAAAATATAGTAGATTGACGTGGCTTGGATACCAATGTAGGGAAATATGGCAATGGAATGGCAGTGAAACAAAAAATTTACTTCCATATTCCCCATAAACTAGTGGATCACATCAACTATATAATGAAAAGGATGATTTCAAGGATATACCTGGTCCTGGAGTAAGCCCATCTACATCTTCTTGTCATTGTAGATGTGTAACTATCTTCTAGTTGCACTGGGACTCATATGTTGTGCCTCCTAGTCTCCACCATAGATAGCAGACTTGAACAGTGTTTGCAACAACTCCTCCACAATTTGTAGGGTTATGTTGTTCTCTTAGCAAGAAAAGTATCCATGCCTCTAGAGAAGTCCACATGGACCACCTAGAACTCATGTTGTTCTACTAGAATAGACAAGAAGGAATGGTCCCCTTAGATTGGCATACTAGTCACCAGCTTGATGTCCCACAATTATTCTCAGTTGTTCTCTCCCTCACTATCCCTCCGTAGGTGGGTAGGACTTGCTTGGGGTCTCTTGGTTACCACAATCAAAGAGGACAAAAATTGTCAGAGTAATTAATTCTCAATTGTGTGTGTTAGAAAGCCCCCAATACCCCTCTATATATAGGAGGGGTTAGGGTATGGGTTTCTAGTCTGTGCGGGAGTAGAAGAATCCATAATTTCCATGAATTTTATAATATGTGATAGGAGAACCAGTCAATTCAATGGTGATCCAATCGGTTGGCAATGTGAGCCGATTAGTTCACCCAATGAACATGTCATTTCACATGTTTCCCTAATCATAATTGAATTCACAATTCATTTCCAATTAATGTCCAACATTAATCCTTATTTCAATCAAATTGAACAAAGTAAAATGATCAACTATTCTCATAAGTCGTGATAATTATGAGAAACTTCTGTTGGTATAACCAATTTGATTAGTTTAGTAGGTGAGTCGGTCATCTCACCAATCTAAGCCAATCAGTTGGTGCCCTGACTCATGCAAAATTTAGTCAATTCAATTTCCAATCAACCTGACACTCTAACTAGTTGGTTCAACACTTGAACTTGATAGTTCTAAATCTAGTCAGTTAATTGGTTGTTTAATTGAATACCTAAACATCTTTAGTAATCAGCTTAAACATTATTCATGGATAAACTCCTATTCTAGGTGAGTTTCTATGTGTGTGACCCTATAGGTCCCTTATTATGTTTGTAGTGAATGTCCATAACCAGTTATGACATCACAAGAAAAGAGTTATGCCTAGTCACACATCAATTCTTCCCAAGTAAATGGAAAGTTGGAGAACAACTTCAACCTACAATTTGTGTATGGTGTTTCAATCTTTGTATAGTTCATTTGTCACTGATACCCAGATTGAACTTTAGGCATGGAGTAGTCATCCTATTCAACATTCCATCTTATTTCTTGAACTAGCGCAAACTGTGTGAGATATATGTAAGCTCAGTATCACATATTGATTCACATGTGCATGGCCATGCATTTCTCAGTCTCTCTAATCAAGAGGCCTAGGACATCATACTCCTATAGGAGGGACAAATACCATCTACATCACTCACAGTCATCCCCATGTGTCACAATGTACCTAATCATCATCTTTATGGGAACCCTTATTCATGATCACAATGGATGATGTCAAAGAATATTGAACGTTATGTGATGAGTGTAGTGAATTCAGGTCTAAGAACCACAATCACCACCAACACTATAAGAGATGATCCTGACTACCTATGTATGGTCTCCATGGATCACTCTTATGGTAGGTATGTCTGATACTCTATTCTCTAACAAGTATCTATGTGTTTGGTTTGATATTACATATCATGACTAATGAGATTCTATTATCAACCAACACACATTCCAGTCGTATGTCTCATTACTTTCTATCAACCTTCCACAAGGACATTTGAATAAGGACATAACAAGAATGTATGTACTCTTAACATCTGTATGATCTCATTGTTCAAGTCACATACTTGAAGACATGTATCATTGAGTAATATCATTCTCTAAACATTTATTAAGTTACTTCATTATCTCATAACTGAATGACACTGAATAAATTGGAAGTTTGCCTTTAGTATTAATCAAATCATTTATAATAATGCAATCTCTATGGGAATATATACTAACACAAAAGGGAAACACTGCATAGAAGAGAACTAAAAGAAAAAGGAAGAAAATCAATCAAAGATTAATTTAGTTAAATAAAATTTCCAGAAGTATGGGTTTTACCACCACAAACCCCATAGTTATCTTAGCCACTTTTAATTCATTTTAGATAATTTTAGATTAGTACCACAAAGATCTGTTCCTTTCAGAATCAGATCCCATGGATTAAAATATTCATAGACATGTGGTCTCGGTGTTATGTAAGTCTTGGTTCAATTGTCCAACATGTTCCTATTTGTGGTCTCATCAAGGAACACATTAGTTAAATCTGATGTTGTGGTCCACAAATCCAAGGCCATATCATTTCAAATCATAACAGTCATGGAGTATATTTGATCAGATCAATACCACATTATTAAATGGATAGAAACTTATATTTTATTATCTTTAAGGAGATTACAATTTGCTATGATAAGTTATGGAGATAATGGGGCTAGTCCACATGTCCTGACAATGTAAATACTACTCCATATCACCCATAGAATGAAGTACAAGGATATGGAGAAGAGAAATCATGTTGGGGACACTAGTTGGAGACTCCTTTTTTCCAATCCTTGTTCTTATTCTCTCAGACAACATTCTGAGATGATAGTTTTATTTTTCATGAGTTTGAGCACCCCGTCCTTTTATAGCAGAGGAAGCAGCCTGGGAATCATATAATGAGGCCTGGTGGTGGCTGGAAAATTCCCTAACCAGCGATCCAAACGGTCGACTGGGCAGCCAATCATTCAACTGGCTTATATGCTACGTGATTCTTAAGCATGGAAAGTTGACTGTTTTGCGTGTTGCTTTGGTGCTAAGAAAGTCCAATTGACTAGTTCGAGGCGAGTCAACTTGTTTGGTCATGAAAAACTCACCTTCCTTAATAGGGTTGAGTTGAGAAACTAGGGTCACTACTCAATTGGTTGGCCAATTTTGTCTTCTCCTTTTCTGCTACTGAATCGATAGACCAGAGGGGGCGATTTGATCAACTGGGCGCTTATGAAGGGCTGGAATCAGCCTTTTATTCTTCAATTTTCTTGAGGGAATGAAACAATTCTTGGACTAGTATTGAAGGAGTGACAAGGTACATAGAACCTACAAAATGAGGTCAAAATAATAAGAAATCTAATTAAAGAGATAAAAACAAGAAAATTGCAATTAGATCCAAAAAATGAAGAAAAAGGGACATGAAGTTCTAAATATATAACCTAAACAATGAGATAGCAAGTGATGAATATGCATTCATCAGTCCTTCACCAACATATAATGGATCCCAACACAATTGATATAAAGTATAACTTTTGAGCCCACAAGGTATTATCTGAATATATCAAAGGCATACACACATGCATATATCAAAGGCATACACACATGCTAATAACTCCTTCTTAATAGTTGCATAATTTCTTTGGGATTCATCAAGAGTCTTTGATGCATAATATATTACATGGTATTTCTTGTCTATGCGATGACCTAAGATGGCTCCTACCACATACTCACTAGCATCACACATAATCTCAAATGGTTGAGACCTATATGGTGCTTGAGTAATGAGGGTTGAAGTAAGGACTTGCTTTAGATTGTTGAAACTCTTCATCATTCTTTGTCAAAGTGGAACTCAACATCCTTGAACAATATATTTGTCGTTGGCTTGGCTATCTTGGAAAAATCCTTGATGAACTTTCTACAAAATCTTGCATCACCTAAGAAGGATCTGAATTCTCTTACTATGACTGGAGGGTTAAGTTTAAAAATCACTTCTATTTTTGCCTTATCTACTTTGATTCCTCGATTGTTGACTCCTAGCACAATACCTTCTTTCACCATAAAATGACATTTCTCCTAGTTGAGCACAAGATGTGCTTCTTCACAACAATGGAGAACTAGGGAGATATGCATGTGGCATGAGTCGAATGAATCTCCATAGGTAGAGAAATCATCCATGAAAACCTCCATGATAGTTTCTATCAATCCAATAAAAATGGCTGACATGTAGCATTGGAAAGTGATTAGTGCATTGCAGATCCCAAAGGGCATTCTTATGAAAGCATAGGTCCCAAATGGATATCTAAAATAGTCTTATCTTGGTCATCTAGATGGATTGGAATTTGATAAAATCCTGAGTAACTATTGAGATAGCAAAAATATTCTTGATGAGCTAGGTTCTCCAAGACATGGTCTAGAAAAGTCAAGGGAAAATGATCCTTGTGTGTGGCTTTGTTCAACTTCCTACAGTCAATGCACATCCTGTACTTAGTGATTGTGCGAGTGAGGATGGGTTCACTATTTTCATTGGGTACCATCGTGGTACCTCCTTTCTTTGGAACAATTTGTACTAGGCTCATCCATGGTGAGTAAGAAATAGGGTAAATGATTCCAGAAGTGAACAATTTTACAACTTCAAGATGAACCACTTCCTTCATGTTCTGGTTAAATTTATGCTGGTGTTTTACTGATGGTTTGTTGTCTTCCACTATAGGGATCTTGTGTATGCATAGCGTTTGACTCACCACAATGAGATCACTCATCTTGTAGCCTATGGCTTTTTGCCTTTCCCCGTTCAAACAAAAGTTTTTCTTCTTGCTTAGATGTCAGATCAGAATTGATTATCATTGGACATACCTTTACATCATCCATGAATAAATACTTCAAACCTTCTAGTAGAGGTTTCATTTTCAGTGCTTTAGGTGTTTCATTTGGATCGTCTGTAAGATAGACTACCTTATGTTCTTTGGATTTAGTTGTTGAGTCTTCTACTGCTGAGTCGAGGTGAAGTACACACTACTTCACTTGTTCATCTATAGCATTACATTAGGATTAGTGAGAGTAGTCTCAAGAGGGTCATTAGATTTGGAATCCTCTTGTGTGAGGAGTGACATCTGTTCTACACAATCTAACAAGAAAACTTCTTCTTGCTTGTTTGGCCTCTTTGTGCTGTTAAAAACTCTAAATTCAAGGATTTACTTCTCTAACCTCAAAATTAAGGTTCATGCTTCGACATCAATTAAATCTCTAGTAGTGTCAAGGAAAGTTCAACCACAAATAAGAGGGTACCTGAGATCTTACTTTATGTCCATGACAACAAAATCACATGGGACATAAGAATCTTTTCCCACCTTGATTGGACATCCTGAATAATTCCCATTGGAGTGGTCATTAAAGAGTCAACGAGTTGTATTGTCATGCCATCCAGGAGAAGTTCTGAGAATCCTAGCGTCTTACACATAATATAAGGCATAATGGAGATGCTAGACTTGAGGTCAACTAATCATTTCATACATGTGGAGTTGCCGATGTGGCATGTGATTCCAAAAGAGTTTCAATCCTTTTGCTTCTTTGGCATTTTATTCTAAATTATATTGGATGTTTTCCTGGCAAGCTTGTCTGTCTCATATTCCTTAGTTGTGTATTTCCTTGTGTGGTGCATCTTCAAATAATTTGACCATGCATGTATCCAGCTAAGGCATCTAAGAAAGGAACATCCACATGAAGATTTTTCATTGCCTCCTTGAATTTCATAAAGTGAGTGTCAAGCCGTGTCCACCTTAGGTGGGATTGAATTGAGAATGAAGCCTATAGACTAGTATAACTGGTTTGGCTGCACTCTTCTCTATTATGACTGGTTCCTTTGAGCTAATCTTGTTGGTGTTGTTGGTGTTATTGGTGACTACATTGTTTTGTACTTATGAGTCTTGAGTCATTACAAAATTGTCTTTGTCTGTGCCAATTACAGTGAGCTTGGTAGGTGTTTCTATAAGAACTCTCTCTTATCATGTAGCAATAGTTTAATTATTCATGGTGCTTGGGGTAGTCTTTTGGTTATCTTGCAAATGCTCCTACAGGTGGGAAAGGATTTGTTGAAAGTTGGGCCAATTGAGATTCAGTGACATTTTGATGATTTTGTTGATTCACAATCATCATTTACTGCAATTGCAACATATTCTCAATGGCTAAAAGTTATTATCAAGTGAAGGGGCATTATCATATTATCCCTATTGTTGTTTTTGTTGTTGGAGGAGGATCTAGTTGGGGTTCTAGTACTTCTTGTAATTCCTATTCTAGAAGTTACATTTAAAGTTTCCTTGATTTCTAAAATTTTGTTGTTGGTTGTTCTAGAATCCTAGAGGACCTTATTGTTGATTTCTATCCTGTAAAGCTATTGAGATTTTTCTACTCTTGTAGGATTACCATACTAAAAACCAAGATGGATTCTTGTTTGGTTGGGATAATAGTATATTTGTCCAGGAATACCATGGATGAAGTTCATATCTTCCATTTGATTGTTGTCTCCTTGAGTTGTAGTGTTTCTCATTACCACATCAAAAAGGAAATCAAAACCCAAAGTCAAGTGGGTCAGTGCCCTTTCATGCTTCAAAAAATTACAGTACTAACTTGACTTGTTGTTGTCATGGTGGTGAATTTATTCTTTCATATGTATTGAAGGACGTCTCAAGACTATCTTTCTTGAGTGCCAGTAGCTTTAGAGATTCAAAAATAAACTTCAACTTAGAACTACATTAACACTCCCTTTCATTCTTCCCCAGTTGTCTTGATTTTCAGCTCCAACTGTGACTACCTTCCATGCGCTATCATAACTTTGGCACATGAAGTTTCCTCTAGTTGAGGAGTCTAGAAACTTTTTAATATCATCTTCCACACCTCTATAGAACAAACTGATTAGCTAATTTTCATAAATACCATGGTGTTGACACTTGTGGAGAATCTTTTTGCATCTCTCCCATGCTTCCGCTAGACTTTCCCCTAGTTTTTGTGTGAACTGTGTAATTTGGCCCCTGATGGCATATGTGAGGGAAGGAGGATAGAATTTCTCAAGGAACTTGTTCTAAAGTTGTCCCCATTTGGTGATGCATTAGCCTTACAAAGAATTGCACCAACTCCTTTCTCTATTTTCTAGATAATACTTGAATAGACGGAGTCTAATAGCATCATCATAAAATCCAATTTCTTTTAATTGCACATTGATCCAAACAATTTAGAATGTGCTATTGACAATCTTCTCCTTGTTTGCGTAAGAAGGGATTACTTTGTAGCAACGTAAACCAATACGTTCTGATTTCAAAATTAGGGGCTTCAATAGGAGGTGATTGTACTAGATGTCAAACATTGGTAGCCTTAGGAACTGAGAACTCCCTAAGATCCTTATGTTGCCCAACCTTTTCGGCAGTAGCTTGGCCGCACATATTTCTTCTTGAACAACAACTCAGGCTTCTTGAATAAGACTCCCTCCCTATGTTTCAATGTCTAGGTTTACCCTTAGGGTTATTTCCTCCTCAACCATTCTGGTTTGGTTTTCTTTGCTCCACCGGTGAAAGGTTCAGTCTGTCTCAGGATCAAAACTTGATACAAGATGATGATATTGGAGTGTCACATGCACTAGTTTGTGATTTCTAAGATGGAAAGAATTTTCAAAATTTAGGTGGATGTAAAAGGATAAAGTTCAAGTGAATATTCAATAGTATCAATGATAAAAATAAAATCCTAAATTTAACCTAATATAACTGGAACAACTAGATGATTTTGTTGTACCCAACAATGACAATAGAATTTGATGTGCATTTTATCGCACTAATAGATTCATCTATGATTGAAATCCCTAAGTTTTACCAAAATAACAGTCAATAATACCACCTACAAGCAGACATGTCTTATCACAATATACTTAAGGATCAAATCCATAAGGGAAACCTTTTTGAGAATCATTCTATCTTGTAACCTTTTGAACTAAGACTGATGTTTAAAACCAAGAGTCGATATTGGGTTGTAAAGAGAAGTAAAAGAGAAGGATTAAAAATAGGTTTAGATTAATGATGGGAGTCACTGTGTGGAATAGGGTTTCACCACCTCTACATGTACAAGCATATTCATCACATATCCAAGCTTGATAAAACCATTCAACTGGAGAAAAATCAAGATTCCATCCGTTAGGTGAGGGAAGTGGCATAGATAATTTTGTCATCTTGATGCCTTATTACTCACTGATCATGTATATACTGCTCTTGAGACATTCCTTCCGAAGTTCTCAACCAGGAATCAACCAATTTAATCGATATTCAAAACCTAAGCATTGAAGTTCTTGCAGCATGGGAATGTAATAGACCATATAGAGTAGGTGATCAATCCACAAAACATGCATTAAATGATTAACATTGAATTGAAAGAGTTATATACAAGCCATGGTGCATAAAAATGGACATGTAAGAATGAGTAGAGGGGCTAGTCCTTGCACACCACTAAGAAAGACTTCTCGCTCTTCATGACAAGAATATAGAAAACAAGGGAGAAGGAAGGATTATCCATCATCACGATAAAGAAGAGAACAACTACCTGGTATAACAGTTGTTGTGTAATGATCGAACAGTAAAGCAGGCAAAACCACCTCTCTACTAAAAATGGTAAATAAAATCCAATGAATAGCAGCAAAAGATTAAAATTTTGACTATTTTCAATTTCATAAAGGGTACGTCAAAATTTTCCCAATAAGGGGGTACATGCTTTATACAAATAAATGATGTAAGTAGAGGGAAACTCAACTACATCAATATGTCTCCAATAAAATAACTTGACAAATAGTCCATGATGGAATGATGAACTCCTCCTAGTCTTAGGCTGGTTCACCATGCTCCTATTCTGCACTCTGATCCTAAACTTGGGTGGTTGGGATCACCCAACAAGAGGAGAATAAAGTATGTGTCAAACAAAGGAATAAGGACAAGCATAAAGTAAAGTATTGCATGATAAAGAACTACTATGGTAAGAGGGTCAAAGGCATGAGGCAAGTAAATAAATAAGAATTATGCCAAGTCATGTAATAATAAAGTTACATGCATGATTTAATATGACTACATTAAGCTAACATAGGGTTTAGGCACCTACCTAACCTCAACCTCTGGGTGAGGGAGAGTAACACATTCCCAAGTACCCTAATATATATAAAATGAGGAGAGTGGTCACATTTCCCTGGGCTAAATAACACATTTCCACTATGGGTGATTTGTACTCATGTACACTACATTAGTTAATTAGTCATTTACATCATCATGCTAGAATAATTTAATGGCATATTTAAGAAGTTGAAAACTTTTCAAGTGGGGTCAAATACCCTAGAATAATTGAAGTAAAGGTGCCACAAGAAGGCAATAAAGAGAATAAGGGCTAAGACAATGCCTCATTGGAAATATTAGGGTTGGATATCAAAATGCCCAACTTAAGGACAAGTGTTCAAACTCATATCTAAATATGATTGCACATGCACATGCCTCAATATAGAATTCTAGTCATCACTTTGATCACTAAGTTTATTCCAAGATCACTTTATCCTAGTTACAATTATATCACATGTATTAAGGTTTAGAAAACATATTGTATAAGAAAAACCCTAATTTTCGACCTTCTATGAAAATCATCAATTTAGGACTCAAAACTTGGACCAATTGATTACTTGGATTCTCGTGATTAAGAAAACATATTTATTTCTTAAATTTGGAGTTAAAATGAATTAATTATATATTTTAAGACTGTTTATATAATTAAAATGGTTTTTATAATAAACATCAAAATAGGGATGCAATTCAATGCTTAAAAGCCTTAAATTCGTATTCCTTGTGAAAATTTCTTTCCAACAAGTGTTTATTAAAATTTTTTTGACCATCCCACGATTTATTGTGAATTATATAAAATCAACCATTGATAATTCAAGGAAAATCCATGTCAGTTAGTGGTCAATGGACTTGGGCCCGCGCTGACTTGGGCCAATTGGCACCTGCCAGCTTGCAAAGTGGGGCTATCCCATAGTGATAAAAAAAAGTAACATGCTGAGCGTACCCTTGCGAGTTGAATCAGTTGATTTATGTGGTGGGAATACTAAGGTCATTTAATGACTTGGGATGTTCCTCTCACATTCCATGGTGAGAGCTTCCCACCTACGAGGTGGATCAGTGATTCAAAGCCTAAAAGAGAGATCGTTTGCATAACAACTCGGACTGTTGGCAGATTCCTTGCTCGTTGTCGATGCCAAGGGTTCAAGGTTTAGGGCCTAAGGCTCCATGAACATTGCCACACTAGCTCCAGGCCGTGAGAAAGAGGGCAGGGCTTTGAGTTTTCAAAACCATAGAAAACCAGGAGATAAGACTCCAATTAAGTCTCAAAAATGCTTGAGGAGGCAATTTGATGCCAATCGAATCATTCCCAGTCTCGTGGGCTCACCGAGTCACCATGGCAACCTAGCGCCAATGGGGATGGAAATTGAATTATAGGTTACAACATTTGGGGGCAAGTTGAGCTGAGAAGATGAAAGGGAATTGAAGAACATGGTTCAGGGAAGCTTACCCGTGCCTTAATTAGAAGAAGTCTGGTGAAGGGTGCTGGGGTGAGGTCATCATCGCTAGAGAAATAGAAGGAGAAGGTCAGGGGTCTTTGGGGTAGATGAGGGACAATTGAAATAGGAGGAAGACTTGTGGACTGAGGGTGCTCGACGACTTGTTAAATAGGCAAGAGGGGGGTCATAGTACCATCTGTAACTCAGGTGGTGCAGGGTGTGAGAAACCGTATTGGGCGTTTCATCTATGGTCCAAGGGAGTGAATGAGACAGGGCTCATTCAAAATGACAGAGAGAGACAGATCTAAAGGAGAAAGAAAATCGAGAAACGATGCATCATAGAGGGAGAACGAGATCACATAGTGAATCCATTGCTGGTTCGCAGATGAAACAGAGGAAGAGGATGACACCGCGGCTGTCAGATCGGATCTTAGATCTCATGATTAAATCTCAGCCATCAGAACACGTGCTTGAGAGGCAATCTAAATTGAAGTAACGCATGACAACAAACTATAGGGAATTAAATGCATTAAATGCAAATCAAATTAAAACCATAGTTATACTATAATGAATTCTTATAAAATCGATTTGGGGGGTCAAACAATGACCAATTGACCCCAAATTTGAACCATAGGCTAATACTAATGCCTAGATTAATCCTATAAATTAGATTTTTGTTTTGCAAAGCTTTGGTCCTTAATCACCATATTGTCCATTAATGTATACATTAATGTATTTTAATAGGTGAATTAATATGAAAAGACATTTCTTAGCAATTCCTTAAGTAGAAATTCGAAATGGACATTATAAACTCATTCAAGAGTCATGTCACATCCAAGGATACTTTAAAGATATGTTCACAACACCTACACAACAGACTACTCAACACATTACAATGCCGACAACCTTCAAAAGACTAAGCAACAACCTACTCAGGAAGTTTTCTTCAGTTCCAATCGAACACAAAATATGGAAAATTATAAAAGAAGAAGATCCCTACAAAGCAGCAGGGCCGGATGGGACTGATAATCTTTTCTTAAAAAAACAATGGAAAAATATCAGAAGTTCAATTATGAAAACCGTTCACAATATGCTCAATGGTCATCCCATTGATGAAGCACTAGCTAATTCGACCATTGTACTAATTCCCAAGTGCAATAATACAATGAATTGCAGCCAGCTAGGACCTATTTCCCTGAATAATACCATCATGAAGATAGCATCTAAAGTGGTGGTGGAGCGAGTCAAGCACCATATCCCCAAGTGGATCTTGCGAGTCCAAATAAGCTTTGTGCCTGGTAGAAGTATAACAGAAAACATAATTGTGGTCCAAAAGTTAATTCATAATATGCAAAGGAACTCAAGTGCATCCTATATGGCTATTAAAGTGGACCTTTGTAAAGCTTATGACAAACTTTCTTAGGACTTCATCAAGGATAAATTGGAAAAATTAGCCTAACCAAGCAACATTCAAACTTACATTATGAATTCATTGCATGCAGGTTGAACTAGTATACTCCTAAATGGGGAGACTCTCCCACCTTTCAAAGCATCTAGGGGATTGCAACAAGGATATCCCCTCTCCCCCTACCTCTTCATGCTATGCATGGAGAGATTCACACAGTTGATCAACAACTCAGTGAACAATAAAAGATGGAAACTGGTGAAAATTTCACAACAAGGTCCGACTATATCCCACATCATTTTTGTGGATGATATTGTTATCTTTGCCCACGCCTCGCTGGAACAGATAACCACCATCAACAATTGTTTCAAGGATTTTGAGGCGGCATCCGGTCAGCAAATATCGATTAAAAATTGAAAATATTCTTCTCTAAATCTGTTAACCATACTCTGCGTACACAGATATGTCAAGCCAGTGGAATTGCTGAAACCCATGATCTAGAAAAATGTATCTTCAAAGGTAAATGGATGGGCGACTAAGACACACTGTCACTGGCAGGTAGGATTTGCCTGACTAAATCAGTCCTCACATCCTTACCTACATACACCATGCAAACAACTATGCTACCTATCTCCGTCTGCAACAAATTGGACAAGACCATTCAAAATTTTGTGTGGGGAGGGGGGCATAAAGATCACCCAACTACCTTAGTGTCCTGGCAAAAAGCTACATCCAGCATGGACGACGGAGGATTGGGAATCAAATCAATGTCGGATTGGAACAAAGCACTCCTTTGGAAGAACACATGGAATCTCCTTAATGGAAAATCTTCCCTTTGGAGGGAGGGACTACAAAACAAGTACAAACATTACAGTAACCAGAAATGCAACCGTGCTACACCTTTTTGGAGAGCCCTTTTCATGGGCAAGGATTTTGTTATATCAAACTACATCAAAGCAGTGGGTGATGGCCTGGACACATCTGTTTGGACGCACAAATGGGTGCCAGGATACAGTAAACTTGAAGACATATGTACAAGACATATCTCAGAAGATATCAAAGACATGAAAGTCTCCAGCATGGTGAACCTCAATAACGAGTGGTATGTTGAGTTCCTAAATGAATACCTTCCACCAACCTGCATACAGAGCATAACTAGCTTACCTGTACCTCATCCTGATTATGGGCATGACATGTGGAGCTAGAAGTATGACACCAGGGGGAAGTATTAATCTAAAATAGCATACGATATGATCCACACCAGGGGAATCGATCAACAAAATGATATGTGGCTGAAAATCTAGAAAATACAAGCACCTACAAAAGTAAAAACCTTCTTATGGCTAGTTGCACATGAATCCATAATGACAAATATATGAAGGAGACAACGAAAGTTCACAGACTCATCAGTCTGCCCAAGATGAAACAACTATGAGGAATCAACACTGCATGCTCTAAGAGACTGCTCGTACGCCGCCGAGGTTTGGCACCAAGCAAATTTTCTGAACATCTCACAAGCAAGTACAGGAATAGAGTTTAAAATCTGGCTATCAAAGATACTGAAGGAAGATATGAAAGTGCAGTACACATTCACTCAGACCTGTTGGACAATATGGAAAGCTAGAAACATGTCAGTGTTTTAGAAAGTTATCCTTCCCATGAGCCGCCAAATTCTTCAAATCACATGCCACATCAATTTAATAATAGAAGCATGAAGCAACATGGAAGAATCTCACAATAACGCTAGTATAAATGAATATGCTCTACCTTAGAATGATGAAAGGCAAACTATATGTGTGACAGATGCGGGTGTCCATGGAAACACTGCAGCAATAGCGGTAGTAGCCATCAACCACAATGGGAGGTGGCTAGGGGGATGCACGAAGAAGATCAAGGTCCAATCTGTAGTTGAGGCGGAAATAAGAGCTCTACATCTGGCTGCATTTGTGAGCAAAGAAAATTGTGTAGCTTGCATTGAGCTGATATTAGATAGTGTTATGGCAGTGCATACACTAAAGGACATAGCTGCGAGTGCACCGACTATTCGATGGTGGGTGATGGAAACTCAAGCATTACTTGCTGATACTCAGGATGCTACCATCACGAAGGTGAATAGAAATGTCCTTCACCTGGTGGACGTCCTGACCAAACACCACTTCAAAACCTTCTAGGATGATCGGTTATATATCGATCCTCCCCTCAACCCTGTGGGTCACCCTCTCCCCTATTCAATCTGTAATGGTAGGAGTCCTACCAAATTGAAGTTTTCAATAGGCTTACCTTGTGATAATTGGCATTTCCATGCAAGAGGAGAGCAGGTTGAATAATAGCATCTCCTGACTTAACAAAAAAAAGAGTCATGTCACACCTTCGATTCTCCTTTTTATTTATTTAGTAACATTTAGGAGGAGAGAGAGAGGAAAGGGTTTATTATCTCATTAACTAACCCAATTTCACATTAATTCTTATCCCAAAAAGCCATAAAAACTCTAAATTAGTATAATCTACTGATTATCTCTCATTAATGGTCATTTTGCATTATTAGACTCTAATTAACACACTATTTGAGATATTTGTGCAAAAACCCATTCATTGAAATGAATGTGGGTAAATATAGTTCAAACCATTAAAGGTTGCTCAATTTCAACATTGAGGCAAATGAGGATGGAAAAGATAGGAAAATTTAGGGAAAAGGAAATTAGGATATGAAGGAAATAAAATCTTGAAAATGGGTTAAATTGTGATTGAATTCAAGATTCAGTATGTTACACAGACCCACATCCCAAGGCTCTATTAAAGTTTTAGGAATGACAAATGGCCCCAAAGACCACCGCTAACCTTAACTGCATGCTTTGTCCTCACTCACGCATAAGCCAAGATAAACTTTCTGATTGGTCCACCCATCCTAGTACTACTTTGGGCTGAGCACACTTAGTTGCAGAGTTCTTTGGTGATGAGCTCCCTGAAAAGGAGGTGCACATTAGTGATATGTGTATTACAATCATTCCTTTTAAGATCATTGTATTTGAGGCCTCAAATCTTGGGATGTTACAATCTCCCCCACTTAGACTCTTGACGTCCTTGTCAAGGCTCACTAAATGTCTGCATAATATTTCCACATTTTAGTGTAGATCCAGAATGACCCATGGACACCTAGCTCCCAATCACATAATACCAGTGCAAGGGTGGCTACATCACCATGGATATCCCTTTCCAACATGCCTAGACCGCACTACTCAAGATTGGCATGCCACATGCCCATGTGGCCCTACGTACTAGAGGGGTTATGGATTTGATACCATTTGTAATGCTCAAACCCCATGACCCAAGTCTCTAGTATAGTTTTAGGAATGACGACTAGCCGCACAGACCACCACATGCCTTAATTACAACATTTTTCCTCACTCACACACAAGCCAGGATAAACTTCCCGACTGGTCACCCATCCTAGTACTACTCTTGACTAAATAGGCTTAACCACAAAGTTGTTTAGTTATGTGATCCCTGAAAAGGAGGTGCACCTTGGTGATATGGGTAGTCCAATCATTCCTTTGAATATCATTGTATCTGAAGCCTCATATCCTGAGATGTTACATGTTGTCTTCTACCCGATGAAGGGGAAGGTACATAAGAAGAGGAAGGGAGTACCAATGGTAGGCTTTAAATCCCCTATTCGTCTCTCAAATCTATCTAAATTGAACTTTGGTTCATCATAAGATGAGCCTTGATGGAGTGGAGATGGGGTAGAAGCACTGCAACAACATAACAGAGGTAGTAGATGGAGAAAAAGCTAATGACAATGGTCTTCCTTTGGCTAGGCATGGAGCGGAAGCCTAGCGACATAATGGAGTGGAAGTGATCCCCCTCAATGGAAGAGGGATAATTTATTTATAGGTTCTAGAGTACGGAGCAGTAGGGGACTCTTCAGGGTGCAATGTTGCTTTCCTGTCGGCCGACAAGAGTAGGAACGTCATTGATAAAAAAAGTAGTCTTCATTGGGCTAGAACTTCATTGGGTCAAGCTTGCAGGAGCTTCATCGTCATCGAGCCCAACTTGTTGATGCGTCATTGGGCCCTGGGAGTAGTGAACTTGTTAGTCATTGCGTGTTGGGAAGTTGTTAGTCTCACTCTATTGGGTTGTTGATCGACAAGTGTAAAGATCTCTAACTGACCATCAGTCAATGAGACTGGAAAGCGTAGAGCGTAGGTGTTGTGATTGTGTCGGTCGACATGTTTTGGGTCTTGTTGGGAGAGGGCAGACGAAGAAGTAGACTGGCAAGGTGGTAGTTTGTAGGGTTTCATCATGTCTATGATTCCGTTAGGCTATGACTGATGGGTCAACAACTAGTGAGTTATCGGTCGATGGGAATGTTGCGTTAGATCGATACACCCCATAGGGGGGTTATTGTTGTGCCATCAGGCAATGTCAGAATGTAGGCCTAGGTTGATGAAGGAACTGGCCATGGATAAATAGGTTCAAAATATCAAAAACTTCTTTGTCTCTCTATTCTATTAGTGGGACCACAATGGCCTAAGCTAGTGCACATACCATGAAGCTTAATCCTGCCATGTAAACCAATGGATTCGATCAAAACCTTAATTGTTTACATAAATTTATGGAAAGCTATATAGAAGAAAATTCAAAAGTAAGCTGAGGGATTTAAGTGCAAAATTGGACTAAATGTGCAACTACAACTAATATGAATATGCATTCATTAGATTCACATCCCCAAATCTTCATAAAAGACATATTGGGACATTTCCTAGTCCATATCTCATATGGTGTCTTTTGAACTAATTTACAAGGTATGTGGCTGAGTGTAAACACTACTTTTTTCGAGCATATCCCCAAAAGAAAGTTGGAAGAATGAAAAAACTCATCATAGATTGTACCATGTCCAATAGGGTACAATTACTTCTTTCTGATACACCATTATGTTGTGGTGTTCCAAGTGGAGTCCATTGTGATACAATACTACAATCCTTTAGAAGGCCCTCAAACTCTTGACTTAAGTCTTCACCATGTAATCTCATCAACATACTTTAATTCTTTTACCAAGTTGATTTTATACTTCATTTTTGAATTCCTTGAACTTTTCAATGGATTTTGACTTGTGTTCATTAGATATACATAGCCAAATCTACCGAGGTCATTAGTAAATGTGATGAACTATTGGTACCCATCTCTAGCATTTGTGCTAAAAGGTCAACATGCATCAGTATGTTTGAGTCCTAATAAGTCACTTTCCCTTTCATAGTTTCCAATTAAGGGTGTTTTTATCACCATGCCTAATAAATAAGATTCACATATCTCAATTGATAAAAAATGGAGTCTAGGTATCAATCTTTATGGATTCTAGAAATGCTCTTCTCATTTATGTGGCCTAGGCGACAGTGCTATAGATAATTTTTGTTTGAGTCATATAGTTTTGGCCTTTTAGTATTTATGTTATAGATATTTGTCTCAAAATCTAACAAATAAAGAACATAAGACATAGAGGCACTTCCATATAAGATCTCATCTTTAGAAATAAAATATCGACAATTTTTATTTGAAATTTAAAACCACTATTGTCCAAACATGAAACAAAATTGATGTTCTTGTTTATGGTAGGTACATAATAGCACTTATCTAACTCTATTTCAAGCCCACTAGTCATGATAAAAGGTAGGTTCCTATAGCAGTGATATCTCACTCCATTTGCTACACATAGATCCACCTACCCTTTCTTCAAGGGTGTACTTCTTTTTAAATCCTACATATTTGAGCATATGCGAGATCCACATCGGGTATTTTATACACATGATAAAGAAGTAGATAAGTATATTTCTATAACATATATGAAGTGGATATCTCTATTCCCTACTTCTTGTTCTTCAGTTCCTCAAGGTATAGAAGACAATTTCTTTTCCAATGTTTGGTCTAGAGAGAATGGTGACAATTTCCTCCCTTAGCCACTCCTCCTTTTGCTTTAAATGCATACAACTTTTGTACACTCTTAGAATATTTCTTGACTTTTCCTTTTTCCTTGCACTTTGACTTTCCTTTTTTGACAATCAACACATAATCTGACTTATATTTCATTTTCCCCTCAGTTATGTTCAACATGGAAAATAGCTTTATCAATAGATAAATAATTTTTTCCATGTTCCAGTTCATGAAAAATTGTTTGTATGAATATGTAATGATTGTAGAATCACATATCTGGCCAACCCTTGACATAAAGGAAGTCACAGTCTTATAATAATTCCCACATACTTAATTAACTTGAGTAAATGGGGTCCAACTACACCACCTTCCATAATCTAGCACTTTAGCAGTGCCTTGGAGATATCATGCATTTCTTACCTTTTTTATTCTTGATACATGTTCCTGAGATGTATTATCATCTCAATCACATAAATATTCTCATTTTGCTTTTGAATCTCATGATTCATGGAGCAAAGCATATGTTATTGATGTCCATTGTGTCATCATAATGCTTCTTGTGAGATTCTCTCCCCCCAGGCACATTGGGAGTTGGTTCATTAGGTACTGATGTGTCAAGGACAAGGAGCTTATGCTCATGTGTGAGAATAAGTCTCAATATCCTAAACTAGTAATTAAAGTTATTCCCCTTTCATTTTTCATTTTTTGTTTTCAAGGATTGGTCATAGTGAAAAAGGATTATTTGTGTTTACCATTGATCTAAATAGAAAATATTTGCATGAGTCAATAAATTAATTTTAGTTAAAAAAATCTTATTTTGATAGAACCAATTTGGAATTTAATACTGGATTCATATTTTATTAGATGATAAGTTAGCTTTACTCTCTGGGTAGGCAACATTTTCCAATTTAATCTAATACAAATATTGATAGATGGATCCATAACTCTTTGTCATAATCAACTTTTTGTATCTAGATGTTTAATCTTATTAAGGTCACACAGTTAAGTCAAAATCCAAAAGCTAATACAATAAAATATGCACCCTACTTTGGCAGACCCACATATCTATTCTCACACTTCCATCAGATAGACAATGCGTCATGCTTTGGCATGCCCACACTTTTTTATCAAGCTTTTCATGTGTATTGCTTATTGGAAAGTATCTAAGATGTAATGTCTATATGAGTTTTTTTAAATATTTACATATACATATCCACACACCACATACTTATAGTCTGTAGAATATACATATTATATCAACAATCCTTACTCATAATCATATACCATATGCCATTGGTTGTGGCCACACTAATGTGACCCCTTGGAGACACAAAGGATTACTATCCACCTAAGGTCCATTGCATCACATGCATCATCAACTTGCATTTGTGTATTGAAAGGCTCCATGATTCTCCTTGGATCTTCATGGTTGCCCCATCATGCTAATTCCTCTAGACCCTATTCTATTCCTATCTCTATTACATAATATGTAGAAACCTTGAGTTACATTCAAGGAGAGTAAGGAGGAATAGAAACCATTCCATGTGGAATAAAAGGATGAGGCTCGGTAAGCAAGTTGAATACTTGTGAACAAGAAAAAGCTCCATCCATATTCAACACACAAAAGGGTATTTCACCATAACTATGCACACATCCACCAAACAAAACATAGTCAATGTTGATGAGTATCATTTATAAATATACATATCTCATATAAATATTGTATCTTTTCATATGGGACAATCCCCAAGGATGTATGTGGAGTTAAAAAGAATACATGTTAATAGTAAATTGTTCACATGATATGTAACAACACTATGGCATAAAAGAAAATCCGATCAAATTGATTTTGAATCCCAATATATTGTAGATTTATGCGGTGATGATACCACTGTAGGAGTCCCCACATAGAGAGAGACAGTGGCAAATGTAGTAGAAGCCGTAAATAATTCTTTTATCTCTCCACATATCCATCCATGGATCTCATCAACAATGAAGGTTTGTGAGTTTATACCTTCATCGTAGAGTAGATTTCGAGACGAAGCTCATGAGAATAGAAAATAAAGATGATGATGAAATCCATCTCCTAATGTGGCCACCAAAGCATATACATCTCTATGTCATCCACTTGAATGATAGGAAACTCCATGTTGCATTCCATGAGCCTATGTCAAAGGAGTTCCCTTTCTATTTGCGACGTGATAATGTTGTACAACCTCTCCTCTCCCCTTCTTTCCTTTATGGTAATGACCTTTGGTATGTATGTCCAGAGAGCCAATCATATGATTATTGTAATGACATATCTTGTAGATATTTTGATTAATAATAAACGAAATCTTTGTCTATATGTTTGTGAAGTTATGAGATAATAATATAACATGATAGATGTCTAAAAAATGATGTTACTCAATGACATATGTATTTAGGTTGAGGACCTAAACAATGAGATTATATGTATGATAAGAGTACATACATTCTTTTTATGTCCCTAGTTAGATGTTATTATCGAAGTTAATAGACAACAATAGCACATATGATGACAGTGTGTGTTGGTTGATGACAGAATCTCATTAGTCATGATATGTGATATCAAACCAAGCACATAGGTACTTGTTAGAGAATAGAGTATTAGACAAACCCACCTTGAGAGTGATGCATGGAAACCATTGAATGGTAGTTAGAATATACTCTCATAGTGACATTGGTGATTGTGGTTATTAGACTTGAAGTCACACTACACACATCACATGTCTTTCAATGTACTTTGATATCATCCAACATGGCCTTGAATAAGGGTTTCCATAAAGGTGATGCTCAGATACATTGTGATACGTGGGGAATGACTGTGAGATATATAGATGGGATCTGTCCCTCCTACTAGACTTAATATCCTAACCACTTGATAAAAGAGACTGAGAAATGTATGAACATACTCTAGGGAATCAATATATGATATGTATACTCACATGTATTTCAGATAGTCTACTCTAGTTCAAGGAACATAGATTGAGTGTTGACAGGATGATGTTTCCATGCCTTGAGTTCAATCTGGATATTAGAGACAAAGGAACTATATGATCACTATAACACTAATGATTATTGTAGGTTGAAGTTTTTCTCCAACTTTCTGATTACTTGAGTAGCAATGACGTGTTTATAGATACCACTCATTGCTTTTGATGCCATAAGTTAGTTATAGACACTCACTGCCAATGTAACTTGGGACCTATAGGGTCACACACATAGGATACACTTGGAATCAAAGTTTACTCATGAATAAAGTTTAACTTGATTATTAAAGTGTTTAGGTATTTACTTTATATAAGATTGGATGAAAATTGGTTGAATTGGAATATGAATCAAACGGTTCAAAATATAAACCAATTGGTTCAAATTTTGAAACGATAAGTTCAGATTGTAAATTGCTTGGTTCAAAGATCAATAAGATTGGATCATGGGTTGATACTAGTGTCATGTTGTGCATTAATAATCTCATTAATGCCAATACATTTGCAAATAGAAAATAATGTGAACTAGATGATTCGTGCTGAAGCGACCATTTCACAGGTGAACCGATCGGTTCATGGTTTGCAACTTCTAGAAAATTCATGAAATTCCGTCTCTACGACTCCCAATTGATCTGGAAATTACCCTCCTATAAATTGAGGGGCATTCAAGGCTTTCAATAGACACAAAAACACGCTCTAACAATTTTTGTCCTCACACAGTTGTGGCAACATGAGAGCCCAAGAAAGTCTTACCCCTACAAGGGAGAGACAACAAGGGAGAGCAGTCAACACTAGCACATTGAAATCGAAGGACAACCCTTCCTATCAGTTCTAAAAGAATGAAAGGAGTTCCCTGTGGCCTGCGTGGACTATGTAGAGGTGTGGAGACTGTTGCCACCTTCTAGGATGATGTCGTCAACCTCCATCCATGGTGCTACACCACTAGGCCGCTGCCAACAATCATTTGTGTGCTACTTGTAAAAGAAGTACGCCGCTACAAGGATAGTCAGTAGACGTGTTCTAGGACCAGGTATATGCCTTGAAACCTTCCTTCCCAATCCATAATTGTTGGTGCGATCCACTGGTCAAAGGAAGCATGGTAAGAAACTTTTTGTTTCTGCTGCCATCTTTTTCACCATATTTCCCTACAATGATGGTGGTCAAATGCCTCTCAAAGGTGCCTCCTTTTTCTTCATAAGTGTTGTCAAAAGTTGTCAAAAGGTGTTAGAAAAGTGTGTTCACCAAACCTTGACCATCATAGACATATATAATAGAAAGGTAGGGAAGCATGATTTTTTATAAACCCTGGGAAACAAAAAGGCACAACAACTATTTTGCAACAATTGCTCTTAGATAGTCACGTTAGTTGACTAGACTCAGTCCAATCACTGACCAGGCTATCAAGCTAAACTACTGAACCTAGTTTGGTCAAGTGATTGGACCCAATATAGTCAGTCGATCAGCCTGGTCCAATCAAGCTATTGGACACAATGCAGTTGGTCAACTAGGCTCATTGGAATTGTGATTTAGACACCATCCGGTCGATCAAATAGACTCAATCTTGCTGGCCAACTGACATGCCAATCTACCAATCAATGATTTAATCAATTACTAAAACCTTTAAGCAAGCAATTGATCATATGCCCATGAATATACTCCTCTTCCATATGAATCCTATTGCATATGACCCTATAGGATCCAAATTATATTGGTAGTGAAATCAATAATCATTTCATAGACATGATTGATATCTGGTAAGACTTCATTACCACTCATGAATTGGAGAAGTTGGAGAACAACTTTTGAATAGGATTGTGATTAGTGTAACAATGACCATATAATCCTTTGTCATACAAACACACACACATATATATATACATCCAAATTTTAACTGAGACATGAAATTGTCATCCTCTTATCATTCGATCTATGTTCCTTGAACTAGAGTAACTATTCAAGATGAGATCCATGTCATATATTCACTCACATGAGCATGTTCATGCATTTCCATAGTATTTCCTATCAAGTGGTCATGATATCACTCCAAAGGAGGGACAAATCCCATCTACATCACTCGTAGTAATACACAAGTGTTACAATGTACCCAATCACTACCTTTTTGGCAACCCTTATTCACAGTCATGTTGGGATAGTGTAGAAGTATAAAGAACAACGTGTGATCACTATAGTGACTTTAGGTCTAAGGATTACAATCACCACTATGACTTTGAGATATGACTATGACATGTCATTATATGACTTACATGTGCCTTTATCAAGGTTGGTATATCCAGTACACTTGTTCTCTAACAAGTACCATGCATCTAAGTTGATATCCAATATCATGATTGAAGAGACATATTCATTACTTAGCATACATACTAATCTTATGTATTATTTGTTATTCCACAATATCCATAATAAAAACCGACTAGGGTCCTAACAAAATGTGTACTATGAAATATACATATGATATCACGTTTAGGTCCTCAACCCAAACCATATGTCATTCATTCAAAATATTCTTCGGAAATTAGTAGGTTTATTCTTTATCTTAATATTGAAACGAAAATAATAAGTGGAATTATCTATTATTAATAATCAAATCAGATGCAACATATCTCTTTTACAAACACCCTATGATGGACTTGGGGAATATAACTAACACAAAGTCCATACACTAATGGTAATTCAAATATACCACCACAACATCAAGAAAAATTGGTCCTTAGGTGGAGTACTAATGAGAAAATGGAATCAACACCTTGTCATACTCATAGTTAGGATTGGAAACAAGATGAAGAGATTTTTGAATAAGATAATATGGAAGAGTGAGGTAGGTCATTAAAGAGGTATTTCTTAGTCTTTTACTTATGATGGACACTTTATGTTGGAATCTTTGGGGCATTGGTAATACACCTACACAAAATCTGTGTAAACTTGGTAAATCATTGCCATATGAAGATGTTGGTATGTATGCCCAAAGAGACAATCATATGATGATTGTAATGGTATAACATGTAAATGATTTGATTAATTAGAAAGGCAAGCCTCCAATTTATTTTGTATATTTAGTTAGGAGATAATGAATAACATAATAAATGTCTAGAGAATGATATTACTCAATGACATATGTCTTCATGTTGAGGACCTCAACAATGAGATCATACATATGTTAAGAGTATATACATTCTCATTATGTCCCTGATCGGTAGTTATTGTTGAAGGTAGATAGACAACAATAACACATAAGATCAGAGTGTGAGTTGGTTGACGATAGAGTCTCATTAGTGATGATATGGAAATATCAAACCAAGCATGTAGATACATGTTAGAGAATAGTGTATCAGACAGACCCACTGTGAGACTAATGGAAGCCATCATCATGGAAGTCATAGTCAGTTCTCAAAGTGATGGTGGTGGTTGTGGTTCTTAGACCTGAAATCACTGCACTCATCACATGTTGTTGGGTACACTTTAACATCATCAAACACAAACATGGAATATGGATTGTTATAACGGTGATGATTGGGTGACTTTGACACATGGGGTCTGACTGTGAGTGATAGAGATGGGATTTTTCCCTCCAACATGGGTATGATATCCAAAGGCATCTTGATTAGTGAGACTGAGAAAAGTATGACCATACATGCGTGAGTCAATATGTGATATTGAGCTTACATATATCTCATACAGTCTACTCTGGTTCAAGGAAAAAGATTGAATAATAATGAGGATGACAACTCCATGCTTCTAATTCAACCTGGATATCAGTGATAAAGGAACTATACAAACACTATAAAACCATACATAGATTGTGGTTGAAGTTGCTCCCCAACTTTCCATTCACTTGGGTAGCACTAATGTTCGACTATGCACCGCTCATTGCTTGTGATGTCATAAGATAGTTATGGACATTCACTGCTAACGTGATATGGGACCTATAGGGTCACACACCTAGGAACTCATCTAGAAGAGGAGTTAAATCTTGAATGATGATATAATTGATTACTAAAGTGTTTAGGTATTTCCATTCACGCAATGGATCAACTGACTAGACTTCCAAACAATCTGTTCAAGTGTTGAGACACCCGTTTGGAGTGGGAGAGCAGGTTGGTGACAACGGGAGGGACAACTCCTTCCTGTCTGTTCTGGAAGGATGACAAGAGTTCTAGTTGGTCCATGTAGACTACTGTAGAGGCAGGAGTCCTTTGGTTGCTAGGGGTCAACATCAACTCAGAGTCTGTGGCGAGATCTGAGGAGTCACTACAACAGTTGTCTGAGTCTGCTGTCTATGTAAGAGCATTCAAATGAGTCCAAGTGCATCCAGGAGCTACACAGATACCATCCAAGATATAGTGCGCATCTACATCAGCGAAGATTGTCACTGGACTTTCTCTAGGACCATGTATATCTTCGTGAAACCATCCTTCCCACTATTGGTTAATGGAAAATATGTTAGTATTTTTTTGGTTTCCGCCGCCTCTCTGATGCCATACTTCTCTACAATGGTATCAGATCCACGTCAATTAATTATGTTTTGGGATAATTGATATGATCAGATTTTTGGTTTTACCGTGTTTATTTATTGCATGCAATGTGAATATTTAAACATGTTGATGTGCACGTCCATCTAAATCACCACATAAGAACCCAAACAAACATATATATATGCATGTATATATATATATATATATATATATATATATATATATATATAATATGCAATTTACATGGGTCACCATAAAATTGGTTTTGATGGTGGATGTGAAGCATGGTTATGGCCAAAACCCCATATCTGTAAGTGCATATTATTTATTTTGTTATTAATCGGTCTATGTACCGAGCCTCTCTTGTCTTTCCAAATGTAAATCAATGCTCTTCTTCATATTTATCCTCGAATGTAAATCGACGTTTTTCCTACATACAATATAATAAGAAATATGATAGTTTTAATTTATGTTACGATGTAAGATGATAATCTTCACAAAAAAGAAACAACTGGCTCTTGATATGACCTGATCGACTGGAGGACCGAGGAGGCCATACGATAGGAGAATGAACCGATTGATTGGTGGCCCAACCGATCGGCTGGAGGTGTCCAGACACTGCTTGGACCTGAGAACCAGATGACCACTTTAGAAGAGCCCAACCAGTGACCAGGAGGCGAGCCCACCGGTTCAAAAGTTGAACCGATCAACCCCGATTGGGCATAGACCTTAACAAATGACATGTCGCATATGATGTGGACCATAGGTGGTAATAATTCCTTGTGGCTCCAAGGAATTACATTAGTATGGCCATAACCATCACTTGTGTGTTTTATTTATTGTATGTTCTTGTTTGTGGTTATAACATGTATATGATACATACCATATATGTGATTATTAGATAAAGTATATGTATTTTTATACAAAAACCCCTCAAATAAAATATTAAGTCTTAGATGCTTTCCATAAGAAACACACATGAAAACTTTGATCGACCAAGCATGGGAATGCCCTAGTGTGGTGCATCGTCTATCTCATGGAAGTGTGATGGTAGATATGTGGGTCTGCCCTAGCAGGGTGCATATTTATCATGTTGGATTTTGGGTTAGGCTTAACTAGGTGACCTTAATTGGATTAAGTACCTAGAGGCATGTAGATGATCATGGAAAGGAGTTGCACATATCATCTGTCAAGAGTTGCATATGATGCAATTGGCAAAAGTTGCGTACCAGATAGAATCAAGTTTTGGGTGAAAAACCTAGATGGCTCATGACTTTGATAATATTTGGATCTTGGCTCACTAGAACGTTGTACACTGCAATTTTCCAACTTTATACATGAGGGTTATCAATTTGAATAAAATAGTGGGAGCAATAATAATTAAAGACCTAATTAATATCATCAAACTTTTCAAATCAAATCACAAGGATTTTGACAAATGCAAATTTTCTTTATAGAATCGAATGTCAAATGCTAACACATTCTAATTGTGATCACTCCTTTATAAGGACAAAATGGGACAAAGTTCCACAATTGGTTAAGGAATTTGAGAAATGTTCTCTTCAATGAGTGAAAGCTCTATGTCGTTGATAGACCGATGCCAAAGGAACCCACTCCAAATGCGCCTAAGGCTAAATGAATGCTTACTGGAAGCTTGCCAATGATGCCATAGACATTCAGATACCTAATTTTCTGTTGTATGAACTATGAGTTGCATGAACAATATGAAAACATGGACATTCTTGGGATGGTAACACATCTTAAGAATCATGTAAAGCAAAGAAGGTATAATGCCACCGAAATGATAATTGAGTGTAAACTGAAAAAGGGAGGTCCAATAGAACCCCATGTGCTCAATATGATTGGACATACAGAATGACTGGGATTTTTCTTAGGTCAAGAGTTGACCGTGAATATGATTATGCAAGCATTGCAAGAATCATATAGTCAGTTCATCAAATGCTTGGCATGTTGATGCCAAAGCAAGGAAGAAGAAGGACAAATCTTTGATGATGATCAACATAAGTGAGTCCTAGGGCAAAGATAAGGCTAAAAAGTGTTACAAGGCCAAGCATAAGTCCCACTCTTCTACACTCAAGTTATGGAGAAGGGTAAGTGTAAAAGGAATCTGTCCTTTTCTCGTAAAGGATAAAGAAAAGAAAATGCCACCATTGTCACTTGTCTGGACATTGGAAAGAGTTATCCACCTTATAGAGGATCTCAGGTCTTGAGAAGAAGTAAGCTAGAACTGTGCGGAGCAAGGGTTGCTACCTTTATAGTTGGAAACCATCATTCATGGACACATAATAAAATTAGTGAATTGCTATTATGCACTTTTCATTGATGAAAACATGAAATGTTTTGTATGATAAGAACAATATGTTTCATTTTAAAAGATATGATATTTTATGGAAAATCCCCTATGTCTCACAAACTATAATTGATAGTTGTAAAGAAAAATGTGTATGACACATATACTGAATGACTTGATGACTCAAACTACTGAATACCTATAGCACTGTCATCTAGAATGCATAAACAAGGAATGCATCTCTAGAATCCATATGATGGTTTTCTGGACTCTTTTGGTTATTGAACCAATAAAGACATGCATGTCTTATTTATTGGGCAATATGACAAGAGAATATTCATTAGATATAGTGGGAGATCAACTATTCCATTAGGACTAGTACATACCGATGTACATAGACATTTTAGAATGAATGATAAAGATAGTTACAAGTACCTCATTATAATTACTGATACACTCAATAGATATTGAAATTTGTATTTAATGAAATAGAAGTTTGAATCTCTTGAAGTGTTCAAGGAGATCATAAATGAAGTACATAACTAAATTGGTAAAAGTATTAAGATACATTGATGTGATCAATGTTGAAATATTTTAAACCAACACTTTGAGGACCTTCTGGAGAGATCGTGATAGTGTATCACATTGAACTCCACCTGAAACATACGAATGTGTTAGAAAGAAGGTGTCACACCCTGTTAAGTCATGGTGAGATTATCAATAAAATATAGCTAATCTAACAATTTCTTTTTGGTACATGCTTTACACTAAAACAATGTACTGTGTAAATTGGTTCAAAAGCCACCACATGAGATATGTCATGGGAAGTCTCCCAATGTGTCTTTTTTAGTGATTAGGATTGAAGGATTATATAAGAAAATAGTTTCTTAAATGGATTTATCCACAAATCACATAAATATTATCTTGTTGAATACTAGTTATACTCCAACCCGACAACAAAGTGTTTGTTGCTAGGATGGCTGAATGCCTAAATGGAAATTAGTTCCAAAGGAATCAGTGGGAGTAAAACTAGAACTCGAAATGTTTGAGACAAATAAGAAAACATAGAACCTAAAGAGGTGCAATAGGAACAAGGAGAATCACAAGTTGTTGTAGAATCTCAAGTTCCTTATGAAAACATAGAACTCATAGTTCTAGTAGAACATGCCTTGAGTTTGAAAGATTATGATATCTCATAACTCAAAACGTAGAAATTTCATGATAGAGATGAGTCAACAACCTACCTAGAAACTATTGAGGGACTAGAATGTGAGAAATGGCTTCAGGCCATGGGATCAAAGATGGACTCTGTGTACACCAATAAGGTATTACCTTATTGGATCCACCTGAAGGGGTAAAACCCATAGGGTGCATTCGAGTCTTTGTAAGAAGACCAACATGGTAGGGTAGATTGGTTGCAAAGAGTTTCAAACTAGTTCAAATTATTGAACATGATGAAGTCTTTTCACCAGTTACCATGGTTAAATCCATCTAAATCATGCTTGCTACTGCATCTTAGTATGAATGTGAGATTTGACATATGGATGCTAAAACCACATTCCTTAATTGGAATAATTAAAAGGATGTGTACGTGACACAACCTAATGGTTTTATAAATCCATTATTGAAAATAAAGTCTATAAGCTACAAAGGTTAATCTGTGGATTAAAGAAAGCAACTCAAAGCTGAAATCTTCTATTTGACAAGATAGTCAAAGGGTTTGACTTGAGTAAAAATAAAGAAGGATTCTATGATTACAAAAGATTTAGTGGGAGAATATTAATATTCCACATTATAACAGGGAATGACATCCTTATCCTATAAATATTAAAACATGGCAAGGAAAGTACCTTCTATATGAAGGGTTTATGTGAAGCATCCTATGAGATAGGAATTGAGATATATAGAGATAGATTTAGAAAGCTTCTTGAACTAAGTAAGAGCACATACATTAGCAAGATGCTGAAGGATTCAGTATGCAAGACTCAAAGAGAGAAAATGTGTCCATGATTCCATGGAGTTAGTCTCTCAGGAGCTTAGTGTCCCAATCTTGTGAAGAACATGAACACATAGATAGATGTCATATGCAATTGGATCTATCTTGAATGCAATGTTATGTACTTATCTCGTTATCTCATATGTATGATACATGATGAGAATATATCCAGTAATCTCATATGTATTGACCATGATGAGAGGATATCTAGTTATCTCATATGTATTTGACGTGATGAGAAGACATATAGATACATGCCTAGTAATCTCATATGTATTAGACATGACAAGAAGGTATATGTCAGTTATTAGTGAGAGTCACTGATCTACCATAAAGAACATCCTTAGGTACTTGTGAAGCACTTAAAGGATTGATTCCTTGGTTATGGTAATAAGGAAGAGTTAGATGTAAAGGGTGACACCCATGCAAGATTCCAAACTGACAAAATGATTGAAATCTAAATTTATGTTTGATGAAAAATGAGAACTGTAAGCTAGAAGGGATTATGAGCTAATGTCAGTTGTTTGAATCTAAAAAAGAAGCTAAGTATCTCTGTGTTATAATAACATCATAGGATACTGTATGGATCAAGAAGTTGATATGGATGAACTTGTGTGAGGTTCCAACCATTAATGACACAATAGAAATACTGATGAGAACAATGGATCTACTAGTTAGGCTGGGAATCTCAAATAGCATACTATAACACTTCCATCTCATAGGAGTAGTTGTACATCAAAGAGATGAGAATATTGCAAAATACTGACTTAAAACAAATGTTGCTAAACTCTCTATAAAAGCACTTGCACAACAGAAGCATAATGGTCATATAAGGTCACAAAAGATCACATGATTGTATTGTGCATTAGGTGGAATTCAGCCTAAAATGGCATGTGAGACACCCTTCTGGCTTGGCTAGATGTCCGTCTTAGGTGATGTGAGAAACCCATCTCACATGCACCAAACGACCGTCTCGGGGGTGCAATTCCATTTCATCAAGGATTGGTGCTGACGTCAAGTTGAGTACTAATTGGAATTGAATTGCTGACATATGTGCAAAACTGAAAAGTGCAAAATGGATGTTTCTCTTAGCAAAATGACCATATCACATGCGAGACAACTGTCTCAGTTTACAAGGTGACCGTCTGGGCACACACAGGTTGTGAGACTTCTAGAATTGTTGTAGAAATTCAAGATCTTCCAGTCCTTTCCACTCCCATTTAAGTCACATATTGGCTGGGGACTGGGAACCCTGACCCTAACCCCTCCTATATATAGAGGGGTATTGGGGGCTTCCCGGAACACAACGACAACACAGACAATTAAGAATTAGTTGATCTAAAAATTGTTGTCCTCTCTAATTGTGGCAACCAAGAGAGCCCAGGAAAGTCCTACCCGACTAGGGAGGGATAGACAAGGGAGAGAAACAGCTAAGGACCATTGTTGTGGGAGAGCAGATTGGTGACTAGTACACTAACGGAAGGGACAAATCCTTCCTATCCATTCTAGAAGGATGACAAGAGTTCTAGTTGGTCTGTGTGGACTACTCTAGAGACATGAGTCCTTTGGCTGCTGCTAGGAGGGAAATATCAACTCGCAGTCTGTGGTAAGATCTGAGGAGTCGCTGCAGTAGTTGTCTGAGTCTATTGTCCATGGAGGAGAAGTCAAATGAGTTTGAGTGCATCCAGGAGCTGCACAGACACCATCCAAGATAGAGTGCACATCTACATCGATGAGGATTGTCGTTGGACTTGCTCCAGGACCAAGTATATCAATGTGAAACCATTCTTCCCATTGCATAGTTATTCACGTGATCTGTTGGTTAATGAGAAATATGTCAGGAAATATGTCAAACAAAATAGCTTGTACTACTATTAAACAGCTAGGATTTCATCATTTCCATCAAGTGGAAGCTTTTGGTTTATTAATAAAGATATGGATATTGTGGATGTATCGTAATTGTGAGGTACATATTACTTAGAGAAAGAGGAAGTGTATTCATTGCATAATTAACTCATCATATTTTCTCACTAAAGTTTATGATAACCCTAATCCAAATATAAAAAAGTTATTGAGGAATCATACTACCAGCAGTGGAAATCAAATAGATAAGCATTCGATCATGATGGAGTATTTAGTACTATGTTAAATCTCACAAGAAGATGTAGAAATTCTCTTTTTAACTATAATGGATACATAATTTTCTATGATACTCTTTTAGAATTAGGGTTATACAATCTTGGTTTTATTTATCATCCTTATAATTACTAATATGGTATGCTTCATAAAAGATTAGATTGATTCCTATATATTAAACATTGGCTAAATACATAATTCAAATATTGTGTCAATCATCTTCCAAGACAAAACTCTAGTCATACCTTATCTTATTATCATACCCATGAAGAGTGAGACAAAATATATAGTTCAAAAAAATAGAATACTAACCTTAATTTCATAAACTATCTCAATGGACATTTTATGACATCAGATAACCTCACATATGCAACAAACCATGTTAAATATCATCACATTGAATGTGATCATCACCAAACAAGACACAATCAAGTATTGAAAAACAAGATCCTGAAGAAATTGGCACAGCTACAGGATGATTTTTCTAGCATTATTAATATATTTTGGATGACCATTGTATACTCTTGCAAAATAAATATGAAGCTAAAGTTTCATAGGAGGAAGAAGTTTGGAGAATAAAGGTCAACATGATTGGTTAAGAATGGTGATGATGACACACATTATTTCCATGCAGTTCTTAAAAGTCATAGACATATAAATACTATAACTTCTCTAGCAAACACTATTGAAATGGGATTACTGAACTGGCACATTTAATTATCATGGTCTTAGAACATTTTGAACCTCACTTTATAATGATGTCAATGATTAGTCAACAAGACATTGATAAAATGTGAGTTTACTTTATCTCTTTAAATTTGACATAAAGGCAATGTATACAACAACTACCAATGCAGGAAGAGTTTCATCTTAAATTAACTATCATGGGAAAGCATAAAGTAGGAGGGCATAATGGTATGAATGCAAAATTCATGACATCTAATTGCCTAACTGTAAAATATTCTATTATCAAAACATTTGCTATGGTAAATTATCCTTACAGGAGGAATATCCAACACTATGATAGCTCTCATTTTTAAGAAAAACAATCCTACCACATGCCTACAACTCAACTTCGTCCTATTTGCTTGAATAAGACATGCCTAAAGATTATAAAGAGATCATTGTCAATAGACTTAAACCACAATTTAAGTCCTAGATTGCATGATCCTAGAGTAAGTTTGTTCCATGTAGATGAATTTTAGATAACATTATTCTAGTACATGAATTGTTCCATAACATGTGTAAGCTAGGTTCATCTCCTTTTATGGCTATAAAGATTTACCCATCTAAGAGTTATGATTGCATGTCATAATCCTTTGTGTTGGATACAATGATTAGAGTATGTTTTCTACCAACAATACCAAATTATATAATAAACTCAATAACGGGTGGAAGAATGCACATTTTGTGGAATCACACCAAGATCAGTAGTTTCCGATCTAATAATGGGTTACAATAAGGAAACCCTTTATGACCTTATTTATTTGTCTAGTGTCTTGAACGTTTAATCCCATAGATTGGTAAATTAGAGGAAGTATGCCAATGGAGACTAATTAATCTATCACAACAAGGACACTCAATATCACATGTAGCTTTTGATGACAATCTTATACTCTTTGATAAAGTAGATATAAGACACATGGCTTTTATCATGGAATATTTTGATATATTTCAGAGAGCTTCATGTTAAACAAAGTTAGTTGATAAATGATTTACTTTTCATACACATTAAACAATGATATGTGAGGACAAATATATATGTGCCAAAGATGGAATGCATTTGACAAATGACATTAGAAGATACCTTGGGGAACCTATGATACATGTAAGCATAACTAGACCAACTTATGCAAAGAGTAGAATGAATGGTTGGGTAGTGAAAAATTATCCCTATAAGGTTTTATATGTTGGTGATATGTCCTAAGAGCCAATTTTATGATGATTGTGGCAGATCTTCTAATTGTTTTGATTATTAATAAAAAGCAATTTTCCAGTTATTATGCTTGTTTCAATATCGGATAATGAATAAATACAATAATTTCCTTAGAATGCATGACCCAATGACATGTGAGTTCCGGTTGAGGACATGAATATGAGATCATGTGTATGTTAAGAGTATTCATTCTTGTATTAGTCCCTAGTCAGATATTATTGTGGATATTAGGACAACAATAATACATCAAGACTAGTATGTGTATTGATGGATGACTACGTCTCATTAGTCATGATACATGATATCAAATATAACATGTAGATACTTGTTATGAACAAACTTACCTTGAGTGTGATACATGGAAGACAATAAATGCAGTCAAAATCACATCTTAGCGTGACAGTGGTGATTGTGGTCCTTAGACCTAAAGTCAGTACAATCATTGCATGTTGTTCAATGTGCTTTAACTCTACTCAATGTGACCTTGAAAAGGGTTGCTATACATGTAGTGATTAGGTGTATTATGACACATGTGGATTATTGTGAATGACTTAGATGGAATTTGTCCCTTCCATTGGAGTGATATCCTAAACACTTGATGAGTGAGACTATGAAATGTGAGACAATATATGATATCAAGTCATGTGTATCTCAATAGTCAACTCTAGATTAAGGAACAACAATTAAACATAAACATGACGATGTTTCCATGTCTCAAATTCAATCAGGATATTAGAGGCAAATGAATAATACAATCACTATAACACTTGTGTCATTAAATTGTTTTCTTACTTGCCCAATTACTTGGGTAGCAATGAAGTCTTTTTAAATATTAATCATTTGTTGTGAAGTCATAATTTGATTATGAATATCACTATCAACATAATTTGGATCCTATAAGGTCACATACATATGATATATTAGAATAGGAGTAGAATTGTAGGCATGATTAGAAATATTCTAAGTCTAATTGATACTAAAATGTTTAGGAAATATACTAGACTAATATTAGAATATATTTCTAAGTTATTTGGTTAAAATATTCAAGCTAGTTAATTGTATTTAAAATGTTAAATAGACCGACTAATATCGAGTGATTGACTGGTGCCAGATGACAAAAAAATAGTTAATCAATTTATATGATTAATTGTTTAATTAATTAATTCTAGAATATTTTAGTTATCTTTTGATAGTAATGAGTTCTGTTTTGAATGCAGCCATAGCATTTTGTTTCCCAGATTTTTTTGGGAAACACTGCTTCCTTTTCTCTCCTATTTATAGGGGCATGAAGACCAGATTTTAGAGACACACTCTTATAGTGAACCCTACGTGTCATCATCCCAGAGAGAGAGAGAGAGAGAGGAGAGCGACAATGACACTAGCACATCATCAAGTGAAAGCTTTCTCATTCTTTCCGGTTCAGGCAGAATGACGAGGAGTTTCAGTCCATCTGCATAGTCCGCATAGAGACAGAAATGCTGAGAGACTGTGTTGAGAGGACGTTGACAAGGACTATTTGTGCACATGAGGAATGATGCACACCACAACGTAAAGGGGACTCCATTAGACTTGCTCCATGATAAGGTATATCTCACACACCTTCCTTGTGAATATGTTGTTGTCAATGAGATGTTCTAGTAGGATATGTGGAGAATTTTTTGTTGTTGTTTCTACTGTGGTTGCTGCCTCCATGAAACCTAACAATATATGCTTAGATCATTTTGTGCTTGCAACTATTCTTACCTTTATAATGCAAACATGCATTCTTCCATAGAGATTATGTGATTGTACTGATCAAACTACTAGAAAATTCTTATGGTGAGGTAGACAGTAACAAAACCCTTTGTCCTTGGTAGACTAGGACTAGGTAATTGCATCAAAATGATGGTTCCCTAGGTATACACTCTATGAGAAATTGGAATAAGACTTTGATCATGAGGTCTGCGTGTGATGTCCATTTTGGAAGGAAACCATCATGATCTTATGGTATTCAAAACAAGTACAAATCTAATAGGACACTCGAATACATATATACCTCACTATGGAGAAACACAAAACTACTTCAACCCTTGGTTGCTGAACATTTTAGAAAGATTGTTCTCAATGGAGAACATACATTTGTGTGGTAGATAGTGCATGCCCAAGAACTCTATTATACAACTCTTAACACAACTTCTATGAGACGATATTAGATATTTGAAGCTTTTGTCTCTTATTAAACTTGATGGTTGTTGGGAAGAATAATTGCTACATGAATTTCTTTTGCAACATGACATAAGTAAAACCATCTATCTTCCTAGGCCATCTGGAGATATCAACACAAATACCAATATAGTAGGTCATTTCTCAAGCAGGACAACCTATGAGATATTAATAAGTAACAAGGGTATAGTCAAGATTGGACCTTGGAAACTAATTTTTTAGTGAAAGGCTAAATTTAGAACTTTCTTGTGGTTGGTGCCGATGAATCCATAATGACCAATTGGATACAATTTGCAACACATTTCAGAGATGAAACTTGTTGTCATTTTGTCTAGTTCAAGTTGAGTCTATATTGCATGCTTGAAGAGACTATAATTATGTTGCCTAGATCTAGAAAAGGACAAATATGGAAAAATTATTCCCAATTTCTTCTCATAAAGTCTACTTAATGGATAAAGGAGAACATGAAGGAATTGACAAAATTAGTGTTTGTGATGGCTTGTTATCATATTTGGCTTGCAAGGAACTATTTCACATTTAATGACAATGAATGTACCATTCTAAGAATGTATAGATATATTGTGGCCATTCTATCTAAAGTATTTAGTGCATGGAACCATCAAGAGTGATCCTATCAAAGATTAATCCAACTATAATACCATTGCATGACCCCCTCCTACCAAATGGTTCAAAGTAAAATGGATGTAGTAGTATGATTGTGATTGCAAGAAATCATGTTTCAATGCAACTTTATGGTTGAGAAGAAGAATTAACTACATCTTCTGTGCTATTTTCAAAAGCTTCTATTATTGCGCTGGATCTTGAACGTGCATGGAAAGTAGGTTGGCAATCAATAATTGTTTAGTAAGACTTGAAAGTTATGCATAAAATAGTGATTAGCCAACTCTGGTAGCATGAAATAAACCTTATTGATTTGTTTAATCAATAGTAGAGTCTACATATCATTGAAATCAATGGTTTATGCAATGTGTATAGAGATTTATTAGCTGAATTGCATCTCAGGTCTGCCTGTACTAATGGTATTTATAGTCAGTGGTAGAACCATGTGGGGCCAAGTAGGTCCATGCCCCCCAAAAAGAATATATTAAAAATAAGTATATATATTCATAAATATACATATGTTTTTGTACTATGTCAATAATATATATTATTTATGATGCATACTAGACACAAATATGAAATTTGTATAGTGGCAGATCCATCTTTAGTTAGACGGCTCTAATTCAATTTATGGTCTAGACATTAAATATTTTTTTGCAATATATGCATAATGCATCTATTATATGTATACATCTTAACACAATAGAAATCAAATTCAAAGTCGGTGTAGTGGTTTACAAGTTTGTTATTGTATGAGTTCAAATCTTATATTGAGCATTTTTCTTGCCCCGTAGCCACCAAGTCCTGGTTCTTGCACTGTCTACATTACATGTATCAAAATCACACGATGAACCCATGAATACTAAAATTTGAGTGGTTTGTCTATTTTAGGTGTCATTAAAAGTCTATAGTATAATACATGATTCATATCACTCGTATGAATGTTATAATTATATAATGATGCATAAAACTACTTACATAATTAGACCTAGATAGGAGCATCAAAATCCTGGTATTATTATATCATTAGGAAAGTCTCATATTCCATCCCCTAGCATAATATATTTTCTTCATGAAGGACTCATATGTATTTTTCATCATTTTACTATAAGATCAAGATATGAATTAAAAATCTAAACATAATTTATTGGTTGACATAATCTTGGTCACTAATTTAGCATCATGGAGGTTGACATGCAACCATATAACATCCTATGGAGGTGTGCCACCTCTTTAAGAACCTGAGTCAATCTAATCCATCTCTCCGAAGTGACATCTCCCTACAGGGTTGTGAAAACTGGGTCTCATACTAGATGGACTTCTAGCCTCACCCTCTTCACCTCCTTTCCTTCTTCATATGATTCAATTGTTGGTGAGGAGTTTTGTCACAAGAGATACCCTCAGTGAGATCCTACTTCCAACCCTTTCTCCCACTTCACGACCAATGGTCTCTCTCACAAATACAAGCATGAGATGGATAAGTCAGTGAGTGACAACATATTGGTCCACAACCCCCAAACTGCCCCCTAATTTGGTTGCAATGGAGGAGTGGTAATGAGAAAGGGGCATTTTCTCCCTTCTTTCTCTCACACTCTATAACCCCCCATGAGTGGTCATGTTTCTCCAAGGAACTCAATGACCTATCTAGCAGGCTATGGGGAAGTGTGGGCTGCCATGGAAAAGACTCCACCCACTCCAAGATAGAAGGGAATTTCATCCACCATCTAGATCCTCACAGTAACACCAATTTTAGGTTGCTTCAACTTTGTGTGTATGCTAGTGTTCCTCCAAATCTAAGCTCTCTATGTCCTCCCTGACTCCTATTTTAGCATGCACTTGAATCTATAACCAATAATGAAGAAATAGGGGAGGGTGGTTTTTTTATCCCCCACTTAGGGTTGTATTCCTGGATTCAAGGGTCGTTGAAGAGCACATGATATTATGAATAGATGTAGCCGACTCTAAAAGTGACAAATCCTCTATGAATTACAAATCAGATTGATACATATCAAGTCTTCTTCCCCTATAGAGCTTAAAGGTTGTAAACAAGGCCTTGTCCATCCGATCTCACATGTAGAAGGTTGAGATCAGGCCACATACTTAATCTTGTGTCATGACCTCCATTCAAATAAAATTCACCGATCATGGGATTCACTTCCAATTGTATTGTACATTAAGGACCAATATTTTGTTATTCCTTAGGATTTTTATAATCAATATCTCCCAATTTAATAATCCAAATTATCCCAAAATTTAGTCCATGAATCTATGAACGATAGATTATAAATTCCTACATTATTGAGCTCAAACCAACACTGCAAAAACCTTAGTGGACTACCAAGCTGAGCTCGCTTCTGTGATTATATAAATCAATCATGCACACTATTTTTCATCCACAAACCCAATATATCATGATACCTCTAAATGCTCACTATGAGCCTCAGTAAAAGATTTTGTGGCCTAACTATGTAGTAACAAGCCAAAATATGCCATTAACTATATATGTAGACATTTGATCACATAATTTCATAATATGGTTCATCATATACTAATATCACTTCATCATTCATTAACATGACATACTTCGAGTTAGGTCTTTAAGTTGTAGTAGTTATAGTAGTAATAACCATTTCACCTTCTTTTTAGATTAGAACATCATTAATCTTCATATCTATATCTAGATCCATAAATCAAGAGTTCACGATGTTACAATTACATATTGCAATATCATAAAACAAATTCAATGACACAAGTTTGATCTGATATCTATATTTTGCTCTGAAATCCTAGAAATAATAAAACACGACTTTAAAATTTTAACAAAATATGATAATATACGTAATATGTATTCAAAACCAACTGAAAACAAATATATGTCAAAGAAAAATAAGTGGATTTTATAACATTACTATTACGTCTTTGTGCATCAGTCAGTAGTAAGGTAAATTAGCATATTAAGTTAACCTTTGATTTTAACATATAACTAAAACATGTATAGTATTAGTCCCTAGAAGGCTAGCTTCTTGCTTTCCCTTTAGGTATCTATACTATATAGGAAAGATTGTCTGGGGTTTTTGATGCAATTTTCACGATAATTTTTTTGAAAATACAATCTAGTCCTTAGCTTTGATGTCCTTAGTTTTGTGTATAGAAATATGTTATTGTTTGGTTCTTTGCAAATTTCATAAGGTTTAAGCATCTGACACAAGTTCTCTACAACTTTCACAATGATTCTCTCATCTTTGCCCACCGACTTGCTGTGGTAGGGTTTCATATGCGGGAGATCTGATAAATATCATGGTTTGGATGGCAATTGATTGGATCAGTTTGGTGAAGTAGGTGCTTGGATTGTCTATTCTTCTTTCTTCTTCGACAAGATTTTGGTTTCGCCCAATTCAATTTTGTCACATGAGGGACTCCCCCTAGACTCATCTGCCATTCTATGTTTTATGGTTCGATCGTCATGTCCTCTATCCCAACCCATCATCCAGGATGCCTCATACTTCTACACAGATCACTTGGTCATCATCTCCGCCGCACCCAGGCTCGACGACCCGCCCTTGCTAAGCTCGTGTAGATCAATGGCTGGGAGCTACTAGCTGTCGGTGACGCCCACAACTTGCCATATTGGGATCTCAGAGGTGTCGTCTTCTTGTCCACCAATAATCTGTTGATCAAGACCCTAATTTTACGTAGAAGATGTTGTGACGGTAACTCCATTACCCCCATTATAATGACCACATTTGTGCTTAATTGGTAAACTACAGTTTACCTGAATGATTACATGCTTGATTAGATTGAACATCGTTTAGACTTGATTAATGATAGTAGATCAGTTGTGATGTTTCAAACCTAAGAATAAACTCGAACTATGATTTTAGTTTGAAGAATTAGGGTTTGAGAAATGTAAATCCTAATCAGCAAAAAATAGGGTTTTGATAGTACATGAATATGATATTTGATCAGGATAGCAGTGTGGTAAATGGTTTTTCATATTTTCAAAAAATTTTGTATTTAATTTAATTTTGGATATGATATGGATAACTCAATCATGAATATTGGAGAAAAGTTTTAGAATATTTGAGTGTTCTGTGAATGTGGTTCTCGGTCGAACTATATTTCGACCAAAATGCTGATAGAGTGCTTTTCAATAGTGAGGTGTTTTATTTTTAATTATTTATTGGTAACTCCAAATGATCTAAAATTTTAACTGGAGATCTAAAACAAATCATAAACAACATGTACAATTTTCATAATTTTTGGATGCGTTTAGACCTTATCAGTAGACGAATTACAGTAATATTTTTATGATAGAAAATTCAGCTGAAATAAGAAAACGTATAGTGAGGGGTCAATGTGTAATTGACCCAAGCAGCTCAATTGCTCTATATGGTCAACCTAACACACAAGGATCTCTCATAATTCATGATTCAATCCAAAGAAACGAAATCCTAGAGAGAGAGGGAGAGTTAGGGTTTGAGAGGAGAAAGTGATGGAGATACTGACCTAGGGTTTTGCAGTCTGAGGAATGATGAAATCATGTAAGTTTAGCTTCTTTGCATAGACTTTAATGATGAATCTTCTCTCACATGTCAAGATTCCGTGCCTCCTCTAATTTGATCTAAAATGGTGTCAAAAATTCCCCTTTTCTCACTCTTTCTTCATAATCCCTCATTTTTAGGGTTTCTGAGTTGAAAGGAAGAAGAATCTGGTGAATTGCTAGGTATTTGATATGAGATCGATATTTTTAGGGATGAACTGTGTTTTTAAGGTGTTTTAATACCTTAGGGTGAGTGGGAACTTCCTTTAAACCGTATATTGCATGAAAATTGGTTAAATCATCCATAATCTTTAATTACTTAGTATGCGACTACAAACTCTGAATTGTGTGTTTGATCTAAGTTGTTGCAAAATGATATGAAATGGATTCTTCCTCTATTTTGATGAATTTCAGATGATAAAATCAGATTAGAAATGTATATAATACATCCTAATGAGAATTCCCTAAGTATTCACAGAGGTTATAAGAGTAAACTGAAATATAGGGAATTTGTCTGTGACTGGAATTGCTGTATAATTAAATAGAGAAATTTGTTTATCTAGATCCCCTTGGTTATGAATAATTGTTTATCTGAATGTGTAGTACATATATGTCAGATACTATTTTGGATTTCATGTGATGTGAATAGTGTTTGATTGATACCTTTGTAAAGAGGGTGAAGCCCTATATGAGTGGAAAGTTGGAAATTTGTGAATAAATATGCTGAAATCCATTTGAATGTATTTTTCTTGGCATCATAGAATCTATTTATGCAATGTTATTCTTGATTCATAATATCTCAATGAATGACATGGAAACCCAAATTCAGCTCAATTCCAAGGTTTCATACATATATTGATTTTATATGATTTGTTGATAGTGGTCTTTATTCAGTGAATGTTTATGTCGCATGACATCCTTATGAGAGCCATGTGATAAGTGAATGAGGTAAATGAAACCCTAAGGATAAGGTGTTCAATGAATCAAGTATTTTCATATCAATGTTCTCAATATGAGATGTGGTGATGCACAACTCAAGATTTGGGTTGAGGTGCACGTTTTCTAAGAAAGTACAAATAATTTACAGGTGCAAATGATGATTACTCGTATGTCAAGTAATTAACTTTTATCAGTGTATTAAGAAGTTCAATTGCATGATTCTAGTGTATAAAGTATCAAGTGAACATTTATTATGTTATTTAAGAATTTTAGTTTGCCTGCAGATATAAAATGTTGATTTCTTAGTATATTACAGTGTTTTGAGTATATTGCTCTGCCAAGTTTGGAATGATATACATGTTGTGTTATAAACTTCAAATAAATAGAAACTATACCATAGAGATACCAGAGTCAAGTATAAGTAAGAGAAAGGTATAATGTAGAAAGATCTTTTCTAGGAATAATAAAATAATAGACTTAAGAGCCCTGAATACTGTAGAATCCCTATGAGAGGTCTACACCTTAGGGATGAAACGACCTAACCCTGGCGGTGCGTCCAGTATACGGGGGTCAGAACGTACCAATAGGTGGTACGGGGGATGAATCCCTAGTGGAAGTCTCCTTAAATTACAGAATGTAGTGTACAACATCAACCAGAGATCCTGGTGGCACTAGAGTACAGAAAATGTCAATAGGTGGCTTGACTCTCCGCCTGTCTGCTTAGGTTAGAGGAGGAGTCTAGTTTTTACGATATAATAGATGTGCCGAGGCCAGAGAGCCATCATCCTATTGCAGACTAGAGAGTAGTCAGACTTAGCATTCTCGGGTGTGTCCACTAAGTCTTATACGGTGAGATCGTAGTTCGCTATGAGTCTTCATATGTAGAGTACACTGCATATGATCAGGGCATAAGTTAAAATATGAGAATGTAAGGTTACAAAGTTTCTTATAAGTAAGAACAGTTAGGAAAGAATCGAGTATAGTTTCCCAGTAATTATTCTTTATATGTTTCTGAATTATTATTTCTTGTTGAAATTAATCAAGCATGCTCATATATTGATTTACTCTTGTTGATATTTAGAGTATCCTGCCATATTTATGATTGTAAATGATCAATCTCTTTAAAGATTACTACTGCTCTAATTGATATCAGTTGCTCAAAAGTATATATGTAATTATATCAGTGCTTTAGACAGTTTCTTTGAAGTACTCATTCACTGAGCGAGTAGGCTCACCCCTCTAATCACAATTTTTAGGGATATCACATGGACTTGAATAAGGTCATTACATCAGAATAGATATGCCACAAGAGTTAAGTCTGAGTGTAGTTAAGTTCTGTCAGTCCCTGCCACTCTAGGTCCTTGTAAAGAAATGAGAGAGAGTTGTAAATGATGATGTATAACATTATTCCTCTTTTAGCAATATATGCAAATCAGCAAATCTTATGTGCTTAAAAGTATAAGAAACATAATGAATGTTCATACATGCATTTTTACTGTTGAAATTAGATTAGATAAATAAATGCTTAGATTCCCTTATAAAGTTAGTTTATGCAGTTCAATGTGAGAAAACAAAGAGTTTGAAAAAAAAGAAAAAGTTAATGGTGATATTTGTATTACGTTAAATCCTCAATTTATGCCCTAATCTCATGATTAATGGTAATTGTGAGATCGGGGTATAACAACTTGGTATTAGAGCTTAGGCTGAGTTGTTAGGGACCATTAAGTTAGTAAGTTAGAGTCATATCTGTGGAAGATAGGAGATGTTATGATAGTTCTGGGGATTTGAGTATTTGGATATCCATGCCCGGTATCTGAGTACTTGGATCAACCAGTATCAAGCTACTCTGTCTATTATTTCATGTATACTCTGTCCAGGTATACAATTAAAAGGATGATCTAGAGAGGAACCCTAGAAATATTAGGGTTAGAAACAAGATAAGTAACATGAATTAAGAGCATAAATATAAAATGAGATAGAACTTTCATTTCATATTGTTGTTTTATTGGAGATGAATAGAAAATCCCTTATATGTTTGAATTTAGATATTCAGTATTTTGAAATATATATGGGTCTTTAAGATTTATTTTACACTATGCAGTTGTAGCATTTATTGATTACATTCTTTGTATCAAGTAGACTAGAAATGATCTTTGAATGAGCTTTCCTAAGTGGATAAGTTTTCTTCCACACATTTGAGATGAATAGGAGTTGAGTAATCCTGAGTAGCTTTTGGGTTCAGGACTGTAGGTTCGGCCTGGTTCGGCTGACAAGATGCATTACTGGGATCTAATGACTCCTATTAGTAACATAACAAAAGTAAATTCTGGATAGATTAGATCCAATTCTAGTATGAATGTATATACTCTAAGATTGTGAAGTATAATGGAAAGACTGGGATAACTAAGAATCAGTTGGAACTATTATCTGAGATCCAACTTTGGGGCCTCATATGAGAAACCCTTAATTGGGAATAAAGGAACAAGCGATAAGGTTCAGATTAAGTTTAATTATTAGTATTATATAAACTCTAAATATGAAATATGGAAAAGATATGAGAAAAATATGTAAGGGACCAAGATAGTAAGAATCAATCATGAGGAATGGATTATATAACTGAGTACAATGGTTTTATGTACTCTAAAGAAAAGGGAAAATAGAAGAAAGAGCTAAGTATACAATAAGTACATAGAAGTGAAGAGTCTTCAGAAGAGTTAAAGTGAAGAGAACTAGATGAGCATGTAAATCATAAAACTAGGATAGGAAACTTAGTTGAAACAAAGAGAAATGTTGGAAATAATGAGCTTGATTAAGGAATGAGGGTTATGATATAATTGAGAGCATGGAATGTATACATTTATTAATAAGTTTAATACATTCATTCTTATTGCCTTTGGATTCTAAGTCTCTATAGAACAACAAACTAGTTTCTAAAAGAAGAACAAAAGTGTAGCCAAATAAATGAATACGTCATACAAAGGTAGACTATATTCAGGAAGGAAAAACTTGATTGAAAGAGAAACTATGTTTCACCATGAATGAGCCATTTGATTTAAAATGAAGGATATGTAATGTATTAAACATGAGGTGATACTAGTAGAGAGATTATTGATTTAGAATTTCAACTTCAAATTAGTAGAAGGATAAAAGGAAATATATGCAACATGGTATACATGATCATACACATAAAAGAAGCAACATGATCATAAGAGAAAACTAGAAGTTAAAGATGACATGTGGAATAGTAGTATATGGTAAGGGGATTATGGAAAGTAAAGAAGGGTTTGAAACATAATGGAGTAATATAGATTATAAAAGAAAGAGGTTGCGAGATTCATGAAAGTGCTAATTAGTCAAGTATCCCTGTTGATAATTAATTAAACCTACATATGAGAAATGCATTATTGAATGTTTGAAGATAAGAATTCTAAGTCTCAAAATCATATTCTATTTCATATCTTCCTTAATGAGAGCAATGTGGGAATGAAGTGATAATAAAATGAATCATTTATGATGCATAACCATAGTGGTGGAGACATCTAGTGAATGTAATAATGACACACAATATGATGATGAAACCCTAGCAGGGTAATTGAGAATGTAATCTATCTGAATGGCCAAGTAAGAGAAAAGAAATTCAATCAATAAGATAAAGAAGACTTTAGTAAAACTTGTGAGATCCAAAGTTTGAATTTCAAATTAAGGGAGCAAAGTCACATCACAATTACGTCATGCTACTGATAAGGACCAAACCCTAGAATGTTTAGAGTTGTAGTAGTTCAAGGGATGTAACTAGTGATTTGACCTTGAATACTAGCATCTCTATAAAACAAGATCATGAGATTTGCACTATGAGAAGTAAACTAGCACTGATAGTAATCTAGGGTTTTAAGATAGCTAATCTGAAAGGGTAAATAAACAATATGGAAATGATTCAGAGTGAAGAGTAATATATAAAATTGGATTGTAACAAATGTGTTTTGAATAAAAGGAGAAATACAATATGAGTGAAGTGCGATATGAGATGAATTCTTGAAGTGATAGCAAGAATGATGAATAATCTATTTGTACCTTGTATGTTTCAATTTTAGGAATGTTTAATCTACATGATTAAAATGCGAAGGATAAGTAGCAAAAAGTAAATAGTAGTGAATGAGGAGAGAGATAAGAGAAAACAATGGCTTTGAGTAATATGTGAATTTGTTTTTAGAAGTATAATTTGTTGAAGACATATTAAGGGATGTAAATTGGTTCTATGTATGATTTCAGTGTACATGTGCTAGCAATATGTTAATTAAAGGTGTCTGATAGTTGTAGTCATTCATACTAGTAATCCATCTTAGTATTATACAATTGTGGTATGGCGATATGGGTTGAATAATGATGGAACAAATGAAGGGTTACCCTGAATAAGGTAGTCTTACTATTCACTCATATGAATAGAAGGGATGATAACCATATTGTATTGATATGTAACCCTTATGAGGTATAGCTTGTTATACCTAGATTTAATATAACTAAGTGATGGTAATTGGGTATGAATAGTCCTTGAATGACTAATACAATCATGGAGTACTTTGTTACTATTGTTGAAACCCTAGTATGCTATAACTCGATGGTTACATCTTGAATTATGTGTGGGTTCATACTTGAGAATAATATGGAATGTGATGATAATGCTTCACCTTATGCATCCATGATGCAATGGGGATGCCATGAGTAGTATTGTACAATTACTGTTGAATCTAGTCTTCCAACTCAAGAATGTTTTGCTATTTGAGTAGCACAATAGTAACATTCAAAAGAACACAGTGAACTCTCTTTTGTGACTTAGAGGTAATACATAACAATAGTACATATTGAGCCGTATGAATTGAGATAGTTGGATCAGATTATCAATGTTGAGGTAACACCTCAAGAGTATAAAAAAATATTGAAATGGTTGTTTCTCTCTCTCTCTGCAATGATTGATTGTAGCATAGATAATTTGTTTGCTATCATTGAGAACTATTTTAACATGCTGTGATTAGAAAAGAAATAAAAGACTTAATGTTGAAAACTACATTCAAGTATAAAATAGAAGAATGTAATGACATGTATAATTTCATAAGCTTAAAATCAACTTCGAATATACTTTGTTGTGTATTTATGTTTCAGGGATGAAACTTTTTAAGGGGGTGAGAATTGTAATGACCACATTTGTGCTTAATTGGTAAACTAGGGTTTACCTGAATGATTACATGCTTGATTAGATTGAACATCATTTAGACTTGACTAATGATAGTAGATCAATTGTGATGTTTCAAACCTAATAAGAAACTCTAACTATGATTTTAGTTTGAAGAATTAGGGTTTGAGAAATGTAAACCCTAACCGGCAAAAATTAGGGTTTTGATAGTACATGAATATGAAATTTGATCAGGATAGCAATGTGGTAAATGATTTTTTTATATTTTCTAAAAATTTGTATTTAATTGAATTTTGGATATGATATGAGTAACTCAATCATGAATATTTTAGAAAAATTTCCGAATATTTGAGTATTCTTTGAATGTGGTTCGCGGTCGAACTATACTTCGACCAAAATGCTAACAGAGTGCTTTTTAGCAGTGTAGTGTTTTATTTTTAGTTATTTATTCGTAACTCCAAATGATCTGAAATTTTAACTAGAGATCTGAAACTCAATCATAAACAACATGTAAAATTTTCATAATTTTTGGATGAGTTTTAGTCCTTATCAATAGACGAATTATAGTAATATTTTTATGATAGAAAATTCAGCTGAAATAAGAAAAAGCATAGTGAGGGGTCAATGTGAAATTGACCCAAGAAGCTCAATTGCTCTATATGGTCAACCTAACACACAAGGATCTCCTATAATTCGTGATTCAATCCAGAGAAATGAAATCCTAGAGAGAGAGGGAGAGTTAGGATTTGAGAGGAGAAAGTGATGAAGATGATGACCTAAGGTTTTGCGGTCTGAGGAATGATGAAATTATGTAAGTTTAGCTTCTTTACAGAGACTTTAATGGTGAATCTTCTCTCACATGTCAAGATCCTGTCCCTCCTCTGATTTGATCTGAAATGGGCTCAAAACTTCCCCTTTTCCCACTCTTTCTTCATAATCCCTCATTTTTAGGGTTTCTGAGTGAAAGGAAGAAGAATCGGGTGAATTGCTAGGGTGAGTGGGAACTTCCTTTAAATAGTATAGTGCACGAAAATTGGTTAAATCATCCATAATCTTTAATTGCTTAGTATGCAACTACAAACCCTAAATTGTGTATTTGATCTAAGTTTTTGCAAAATGATATGAAACAGATTCTTCCTATGTTTGGATAAATTTCAGATGATAAAATCATATTAGAAATGTATATAATACATCCTAATAAGAATTCCCTAAGTATTCACAGAGGTTATAAGAGTAAACTGAAATATAGGGAATTTGTCTGTGACTGAAATTGATGTATAATTAAATAGAGAAATTTGTTTATCTAGATCTCCTTGGTTATGCATGATTATTTATCTGAATGCGTAGTACATATATGTCAGATACTATTTTGTATTTCATGTGATGTGAATAGTGTTTGCTTGATATCTTCATAAAGAGGGTGAAACCCGATATGAGTGGAAAGATGGAAATTTGTGAATAAATATGGTGAAATCCATTTGAATGTGTTTTTCTTGGCATCATAGAATCTATTTATGCAATGTTATTCTTGTTTCATAATATCTCAATGAATGGCATGGAAACCCAAATTCAACTCAGTTCCAAGGTTTCATACATATATTGATTTTATATGATTTGTTGATATTAGTCTTTATTCAGTGAATGTTTATGCCGCATGAAATCCTTATGAGAGCCATGTGATAAGTGAATGAGGTAAATGAAACCCTAAGGATAGGCTATTCAATGAATCAAGTATTTTGATATCAATGTTCTCAGTATGAGATGTGGTGATGCACAACTCAAGATTTGGATTGAGGTGCATGTTTTCCAAGAAAGTACAAATAATTTACAGGTGCAAATGATGATTACTCATATGTCAAGTAATTAAATTTTATCAGTGTATTAAGAAGTTCAATTGCATGATTCTAGTGTATAAAGTATCAAGTGAACATGTATTCTATCATTTAAGAATTTTAGTTTTCCTGCAGATATAAAATGTTGATTTCTCAGTATATTACAGTGTTTTGAGTATATTTCTCTGCCAAGTTTAGAATGATATACTTGTTGTGTTATAAACTTCAAATAAATAGACACGGTACTATAGAGATACCAGAGTTAAGTATAAGTAAGAGAAAGGTATAATGTAGAAAGAGCTTTCTAGGAATAATAAAATAATAGACTTAAGAGCCTTGAACACCTTAGAATCCCTATGAGAGGTCTGCGCCTTAGGGATGAAACAACCTAACCCTGGCCGTGCATCCAGTATACGGGGGTCAGAACGTACCAACAGGTGGTACGGGGGACAAAGCCCTAGTGGAAGTCTCCTTAAATTATAGAATGTAGTGTCCAACATCAACTAAAGATCCTAGGTGGCACTAGAGTATGGAAAAAGCCAATAGGTGGATTGACTCTCCGCATGTGTGCTCAAGTTAGAGGAGGAGTCCAGTTTTTATGGCATAATAGATATGCCGAGGCCAGAGAGCCATTTTCCTATTATAGACCAGAGAGTAGTCAGACTTAGCATTCTTGAGTGTGTCTGCTAAGTCTTGTACGATGAGATCGTAGTTCGCTACGAGTCTTCATATGTAGAGTACACTACATATGATCAGGGCATAAGTTAAAAGATGAGAATGTAAAGTTACAAAGTTTCTTATAAGTAAGAACAGTTAGGAAACAATCGAGTATAGTTTCCCAATAATTATTCTTTGTATGTTTCTGAATTATTAGTTCTCATTGAAATTAATCAAGCATGCTCATATATTGATTTACTCTTATTGATATCTAGAGTATCTTGCCATATTTATGATTGTAAATGATCAATCTATTTAAAGCTTACTGCTGTTATAATTGATATCAGTTGCTCAAAAGTATATCTGTAATTATATCAATGCTTTAGACTATTTCTTTGAAGTACTCATTCACTGAGTGAGTAGGCTCACCCCTATACTCAAAATTTTTAGGGATATCGCATGGACTTGAAGAAGGTCATTGCATCAGAGTAGATATGACACAAGAGTTAAATTTGAGTGTAGTTAAGTTCAGTCGGTCCCTGTCACTCTAGGTCCTTATAAAGAAATAAGAGAGAGTTGTAAATGATGATGTATAACATTATTCCTCTTTTAGCAATATATGCAAATCAACAAATCTTATGTGCTTAAAAGTTTGAGAAATATAATGAATGTTCATACATGCATTTTTATTGTTGAAATTAGATTAGAGAAATAAATGCTTAGCTTCCCTTGTAAAGTTAGTTTATGCGGTTCAATGCGAGAAAACAAAGAGTTTGAAAAAGAAGAAAAAGTTAAGGGTGATCTTTGTATTATGTTAAATCCTCAATTTATGCCCTAATCTCATGATTAATGGTAATTGTGAGATCGGGGTGTAACACCCTTCATATCTTTAACTGGCTCTCTCTATTAGCTCTCTGTAAGTTGAAAGCGTCCTTGAGTCCTCTCATACTATTGGTGGTGTGGGAAAACAACTTCTCTAAATTTTCCTTCATGCTACGATGCTCTTTCCCTTTCCTTCACTGAAGGGATTAGTTGTAGCTCTTATATTTATGTCAGGTACTTCTAGATTTTAGTAGGATTGTTCGTCTCAGATTTTTGTCATGGAAACTCAGTCACACATTTACCTCCTCGTTTGATTTCTATATTAGCAATCAACTATCGATAAGCATTAGTATGGGTGTTTCTGAGTTTCAGTACACCTCAACCCTGTATCCTAATAGTTTAAACTAGTCACTAATAAGGTTTTGGCCAAATACCATAGTATAGTCAATACCTGTGAAGCCAAACTTCTAAAACCTCACCAATGATTTAAAATGTTTTTGTCGAATCTCCCTCCTCTACATCTCATCCAATACATTAAAAAATATTTCTTGGACCTTCTTCAACTTCCTATACATAGGCATATAAAATTATGAACCCCTTCATCTATTTAAAATTTCTAAATATTAGTTCGTTGATCGTTCACTTGAGTATTTAGGAAAAAAACTATGAATAGAGGCTCTCGATTTCCATGTTTCCTATTTCTACGCTTTGTCTTATTTTAGTTACATATTAATAAAAAATTATTATGTCATAAATCTGTCTCCTTTGGTGTTATGGTAAGCATATACATCTCCAACATGTCACATTTGATCTCATTGAATATCAAATTGATTTCTGGTCATGATCAATTCATGGGCTATTGAGCCTTCTCTATTGCTTCCCTTATGTTGTTCATTCATCGTAACCTATACAACATGTAGTTTGTATCTCATCTTGCTCTGCAATGACTAATTTGGACGTTAGTTCAAATTGGGTAGATGCATCTTAGAAACTTGCATACCCTCCTTCTGTTCACTTTCTAGATCACATTTTTTCTTATTTATTAATATTCATCTTAAGTGCAGTTTTAGATGTCAATGAAACCAATAAGAATCAAATATTGCTAGATTAATTTGATTACATAAAGATATAACCACTCAGAATTTTGCAACATCAATAATCCTATTTTGTTGCACTCAACGACCAATATTATACTTGTACCCTTGGGTTTTCATTACTTTCTTACCCTGTATTTTTGAGATATCTTTGATCAATTGAGCATCTTGAACCCTATCACCTTGAAAATTCCCTCTTTTTACTTCCTTTTCACAATCAACCTCTTCTTGCTAAGCTCTAGCATTTTTAGTCCCCTTTATCTTGTTATGCACAACCAAGGTTGTTCTTTTGTTTGTGCCCCCCTCAAGTGTGACTATAGCCCACACCTACTACATCTCAAGTTACACCTTGATCCTGGACTAACTTGCTGGATGTGACTGGACACATTGTATACTTATACTTGGTATTGGTTATTCTGAAATCTTTGCATATTGACAGTGATCTATATGGACACTTATTATTGTTTTTAGTATAGAATTTTCATTTTTATTTGTAGGAAATTCTTACTTAGTTGGTTTATTATACCAATTATCTTGACGCTAACAAACATCCAACAATTAATGTTGATAGATTCAAAGGGGTGATCCATTTTTGTATATTTCTATGGTGGTATATATTACCTAACCAATCAGTGATATAGAAGGTGCACTTTTGCTAACTGAGCTTAGTTCATTTTTAGTTTCTCTGTGATAGAGTTTCAACTTCAAACTATTATACTTTGAGAGAGATAACATTTACAAACTTAGATGTAACCATCCACTAAAGGGTTATTTTTGTCACAATATTTATTTTAAGAAATTAGTTGATGTCAATTTCAAATAGTATGTCGTAAAAATATTTCCCTCTTAATACGCTTTTGTTTAAATAAAGTATGATGACTCCCTTTGTGGTTTTATATGTGACTTTGGTTATAGCAAAAAATATGTAGCATCCAATTACTTTTTTATAGACATAAAGTGGCAAGCTCGAATGTATTGGTATTCAAGAACTTTGATATTTTGACATGATCACCACATTACAATTGTATTATGACAACATTTCATTATTTTTATGTTTGGTTTTTTAGGGATACAAATTTTCAGTCTTGAATGTATGAAAATATAGCATATTGATAGTCAATACGTTAACCAATAATAACATACGTGGTACTATTCAGTATGTAATCATAGTGAATATATTGCTTACTATTTTTGTCTAGACAAATTTCCCATTGAGTATTCTTCTTTGCTTCCTTGTATTAGATTAGAATATTCATATCAAGTATGGAAAGCTCATCTTATCCAGGTTTGTATCTCTTCAATTTAGTTTTCCTTATTTCACTTTTGCTAGACATATGTGTTGTATAGAAAGTTCTTTTCGATATTTGCTCTTGATATTTACATAGTGGTTTAAATTTGAGTTAAACAAAATATAATTATAACAACAAACATTATATTGGTTATAGGTGACTATCATTATGGAAGGGCTAGGAAGAGATTATGCAGTTATTCATCAGATGCTAGGAAGTCAACACAAGATTGAAGTAATTTATAGACATTTACATATACATACACATAAAAGTGATTCATACTTATGAATAATGACTTACATATATGCAGATTTTAAAGAGAGACATCATTTAGGATTCCCATCAAGTACTTGTATTCATTGTGGTGCATACATGTGGTATGGGGAAAGAGTCATATGTAAAGGTGATCAGATTCCTCATTTTCATTCATGTTTCTGGGATGGAAAATTTAAACTATCAATATTGCAATCTGTTCCTTCTTATCTGGATGATCTACTAAAAGGTATTTGTAAATAAGGAAAACATTTTCGTAAATACATCCGACAATACAATAATGCATTTGCTTTTACATCAATGGGTGCATTACAAGACACATCAATTATTGATGGTAATAGTCCTTACAATTTTCATATACACAAATAAGTATATCACCGTATCGGTCCACCTCTACCATCTAAAAATAATCAACCTCTAAATTGAAAATGAAGATATCAATAGATGTTCTATGTTTTCAAAGAGTAAAGAATGATCTAAAGTGAATACATCAATCATTACTAGACTACAAGAAATGATCGATGAGATAAATCCTTATGTTAAGATCTTTTGTTCGGTTAATCAATGGATATCGAGTGATTCTATCAATGAACTTTCACTGCACTTGATTGCAAACAGAAAAAATAGTGGTCCCCAATATTCATTACCTTTGACAAATGAATTCAGGATGTTAGTTGTTGGTGCTCAAGAGGGAACTTCTGAGCCTTGAGATATAATTGCGTCTCTAAAAGATGAATTGTTAAGAGGAATTAATAAAAAAACATCCTGCTTATATGCCATTACAATATCCACTAATTTTTCCATATGGTGAACATGGATGGAGACCAAATATACAATGCAATCAAATTGAAGGCAGTCGTAAAAGGAAAACTGTCAGTATGCTAGAATTTTATTCTTATCGGCTACATGATCGTGACATTGAAAGAAATAGTGCTTTACTTTGAAGTGGTCTACTATTACAATAATTTATAGTTGATGCTTATGCTTGCATTGAATCTGATCGCTTATCATGGCATAGAAATAATCAAGATAAACTTAGAGCAGATACATATGCTAATATCAAAGATGCAATTTCTTGTGGAATTGCAAATACAATAGATATTGGCAAACGTATTGTTCTACCATCAACTATTACAGGGGGACTAAGGTACATGAGACAAAATTTTCACAACACAATGAGTCTATGTTCATGGGCTGGTCATCCTGATCGTTTCATCACATTCACATGTAACCCAAAATGGGCTAAAATACAAGAATATGTTTGAATATTTTGGTGGAAACTCCAGAGAAGATCGACCAAATATTTTATCTAGAATCTTTAACATTAAACAAAAGCAACTAAAGGAAGATATTATAAAAAATACGTATTTGGAAAAGTAATTTCAGGTATAAAAGTACTTATATATTTTAATTGTATCATATTATTTCTGATTTTTGCTTTTTATTAGATCTTTCAGTTATAGAGTTCCAAAAGAGGGGGTTTCCACATATGCATTTATCGATCACTCTCGACCATGATAGTAAAATTAGATCCATTGAAAATGTAGATCGTATCATTTCTGCTGAAATACCTGATCTTCACACTGAACCTTTAACATTTCAGACTGTTTCTACATGTATGGTTCATGGTCCTTGTGACATTTACAATTATAAATCCCCTTGCATGTTTAAAAAGAAATGCAAAAAATTTTATCCAAGGAAATTTAATCAGTCAATTACATTTGACACAGATGGTTATGTGGTATACCGAAGAAGAGACAATGGGAGACAATTTATATTGAATTCAATAACTATAGATAATCGATGGATTGTACCTTACAATGTTGAGTTGTTGACTAAATATGATGCCCACATAAATGTTGAAATATGTAACCAAGCACAAGAAATTAAATATCTATACAAGTACTTACATAAAGGTCATGATAGAAGTACCACTGTTGTATACAATGGAAATGACAACAATGTTGATGAGATAGTACTTATCTAATTTGTTATTATATTTTTGCTTCTGAAGCATCATGACGAATATTTGATTTTCATATACATCATCACAATCCTTCCATGTTATGATTGGATATACACTTACCTAATGAAAATCAAATAACATTTCTAGATCACAAAGCAATTGAGAATGTAATGAATCGACCTTTAGTTCAAAAAACTATGTTGACGGAATGGTTTAAAAAAAATAGAGAGACAACTATTTATAGAGGATTAACTTATGTAGAATTTCCACAACATTGGACGTGGGATAGTAATAAAAAAATTGGTCAACAAGGAAGGGTGCTTTTTGCATTGGTCGACTACCACATATCAATCAATCTGTAGTAGAATTGTATTATTTAAGACTGTTACTTTCTAAAGTTGTTGGGGAAAGGAGTTATGAAGAATTAAAGACAGTAAATGGTATACTATATAATAGTTTCAAAGAAGCTTGTCAACCAATGGGTTTACTTTTAGACATGTCTGAATGGGAACATGATTTTTTTTGATGCTATTACCTGGGCAACAACATCACAACTACTCCATTTCTTTTATTACCTATTGTTGTGCACCGAAATAAGCAATCCTAAAAAAATATGGAATGACTATTGGATTAATTTGACTGATGATTTTAGAAATAGAACACCAACCCAATGTAATATATCAAGACAAGTAGATGATGAAATAGAATTGAAAAATAAGGGGTTATTACACATTGAAGAGTTTCTGAACAAAAATGGAAGGTCTTTAAAAGATTTTGTTGGGTTTCCATTGCCAATATTTTCAGATGAGAGATTACTAGATAATAGACTAATATGTGAAGAACTTATGTATGATTATTATTCTTTGTCTACTGAATTTAATGAAAGATTTAGAAAATTGAATGCAAAGCAACTTCTAATATTTAATGATATTATTCAGTCATGCTACTCCCCTAAAGGATCATTTTTCTTTGTAAGCGGTAGTGGTGGTACCGGAAAAATAGTTTTATGGAACACATTAACAACAAAATTGCGGAGTGAAGGAAACATCATTTTAGTTGTTGCTTCATTTGAGATTGCAACACTATAATTACCAGGTGGATGTACTGCTCATTCTAGATTTAAAATCCCATTAAGTTTAGATGAAAATTCAACTTGTGCTATACCTTTAGATTCAGACTTGGTTAAATTAATAAGAAAAACAATGTTGATAATTTGGGATGAAGAACCTATGATGAATAGATATGCATTTGAATCATTAGATAGAACTTTAAAAGATAATTTTCATCCGGTAAAAGAATATTCAAACGATCATTTATTTGGTGGTATGACCGTTGTTTTAGGAGGAGATTTTAGACAAATTCTACCTATTTTACCTAAAGGAGGACAAAGTGATATCGTGAATGCAACTATTTGTCAATCTGTGCTCTCGAATCAATGTCATATCTACGAGCTTTCAACAAATATGTGAATTAAACATGTGACTCTAGACTTTACTGATGACATAAGAGAATTTATTGAATCATTATTAAGAGTAGGTGATGGCACTATCCCTTATGTACATGTTAGTAGTGAATATCAAGATAATTGGATAGAGTCACCTTCTGAAATATTACTAAATGGACCTACTACTATACAAATTTTAATTGAAAATATATATCCCAATTTTAATGTAAGATACACAGATGCAAACTACTATAAAACTCGTGCTATACTTGCACCAAGGAATGATGAAGTTGATGAGTTGAATTCTTTGCTATTAGATCAATTACCAGGATCTCCTTCATCATGTTATAGTTTTGATATTGTTGAAACTCTTGATAGCAACAAAACAATTGACCATGCTATATATTCCGAAGAATATTTATATTCTTTAAAATTTTCAAGTATTCCAAACCATATTTTATCATTAAATATTGGAGCTCCAGTTATGCTAATTAGAAACATAGATCAATCAATTAGACTTTATAATGTAATAAGATTAATATTATGAATGATAAGCCTTCGAATTTTGGATGCTGAAATCACTACATGAAGTCACGTTGGTGATCATGTATATATCCCACATATTACTTTTACTAAAAACAAAATTGGAGCACCATTTAAACAAAAGGCAATTTCCTATCAGATTAGCTTTTTCTATGACTATAAATAAAAGCCAAGGACAAAGCTTACAATCATTCGGTCTATATTTAATAACACATGTGTTCTCTCATGGACAATTATATGTTGCTATTTCACGGGTTACATCAAAATAATGTTTGAAAATTTTGCTATCTAACCCTGAAGGAATTCCAAAAAATAGTTACAAAGAATATAGTCTACAAAGAGATACTATAAAGCATTTTACATAAACATATAAATGCTTAATATTTATTCATAAAACTATAGGTACATTAAATCAAACTAATTTTTTCTGTTTTGGTCATATATACAATATTTTAAAAATTGTATACATAATTGTTATCTCCATTTTTTAACTCTTGTAGGATGTCCGAATAAAATTACAAGCGACAAGAGTACTACCACAACATGTCTTTATGCCTTAGAAGGTAAATTGCACAAATTATTTACTTTATAATTTAGTTTGTATTGCTGCACATCATTCAAATTTTGAATCTTTCTATGTTTGACTAAAAATTTAATGTTTACTATTATATTTATAGGAAGTGCAACTCCGACTATGACGAGGAAAGTGGTTGAGACATGTACTTATGAACGCAAGCTCAATATTCTCCTCTATACTTATAAATATTATTAATCACGCATTATGATGTGGCTAATCTAAACAACAACTCTTTTTGATAAAAAAATCTTTCAACTTCAACCATCTCATTCCTTTTTTACTTAATTAGTTGAAAAGGTTGGCGCTATCAAAGAAATCAACCCAAAAACACTAGCGAAGGAGATAATGATATCCAAAAGAATGGCTGAGTCTAAAGCTGCAAAAACAAGTGCAAATACGAAAAAGCTAAAACTTGCATTTGATTAGTCCTCTTCTGCAACTTCAGCAATGTCATCTATATCATCATATCATGGTACACCATATTATATCTACAATCACTCGTAACAAGTTCAGTTCTTTACAAATTAAGAAGAATACACATCTTACATGTTGAATTATGTATAGAAGAGGATAAGAAATCATCAGATGATGTCTTAAAAGGACACAAACCACTCTTATTTAGTAAGATTCGTCCAAATCAGCAAGAAGTGATCTTCTTGGTTCATGTTACAAACACATGGCGACATGTAATTGACAAACCAACAAGAAAGGTTGAATCATTCATAGTTACTTTCATAGATTTAAAGATTTCGTTCTAACTTTCTTTGTATTACTACTATAATATTAAAATAATGATGTGATATATAGCATTGACTATTTCTAGGGAGATGAAATCCAAGCAAGAATCATCCATTCAAATCCAGATAAATGGGATGAAATGCTAACTATAGGTAAAACTTTATTCCTGAAACATGTGAGCATTAGGAAACATCAGTTTGGTTTCAGAATCGTGCCCCGTCATTCTATCATATTAATCAATAATCGTTTGATAGCTACTGAAGTATAAGATGACCAGACAATACCATTTCTAAGTACAACATCAGATTATTAGATAAATTAAGCCCATTTACATCTGAAAATTGAGCTTTAGTTGGTATGTTAGTACCTAATTCCACCATTTACTTCCTATTTTTTGCAAAATTAACCATATATTACTATTTTGCTAGATATGGTTGGTATCATTTGGAAATTACAATCAAGAACCATGTCAGCTAATGCTCAGATCAGCCTCCATATTTTGGATCAAAGGTATACTATGATGATTTCTAAAATAATTCCTTCCTCTATATAGTTAACATATTTATTCTACTATAAAATAACAATTGTTATGTTCGGTTGACCGTGTGGAATGAACTTGCCAAAAGATATGACAATGAGTTGGTCATTTCTGCAAAAAAAAAATGTTGTCCTTCTTGCAACGAAAGTAATGGTATACATCAGTATCAAATATATTTCTAACTTTTGCATTATTATTGTCTTAGATAAATATTGTATTACAACCACTGACTATTCAGATCTCTCCTTAGAACCGACTTGACTTGCTGAAGTTCAAATGTTAAAAGAGTGGTTAGTAATGATGGAATCGGAAATACATGTAACACAATAAATACATAATATAACTTACTAACAGAACATGATTACCATATTCCTTACAGGTTTTCTGCAGATAAATTAAAGAGAAAATTCTCCACATCACTCCGAATATTAAGTAAGAAATAAGTGGATGATAGCACTCAATTTATAAATATCAGTGATGTCGCCTTTCATGCCCAATAAGTAATTGACAAAGTAATTATTTATATTCAAAAATATATTTCAATTTACTTTTACATATCATATAACTTCTTTCTATTATTTTTTTATTACAACCTCTATACTTTGCAATCAAAGGGACAATTAAGAGTGTATCTAGCGAAGATGAAATATTTTATGACTACTGCCAATCATGCTCAAAGAAATACAAACTGGCAACTGACACAACACGATGCTATCATTGTGGGGTTATTGAATGCGTTCCAATAATAAGGTATTTATGATAACACATACAGTTTAATAATACATAATATAATAACCAATAACTATATTTACTAAAAATCTCATTTCTAAGAGGTTGAAGATAAATGCAAAAATATTTGTTTAAAGTGGAGATGGGTATGTCACCTTATTTGGAGATAATGCAAACTCTTTTCTAGGTGTCACAACTGAAAGACTATTAGTTTTCACCAAAGTTATTCTATTATTGTTTTATTATAAATTACATAATAAATTTTTCATTATATTTCAAACTACTAATCAAAATGATAGTATATCTAATAAATTAACTTTGTTTTACTAGGATGAAAGCCAAAATATTATTGACCAAATATTTATAGAGCCAGTGAGAAAGACTTCCACTTTTGAATTGCATCTAAGTAGAGACAACCAACGTTACACAATGAACCGTGACTTCACTGTCACCTCCTTTTCAAAATATCTATCCAAATGACAAGCTCTTAGAAGGTACAACATAATATTTACTTTTCAAATGATAGTAAGTAATGTAGTTACACATTACATGATCTAAGCAAATTAATTCTCATATCATTATTATGCAGGAAAATAACTTTTTTTGAGAGGACATACTACTGTCATGTACATATATATGTCCATATATATATATATATATATATATATATATATATATATATATATATATATATAAGAATTTCCTCAAAGTTCATGTTTGCATTTTAATAATAACTGACATCTTTAATTGTGTATATCATTATTCTAATTCTGTTACTATTTTTTCATATAGGAATGTAACTACTTGATGCAACTTCCAATGACATTTCATATATAACTACCTACAACCTCTATAGCTACAAAATAAAGTTTATACATTGTCACGTAACCTACAAAGACATTATTTATTCGATCTATTAAATGTTTTAGTTTATAGATTTGTAACTTTCTTTTATGTTGCACTTGTCTACACCATATCTTATTTGTTTTTATTACCTTCTTAATCGTGGGTACTGCACATGTCCATGATAAAACACACAACTAGAAAACATATGATGATAACTACCAGCTCTTGGGTAGTAATTTTTGTAGAAGGATGGCATCAAATTTTTACTGAAACCAGTCCTACTAAATAAAAACAATGAAAAACATTTCGTTTGATCTATGTTACCACATGTAAACAATGTCTTTTGAACTCATCCATTTTGATTATACATTTTTAATTTCCTACGATCAAATGGTTTACTTGAAACCAAACTTGCCTTTAGTCTGATAATATATGTCTAATCTCTTCGATTCCACCTTCTGTACATTATGCTAAATGTTTATTCTATTATCTTAAATATTTTGTCTAGCTAAAATTTGTATTCTTTGAAATATTTAGGATGATCTTCTTGAGATTATAGTAGAAGGACTGTTCTGTAAAGTGTTACTCGATCAGGCTATTTTTTATTATATCATCAATTGACCCCATTAGTAGACACTCAATAGCTAATGGTCGCTTTATGGTTAAAGCTTCTTAGCCGTCTGTGAACCTAACATAATTTATTCTCTTTAAATTATCAACACACATACATATACTATAACATGTTCCTCGATGGTTCTATATATGTTTTTATTATAATTCTACTAAATCTGTTTATACATAATTTCAATACCGTAAATTCTCTGAAGAAATTACCTTGCTCAACTTAACCCAAAAGTCGTTGGTATAAAAGAGGGAATGCTTTTTTGTGAGACACAACGACGTCATAGTTATAGAAAGGCATGCTTCTGTTTGTAGTTGTATGAACCAAAAGATGATGCTTTCACTATTTTGGATGAGGTACAAACCATATTAAACATTTATATCTTATTCTATTTGAATGATATTATAGGGTCTCTTTTTTTAAATGTATACTTAACATTCACCTTTGTTGGGAAAGAAGGACATCCATTTGAATATTATAAGGTCACTGTTATAGATTCCAATTAACGAGGACATAAATGCAAATGCAATAAGTATGTATAGGGATATTGTAATGGGAATAAATAGGAATGGTTGTAAAACTATTTCCTAAAATACTTCTAACTTAGATTTCACGAGTCACTTCTCCAGCTCATGTACAGTACCCTCACAACAACTTTGTTGTGTATATAGATTCAGTCAATTCTTTTTTGAATGCTCTACATATTGCTATATCTAAATTTTTGTATTCTATTGGCAGTGATCATGTTCTCCATCTAAGCACCAGTCATAATAACACACCACAAACTGAACAAACTACTCTAAAACTTGATGCAATGAACATAGACTGAGACCATATAGAAAATAAGAGCCGTTGCTTCTCTGTTGCATCCAAATATAATAAGTTTGTTACATAATTTTTATCAGAATGACCTCATGTTAAAAATAATATTATAGGCATGTAAGGCATGCTTTATTATTTTGTCCTCACAAGAATAATGTTTTGAATTCCATTTTTGGGTGACTAAATTCTAGAGCCACATCTACTTTCTTACTAACCACAGTGTGGCTGGAAATATGATATGTGTCCTAATTTTTGCTATAATAATGTAGTTCAACCAATGGCTTGAATGCAATTACAAAGCTAGAAACTCACTTAATAACGTTAGGCAAACAGATTTTGAAAATGTACTCAAGTGTATGAGACATTAATTTAAAAAGTTGGGATTAAGGCTTAAGATCAGTCGAACATCGCTATGATGATTTACGATAAGGATTTCCTTATTCCATACATAATTTTGTAATATTCATTGGCTCTACCAAAAAATGATGAACCGTGGAATCATAAATAAGACCATTATTTTAAATAATACTATACTTTTCTCAAAAATAACAACTACATACGTCTCTCTGCAATAATATGTTATTAACTTGCAAAGAATGCTTGACTGTAGAAGTACAAACTTGATTATACCATAATGTACCTTTACGTTTGTAAAAGGTGACCCTAGATATCATAATACATTTACTAAAATATAAGCTTAAGAGGAAGAGCTACGTGTTCCATTTGTTATAAGTAATCCAGTTCTTTTGCTTGTCCCCCCCTTCCCCTCAATGGATGTAAGGTCCTTTTTCTAACTTGAAACTCTAAGCTCGACCACTCTACAAGCCAAGTTAATTTTAGTGGCAGCAAAATGAGAGAAACTCTAGATACTATTGTTATGAACATGAGAGCAATCTGGTATTGTATAGACATATAAAATTACCCTATGCATATCGAAACAAAACTTACAATTGTGATGCTAAATGCTCTCAGTTTGGATATACCATATGACATTGGTTTTTATACCCAACTGAACAAATCTACATATTCATGCTGATTTTATGCTAGAACACATGTTCTGCTTTCTTATTAGGAATGTGCAAAGTCATTTCTTTGTAAGTGAAATAGGATTGATAAAGGGAAATTCTATATGGGTATGATTAAGAAAATATGAGGTCGACAATCTGGTATCTACTACTATTGCCAGGTATTGTCGCTCTGTAATTTTCTTCATTTCTTCTCTACTCCTCCATTATGTGTGTGAGTGTCCGAGTCTGTTTCCATCCAAAATGCGGTCTTGATTTTGCTATAATTAGCTGCTCAAATCGCTCTCTATTTTTATTGGTTAAGTAAAACTTTCTATCGACTCTCTTTACACTAGTTCAACTCAAACTACCCCCTCCTACCATTCTCATGTCACACCACGACAACCCTTTTCCCCATTTCTTCTTTCCCTTATTTCACAGTGATGATCATGCCTATTTTATCTACTAGGTGTTTCTGCGTATTCAAAAAGCCTCATTTCTACTCTACTAGATGGAGTCATGGCTTTTAGATATATATAGAGAAGGTTTAGATTAATTTTATATGTGTAATCATTAATTGGTTCCATCGGTGTATTAATTGAAGAAGAACTTTTAAGTCTCAAGTTATATTTTTTTAAGGACTTCCTCACCTTTTTTACATTTTCTTCTTCAAGTTGTCAAACATGCTTTTTTGTAAATTTGGACATGTTATGTATCCAATTAAACTTTTTATTTTTCAAAAAATACATGATGGTCAAGTAAATGTAGAGGGAAGATTGACAAAATCATATGAACGTATGTATTTTGATGTGTAGTTGATGACTTTTATTAAAAAATATTATAATTCTGTCAAAAAAATCATTGTGCCCAAGATTTTTTTTCACATAAATGGAATCAATCGACCTTCCTATTTATTTGAGTTGTTGGTGTTATTTTTATAGTTATTTATGAATATTGTCTTTTTGGACAACATTTATGAAGTTTGCTTTCTCACATGAATTAGTGCTAGATCGTTAGACTCAGATTGTTGTGCCAACTGCTCTTCTAAATATCTAAGTGCTATATGTTCCTTTGAGCCTTAAGTTATCCAAATAGCCATGCATTGTTGTTAGAATTTGTCTTCTAGAGATCTACATCTTTCTCAAAATATAGTCCTCTTGCTCTAACCGTTCATTATATATCGATATGCTTTTAAAATTGTTGTTCGTGTAGTGTTACATGGATAAAAATAAAATTATCTTGCCATTGCTTTAGTTTTATTTTATATATTCTTGATCAGTCAATTGTCATTACAAAAAAGTCACAAGTGTATTGTATGCACGAGGCTTGCCAAATGTGGGCATTCAATGGAATGAATAAAAATTGTGTCTCGGTCACATACGTTCTATATAAATAAGTTGGTCACTTTAACGTGTAATTATTGTTTGTCAATGTTTGCTGATTTTACCGAACTCAGATTATTTCTTTGTAGTGGATTACTAGATGTAGCAAGGAAATGCATGTCAACATGGAATCGTAAAAATATCTAAAGGAGTAAATTGAAGTAACCATTACTACTAAAATTCATGTTATTGTGCTTGAATGAAGAATAGTTGTTATTTTTCAATAAAGTTGAAGCTTTGTTTTTATATCTATGACATCTAATGAGCTAATAGGGATCATATGAAGGAAACCATGACTAAAAAATAATTCTTTATTGTTAATATAACCTATGAAATTTGATATTGTGCTTTTCTATATGCAAAATTTTATTTTAGATTTTATCAAGATAATTGAAGAAAATAGTCCCTTGTCAAAAAGCCATTGGAGGTTAGCTTGGATTTCACTTTGTAGTGTGTCAGGAAGAAGAAACCACAAATCCTATCATTTGAGGGATGCTTGTCATAGATGCATCACTAATACAGTTCCTCTAATATACCTATGAATCGAAGCCAATGAATCCTAATGAATGACAACCACAAAATATTAAAAAAAATCATTGACAAATTGGGAAACATAAAATTCTATAAAATTTTAAACAAATCACGAGACATGTGAAACATAAAAATTGTGTGAGTTTTGACTGAAACTTACATTTGAAAACATGGTTTGGTCTTGATTATTTGAAAATATTAGAAATACTAATGAACACAGATAGAACTAAGGACTATAAAAAATTGAATGTACTCTGACAATATGTGATTTTCTTGCCTTTTCAACCCTTTGATATTTGAAGATTAGTCTTCCACCAACTAAATTTCTTGGTTATGTGATAGTGTGATGCTTACTAATTAAGAATTATATTGTTAGTCTATGATTTGCCCCCAGTTCGTATGGTATCAAAATTATTATAATTTCTTTTGAATAACAATGCAAAGTATTTCACTATTATTGACCACCTCCATCATCATGTTTGAGTCAACACAACATAACAACTTGCCTTAGTAATTGGGATAATCCAAAAAAATATTTTTCATGTTCATATAGTAATTATTCAATTTGCATTTTCTACTACACTTTCATTAATGATACATGACTCATTTTCTCTACCATTATTTTGATTTTATTATTATTTGTCATATACGAAAGTAATTTTAGATGAACATATATATATATATATATATATATATATTGTAGAGACCCTTGCAATGCACATGTATAAAATATTTTTGTGCTAGATTCTGTAGTCGAGATTTTTAATACTATTATAGAGGTACTAACCTCATGTTAAGTTACAATTCAAGAATATTTTTAGGCTCATTGAGTTAATAAATACTTTTACGTATCAAATAGAAATGTTTTTATGAAGAATTATGGCCTGGTCCTTAAAGCTGTCTGAGAAATAATATTTCAGGCATTCTTTGCAAAATTATAAATGTTAGTAGTTGACTATCTTGACTTTTCTCGTCAACACTTTTGCTGCTAGGGTGTGGCAAGCCAAAGAAGCTGGAGAAGATTGATAGTCCAGTTGTGGTCTTGGCGAAGGAAGCGATAGCCCTATATTCTAGGTATCTATATACTTTCTTTGGGTAATTGCTGTATTTTGATATTCTTTCTTCGGGTTATTGTTGTATTCTGATATCTTATATTTGTAATTGGTCCGTCCAAACCCCTCTTATTTCTTTTCTGTGTCGGTTTTATGGTATCAGCAACCGACGCAAGTTGCCGACATCAAAGGCGAGTAGTATTTTCCTACTTTTGCCAATGGACTGGTCATTATCTTGAGCCTGACAAACTCTGTTTTGACATCATCATTCTCTCTGCCAAGCCAATACACCTCATCTTTTGAAGCATGGGGGTTGGAAAAGTTGCAAACGAGGGGCTCAATTTTTGTAAAATCTAGAATCATGTGATATGTACATAATCTCAAATAGAGGACCATCTAAATTTATTCTCTCATATCTAGATTTCTTAGAATCTATCAATTTAGAAGCTTTATCATCTTCATGCTTTCATAGGAGTTGCGTTTGCTTCCCATGACTTGCTGATTTAGTCAAATAAATCGGTTACAAAGAGATTTATATGGGTGTCACTTCGATGTTCTTTCTTTCTGTTGGTTCCTGTATAAAATTTGATCATTGAATTCTATTACTTGAAATGGCCACGGTAACCTTTTGACTTTTATATAGCGATGAATCTTTTAATTTAATGGATGAGAAGGATACTCGTTTGTTTTCATATGTGCATTCTAACATTTTTATCATTATCTGTTTCTGCTTTGGATTTATCTCATTCAGTTGACAATTTCTCTCATGTTTTAAGAAGCTCTGATCTCTGGAGTTATGTAGAGGGTCTCTTACATGTTACTCTCACTCAAATGATTTTATGGCCTATTTAGGTTTACAAGAGCACTTGGAAAAATTAATTAGAAGGAACCACAATTTCAATGGTGACATGATCAAGAATGTATTTTTTGTTCTTATCACTGACAATTTACCGCTGAACACTTGAAACCTATTCCGAACCACCATTTCTGAATACTTATTGTTAGAACCTATATAAAGATTATCACACATATATTAGTACTTGCAAATGTTTGTTTGTACATATTATGTTTATTTCAATTTTATATTTTGTCTCATTTTTTAATTCACATACATGAAGACTGAAAATCAGCTACAAAATAGATCATAATTAGCTGATAAAAAAGATCAAGTAACTTTTGGTTGAAGAAATATGTGAAGCGGAACATTTAAAGTGCCAATGTGATCTTGTACGATCAATCATACTTTAAATTTTTTTAGATAGAAAAGTCTAAAAAACGCATGCTATATTTTAGGTTGTAAGTACACAACAACTATCTTTTTAAATTTTTCTAATTTGGTATTTGTATATATGTGTAAGTTGATATAATTGTTCAAACAATATAGACATGTCATAGAAGCCACTTCTTTTCAATCCCGGGCAACACACGGTTTACTGGCTAGTTTATTAGGAAATTAGGCAAGTAGGCCCTCCACGCACCACTATTCTCACAGGCTGATAACTCTAGAAGCACGACACGCATGACAAAAATCTAAAACCATAAAAAAAAAGAATAACTGGAGGAGATATTTCTTCATTTTCTTAAAAACTCGCTAATCGACAACAAACTCTGAATCACACTGTTATACGAATATGCCGATGCCTTTGTCTTCCTGTGATTTAACCAGATTACCCTGACAATTTAAAACTGAAAAGTCCATAAGAACCCTGGCCTCCTAGGTCGGCAACTCGTGGGCCATGATCCATATGACCGGACAAGTTTGGGCCTAAACAACAAAAAGAGAGCCACATATTGTCTCATTTATCTATTCTACTATATTTAATATGCGAGATGTCGGCTAGATTTTTGTTACGTCCATCTTCACGGTTGGAGTGGAGGATTCATTGATCAGGTCCACCAACATCCTATTGTAGGGTCTCCATTTCCACTTGCACGCTGACCAGTTTGGGCCCAAACACTTACCGATGCCATAAGCAGTTTCCTCCGCCTTTTCCCATGCCAAGTTAACCACGTAAATGTGAATAGGACGCTAAAGAAACAGCTACATTGTTAAGTGTAATCTCCCATTCCCGTATAATTATACGCCGTGACAAAGTGTAATGCTGATCACCCAGCGCCGGTTAAGGAAAATTATTATAGCATTTTTTCCACAAACAACGACACCCGCACATCACAGGGACACATAAACTAGTATTTCCAACTTTTACCCATGTGCGACATGGTTCTTTCTATTAGAGAAATAGAATACAATTTCGATTGTGTTTCTGTAAACTTTTTTTCATTATGCATATGTACAAATTATTATTTCATTTAGTATTATATAAAAAATATCTTGTTTACATTTGTGTAACTCTTTTTTTCCAATATGCATATGTACAAATTATTGTTTCATTTAGTATTATATATAAAAATCTTGTTTAAGAGCAATACTAACAACACAATAATTTCGTGCAAAAAAATCAATTGATAGGATCATGATACAACATTTCACAACATGAAATTGTAATGCGCATTGCATGACTGACATGCATGTAGTTGTTGCAACAAAATTCATTACACAACTCAATCATTTACATTTATTCGTCGTCTCAAACAAAGCAACCCATTTTAGAATCCATTTTTTTTCATTTTACCTCCACTTCTCAGCTTTAAGTAATGTGTGATCTAATCAGTGCTCACACTCACATTTATACACATTTCGATGTAAACTACAAAATCAATACCCGAATCTATTCATCCTAGTACAAAATTCATCAATAATTGGACTTCATACAAACTAGCACAATGCTTACAATTTGATGTTCATTCAACCAAGAATATATTATTGAAAGTTGATCGTTGATTTATGTATGTATTTTTTTTCATTATGCATCATGTGCACATTATTAATTCATTTAGTATGTATAAATATATTTATATAAAAAATTCATACCAATCACACAACAACATCATACCAAAAAGTCAATTGGTCAGGTCATGATAAACCATTTCAAAGTGCATAAATTATTGAAATATTTGTCATTCATTACATTACATCATATAGTAAGTATAAAACACATTCAATATGTAATATTAAATCACATTTTATTAAATTATGCATGACTCTCTCATTATGTTTTGCTGATTATACCAACAACAATACTAAACAATATTCACATCACTACCAAAATACATTAATTGTTGTACCAGATATAAATTAGGATAATCGTAACATCCCAAATTATAAATGTATGGGTCTTTATTGTAAATTTTCAACTTTTAATTTCAAAAACCTGAACATTGATGCAAGTTACCCAAATATTGGATACATTATTTGAACTAGAAAATCAAAGAGAGAGAGAGAAAACAAAATATCACCTATTTTTTCTTTATGATTATATGAAATTCAAAGGACAATTCATTTTATTTCATATACATTATGAGAATGACATATGTGAGTTTGATGAACAAAAGGTAAATAAATCATAAATCTAAACAGATAGGAAGATTTTAGACTCTCAAATTAACCCATGCTCCAATTTTGAAGTCAATAGGACTTTGTTTGACCCTCCAAATGAATTAAAGAAGTTTATATATAGTTTAAATGGAGAATTAATCGAATACTCAAATTACATTATGAACAACCTAAAGTTCTAGCATTTAAATGTCACATGCCATCTAAATGGATGGGAAGATTCTAGACTCTCTAACTAACCCGTGCTTCAATTTTGAAGTCAATAGGTCTTTGTTTGACCCTCCAAAAAAATTAAAGAAGTTTATATATAGTTTAAATGGAGAATTAATCAAATATTCAAATTGCATTGTGAATAACCTAAAATTCTGATATTTAAATGTCACATGGACTATTTTAATGCACCTAATTCCATCAAAACTACACATTTAAAAGTGCTTGGGTGAGAGTAGAAAATAGTCTGTGTGATGTTTAAATTACAGAAATTTAGGCTAATCATAATGTAATTCGAGTATTCGATTAATTCTTTATTTAAACTATATATAAACTTCTTAAGTCTATTTGGAGGGTAAAAAAAGTCCTATTGACTTCAAAATTGGAACACATGTTAATTAGAGAGTTTCGAATCTTCCTATCCATTTATATTTAGGTTTTATTTACCTTTTGTTCATCAAACTCACATATGTCATTATCATAATGTATATGAAATAAAATGAATTATCCTTTGAATTCATTTATCATAAAGAAAAGAAAATAGGGGAGGTATTTCATTCTCTCTCTCTCTCTCTCTCTCTCTTTATTTTCTATTTCAAACAATGTATCCAATTTTGGGTAACTTGCATCAACATTTAGGCTTTTGAAATTAAAGTTGAAAATTTGCAATAAAGACCCTAAACTTATTTTATTTCAATTTGGGATGGTCACTAGCCACCTTAACTAAATTTTGTCCTCAAAATTTTCTTAGACTACTACCCACCTTAGGGTTTTCCTTATTTCTATAATATCATAAAATATTATTCAAAAACGCATAACTATACACATGTAAGGTCTAAGGATAAAGTCATAATCTAAAAGTGACAATCTTAAACCATACCTTGATCATTTTCCTCCTCCATGTTCATTGCAAAAAGTCTTTCTTGTCTCTTAGGAGCTGGGTTGTGGTTTCTGGCTTCTTCCTCTATATCTTAGGACAATCTAGCTTCATATGTCCAGGTACCAAACCTACACGGCCCTCCATGGACCCTCGTACAAGTTGGGCACTATGGTTACTCTTGGGCAGTAGGGGCTTCTAACATCCTGGTCTTCAAAATCCTAGTTAAGCGAGTAATTTGTTGTTTATGAGAATTTAATTATTTGAGATGAAGATGTATGGGCCCGAGTACAATATCTTTCACATAAACTTGAGCCCATTAGAGTGTCACTTGAACTCTAGAGCAAATTTGTAATTTGACCATCTTATGATGAGATTTTGGATCGAGCTAAACTCTAATTTATTTATATTATTAAATACATGTTATCGTATTATGGGGATTTTAGACGCAAGATAATATGAGGATGAGATGATTTGGTAAAAATTAATCCGTTTTGAGGATAATTTTGTTAATACTTTTAGGGAAATTTCAAAATTCTCCTTATATAATTGGTAAGAATACATAAGTATTTTTCCCTTAATGACTAGGAAATCAACCAGAGAAGGAGTCATGGACAGATTGATGGTTTTTCTTAAGGATATGTTTCCTATATTCTTTTGGTGTGCAAGGTGTTTGTGTTGTTAATGCTTAGGATGTTTGGGAAAGATTTGAGGTGGAAGAGTATATCGAAAAGTTAAAGAATTGAGAGAAGGTCGCAAGGGCTAGAAGTAATTAAATTTTTGTTTGGATGATGAGTTTTATAAGTGGGTGTTTTGTTGTCACTACATGTATGCGGATTATCTTTGAGTTTAGCCGTAGTAGTAGAAATAGCAGGATAAAGAGTCCAATTAGATTTTGTAACAACCAATTGAGATTGACCTCCCAATATACAACTTGGATGATCGAGACTCTCCAAATTCAATAGATTATGATGTGATAACAAATAAAAGGACTATATATACCTGGACAATCATCTATGTAGGCCCTGAGATATAACATAGATCACTACATCAAAAATGTGTATTAGTGGCATTTAGTATATTGGCTTTTGCTAAAAATGCCAGTGTAGCCTTTACATTTACGGGCATTTTATATTGTAACGCCGGTAACGGAGGTAGTAAGAGTCCCACGTAATAACCAATGTGTTATTGGCGTTTATCACATCTGATAATGGCATCTTCTAAACGCCGCTATGTAACGGGTAAGTTTCCTAACCCCAAACCCGGAATAACTCCGATATTAATTAGTCAAATCTAACAAATCCCCTTCCTTGAAATTCCCAATTATAACCGCATTCTGCTTTCGTCGCTCCATCGATCACCCCCACATCTTTGATCTAGGGCTTCCTGGTTTGAGGGGGTTGTGGCAGGATGTAGAACGTATATCACTACTTTGCTCCATACTACGTTGCTGTCATTAACCTGAATCAACGCCTGGGGGATCGTGACTGAGTGAAGAAAGTATGCTTCTGTTTGCTCATCATCGTATGGTCGCCTACCTCCATGCAGTCAACACTAGTTTTCCGGCTTACTTCCAGGCACTCGTTTAATTCCATCTAGATTGCTTCCAGTAGTTGCCTATTTGCTTGCTTAATAAGTCATCTTCCAAGTATCACACACCACGCTCACAAATCACAATTAAGCTGTCCTATCTTTTTCCAATACGAATAGCTTACCCAGAGGCAATACAAAGAGGGACTGTAACTCTTTCAGTTTTGATGGTTCGACATGATTTGAAATGAACCATTTGGCAAGAAACAAACTTGAGTTGTCGTTGTTAGGGGTGAGCATCGGTCCAAAACAGGACCGGACCGGACCGAGGACCAAAAATCAATAATTTTTGGACCGTTGACCGGACCGTTTGGTGGTTGGACCGGACCGGGACCGGACCGTTTTGACCGCGGACCGGACCGGACCGGACCGTTTGGACCGCAATCAGCCTTTTTTACATATTTTACAACTTATTTAATTATACAAAGTTGATAATCTTAGTCACTTCTAACAATTATATAACTTTAGTATCAAACATTTATACTAGTAGTACTTATATATGTACTTTATTTGTAGTTATTATAGAATACACCTTCAAATATATATGAATTTTATATAAAAGTTAGTCTGCGGTCCGGACCGGTTTTGGACCAGACCGGACCGGACCGGACCGAAGACCGAATTTATCGAATTTATTGGACCGCGGACCGGACCGAAGTTGAAATGGACCGGACCGAACCGGACCGAATTGAGCGGTCCGGTCCGGTTTTGCGGTCTGGACCGAGATTTGCTCACCCCTAGTCGTTGTCCCAATTATATATACACACAATTCATTCAGAATGCATTGGATAGATATACACGGTCACGTAACTAGAGGTGTGAGAAATCAATTTTGGATTGGTTCCTGGGGATGCACAACTACCAGTTTGATGCAAACCGAACTCTTAAAAAAATCTAGAACCTGAGTTTCCTACAAAATTGTATACCTGGAATTGGATATGGTTTCATAATGTATTATCTACAACAAAATCTGGGTTGTATTTTTTTTAATTAATCATGATATACAATAATTTTAAACCATAATTAGAACTTGGATTGTCTGAATTCATCAACTCATATTGGACCATAACCAAAAACATTATTACATAGAAGACATGCTTTCAATTCCTAGTTCAGCGTCAGATCCAGAAGCGATCCAGATTGACAATATCTAATATTAGCATCGGTTTCTTATAAGCCAAACCGAGTCGAGTTGACAGATTTGAACAGATGTTAACAACCACACAACAATGAGCCATATGTTTAGTTATGCCTTTCTAGGTGTTTTACATACGGTGTCCAATACTTTATTACTGCATCTGCTCTTAGTTGACCATTATGTTTAAACTATTTGAGATATTATTTCTCGCATGAGCTTTTCTTTAAGGTATGACATGGTTGTTAGCAAATGATTTTCAAAGGACTAGTTTTAGATAATTTAACGAAGTGTATTCATCTATAAAGTACTAAGTCGATATTTTAACCAGTTTGTACAATGACTCCAATGTTGCTTTATATTCGATGATGATGTGAAAAGAATGAAAAGTATTGCTAAGTTTGTTGCTTCTTCGTTGGTTTTTCTCTTTGTCATTTGTATTGTGGTAGCCCCACATACATCTATCACTCACAAGACTAATTTACATCGAAACGACGACCATTCAACAATATACCAAAGGTCTTTAGCTGGCTCTTTTTCTTAATATAATGATTTTGTTGGAGTGCAGGATGCTATAGTGTTCTTGCATAGAAATTAACGAATCAGAACTTGTCTTACAAATTATTATATCTTAGCAAACATCTGCAATGGTTGTTTGTCTTACTAAGTCATTGACCCCTCTTATATTTAGGCATACACAGTTTCATTAGTTAATTAAATTGGAAAACTATCTTAGTCTCATCCTCGTATAGTATATATATCATTCATATCTTTTGTTGGAATCTGTAGATTTTTTTCATACATTATTTCATTTTATACGATGCATTTTCTCTCTATGTATTTTGATGCTAGTTTTCTATTACCACATCATCCATGTATTCTCTTGTTACATTCTCACACAAGGCACGTCACAGCTACATCTCTCTCTTTTTCGTCTTCTTTGTATTATTGTATGGCAATTTTCTTTCTTGTTGTCTCTCCACCCCACCATTAGAAGCAACATACTTTTTATCTCCCCCTATCTTATTCTATTATTTTCATTTTTATTACTACACATTGTAGGTGGCACAACAACCCTTATGTCCTTATTGCATATTGAAATTCTCCTAATAATAGAGATTCCACATTGACATTCAGTGAAATCTATGGTTCTATATGTACAATACGAGATGTATGGATACTAGTATGGTTTCAATCATATTCTATGAAACCCAATTTCTACTTTCAAAAGAAAATATTTTCGTTAAAATATATACAACCATTTGGCATAATATGATTTGAAGGTAGACCTTTGACATGAGATAACTCCTGATTTCATGATTGATATTAGAGTCCTTGACCATTATGATGTATTATGGATTGACATTTAGTGTATGATACTGGTCACTCTCTAAAATAGAGAACCATAAGCATGACTTTGCAATGAATCACTACTACAGAAATAGCATTCAATGTCACTTTTCTGGGCGTCGGTTATTAAGGAAAACCGACGCCTTATATGTTAGGCATCGGTTGTTTAAGCAAACCGACGTCTATATTCAAAGACCAGCCAGACACGGGTACCGCTTTGTATTCAGCGTCGGTTGTTTATAACAAACTGACGTTGAAAGTCGGCCGCGAAATCCAAATTTTGATAAAAAAAAAAATAGTGTCATTTTCAGCGTCGGTCATGTAGGTATAAACCGACGCCTATGTGCGATGAAAATTTGCGCAAAAAGTGTCACTTTCAGCGTCGGTTATCCTTTTATAACCGACGCTGAAGGTGGTTCCCGCCAAACAATTTCATGAAAATATCGTCCAATTGGACGTCGGTTGTTGCAAACAACCGACGCTAAAGATGTTTAGGCGTCGGTTGTTTAAAACAACCGACGCTATTTGGGAACTTATACTCCGCGATCGCCCGACTCTTCCCCTTTCTTCTGTTTCATTGCGAGCAATTACCCTATTTCTCTGCTGCCGGCGATTTCTCTCCGGCGATTTCTTCTCCAGTGCCATTTCTCCGGCTATTTCTTCTCCGGCGCCCCCTTCTCCACCACCACTCCTCCTTCTCCGCGCCCCCTTCTCCGCCGCCCCTACTGCCCGCCCCTGCTGCCTGCCCCTGCTGCTCCAAGCGCCTGAGGCCGCCGCCACGCCTGAGTCTTCGGCGCCGCCTGGTGCTTTTCCACCGTCGTCGCGCCGCCGCAACCACCGCCAGAGCCACCGGAGCTGCTAGCTGCTCCTCCACCGCCGTCGCTGCTAGCTACTTCTCCAGCCAGAGCCACCGGAGCCTCTGCCTTCTTCCCTCTGACAAGGTTGGTCTTCCCGCTGCTAGCTGCTCTGCTTTTTTATGCATCGATCAAATTGTTGTGATAAAAATGCATGTAATGTATTTGATTAGAGTTAATCTAATCTGGATGTTCATAATAATGGTATGTTAAATATGATGATTAGGGATAAATATAATGTCTAGTACACAAATATTAGATGATATTCAAGAAAACCCTAGTTTGATGAGCATGTTGTTAATCATGTTAATTATGATTCTTCTATATATTCTGATGTCATTATATAATTATGTGATCCCAACATATTAAATTGAATTAGAATGATTTCATGAATTATAGGGTTTTAAAGTTGATAAACATGTACATGCAGAAATAGGGTTATTAAACCAATGGTTATAACATAGTATGATCTTAATCTGATCTGGATGTTCATAATAATGTAGTATGTTAAATATGATGATTAGGGATACATATAATGTCTAGTAAAGATTCCTAGACCTTTTGTTTGAAACTATTGATTTCTTGATTTATTATTTAATAATGCTCTATTGATTAGGATTAACCATGTTGCCTGTACTTTATAGACATTTATTATATATAAGAATGACAACACATGTATTTGTTGGCCTAGAAACCCGTCCAAGATTGGCTCATTAGGAGTAAATCTTGGATAGTCCCCGGTTTGGGACTGTTCTTGAACACCTAATCTCACTTAGGATGTAAGTGTATAATGTGTATTGGGTTTTCGAGAAAATTTCAGTAGCATTTCCCCGTTTGTTCTCTAAGTACATATGTACTTAGAGAACAACGGGGAAATGCTGCCGAAATTTTCTTGAAAACCCAATACACATTATACACTTACTAGTGAGATTAGGTGTTCAAGGATGGGATAGGTGGTACACATTTATTATATATAAGAATGACATCACATGTGTTTGTTGGCCTAGAATGTGAACAATCATTGTTTTTTATATTACTTGTACATTGATATAAATTAGAATGAACAATCACTAAATTATATACTGTTTGTATGGAGTCCGGCTTCATTGTAGATATCTATTATTGTGTTTGTTGGCCTAGAAACCCGTCTAAGATTTACTCATTAGGAGTAAATCTTGGATAGTCCCCGGTTTGGGACTGTTCTTGAACACCTAATCTCACTTAGGATGTAAGTGTATAATGTGTATTGAGTTTTCGAGAAAATTTTGGTAGCATTTCCCCGTTTGTTCTCTAAGTACATATGTACTTAGAGAACAGCGGGGAAATGCTGCCGAAATTTTCTTGAAAACCCAATACACATTATACACTTACTAGTGAGATTAGGTGTTCAAGGATGGGATAGGTGGTACACATTTATTATATATAAGAATGACATCACATGTGTTTGTTGGCCTAGAATGTGAATAATCATTGTTTTTTATATTAGTTGTACATTGAAGGATTGCTAATTGATAAAAGATCACAATTTTAGAGACATGTATGTTTATACAAATGCTAAATGTTTTCCTTATTCTAGTTGATACAAATGCTAAATGTTTTCCTTTTTAATGAAATTTTCAGATGGCTCACCATGATGAGAATGATGTCCATGATGAGCATGAAGTCCATGATGAGCATGCTGTCCATGACGAGCATGACGAGGATACCAACGTAAGTTCTAAAAACATATCCCGTATTTCTATAAAATTCATTATCTTCTAGTTATGTCATATATCCTGTATTTCTATATTGGCTTAATTCGGTGTGTTTATTTTTGTCAAATTTTAGGTTGATGATGCACAGCTACCCACTGAAGCAATTGAGCAACTTGATGCGCAGCAACAAAAACTTAACAAGAAAAGGGGTATCACTCTGTTGAAAAAGTTACTTGCGCTGAGTGGCAGTGGATCCAAATTGGTTGTGGAGTTTGATAATGGAGTTATTATTATTTGCAATTCTATTTTGTAGATTACAAATTCTATTATTTGCAATTATATTTTTGGTACTAGTTAATAACATTTCTATTTTACAGAATTTGTTTGCATTGGATGAGATGTTGCATCGTAAAAGTGTGATGCAACGCGCTGGAAAGATGCTTAGGAATTACAGGACAAATCTGAACAGAGAATACATAAGATAGGGTGATAAGAAGAAGAAGTCAGCCCTTGAACAATGGAACTTCTTGGACAAAGAAGATTGGGACAATTTTGTTGCTTCAAGAAAATCTGAAGAATTCAAGGTATTAGGCGTCACTCCCATTTTAATTAATATACATTGTATTCACCTATTCAATATTAACATTTAGTGCTACTAACCTAATTATAAATGTGCATACTAACTAGGCCCTCAGTGACGCACAAAAAGCAAGGCGTGCACTGAATGTACATGACCATACTATGGGTCCAAAAGGCTATGCAAGCGTTCGCCAAAGACTACAGGCGGAGTCTGCGGCTACTCAGGAGTCTGCGACTACTCAGGAGTCTGCGGCCACACCCTTCCCTCGCCATGATATCTGGATAGCTGGCAGGAAAAACAAGAAGGGTGAAATAAAGAAGCCCGAAACTGCTGAGGCGGCTGCAAAAATGGTAAAATACAACTCTTAGAACAATCATTTGAATATTGATTATTTGTGGTGTTAACTTACCAATTTTTGTTTATGGTGATTAGCGGGAGCTGCACGAGCAGAGAAAACAAGGCACGTTCATCCCTCAGGGCACAAGGGATGAATTGACAGTTGCTCTGGGTAACCCAGAGCATCCTGGACGTGTTAGAGGTGCCGGCGCTGGTGTGGGCATCAAAGCATTCTTTGGGCCATCCCAGCGCAAACCCAGAGCGGGACTTTCTCAAGAAGAGGTAACATATATATTCTATTTTTATAATGTTACTGCAAAAGGAAATTCATTAATAAAAAGCTAATATTTGTTTTATCCATGTATAGGAGAATAAGAGAGTCGAGGATATAGTTGCTAAGAAGCTCAACGATGTGGTTGCTGAGAAGGTCAAGGAAGAATTGCTGCGGTGGCAGACATCTCAGGCTTCCAATCAGCCTATGCCGACCCACTCTTCTCCTGGTGCACAGACTGCAAGTAATCCTGGAGACCCATCGCCTAACACGTCTGCTGTAAGTATTGTTTATGACATTGTAGCTAGTCTTTTCAAGATGATATGTTTTCAAGATGATATGTATATATGTATAACATTCTTTACGTACATTTGTAGGCATTGAAGCCATGCCGCTTAAGAATGGAAAACTATGTTGTTGCAGAGGTGCAAGCTTACCAGTCCCTTCCTGGGGCAACGTTTCATGGGACTCCAATGCCGCAGGGCTACATTCGTGTGAGCCCGATACATGTATTACCCGATTGGAGGGAAGTTGCGTTGCCATTTGCCCACTCAGATATTGATACACTTGGTGAGGCAGAAAGCGGGGTCATATTGTGGCCCAAAGCAGATGTCCTCTACACGACTGAAATTGTAAGATAAATTTACATTGATTTAGACTGTTAATGTGTATATATGATGTCAACTGATCTGAAATTATATATACAGGTTAAAAAGAAGACACCAGGAGCACCTAGGCCTCAACCTCCAATTCCCGCATTACCAAATTGGGTTCCAACTGACCTACAATACCCGTTAGGTCCTGCTTGTAGGGGAATGGCATGTTGGCTACGGGCACATAATATACTTTGCCCTATAATTGTTTCTTTAGATGCAGATTATGCAGGTCAATCATACGACAGCTCTTTATTTATACAAGATATTATTGAGCTGTTTATGTATGATTGGTTGAATACATCAATGATAGAGACATGGATAAGGTGAGATCTTGTTTATACATCCATATACCTTGTGTAAGATCCGGTGATCTAGTTTCTTATATATTAATGCATACGTCTATATGTTTTGCAGCTACTTAATCGAAGATCATTGCAAACAATTTGCATATGATCATGTGGGATTTTTGATTCCATCATTGATTAGTATGGTAGCTAAAGACCCTGATAGTGTTCAACAATACTGTATAGATGCTTTTACAATTTTTGGTCATCAAATGAAGACGATAATAATAGCTCCATTCAATGTCAAGTAAGTTTGCTTTATTTATAATTTGGACTTAAGAAAATTCCATTATTATTTTGCATTTTGAGTTATTAATTGTTAACTTTTTACCTCTAGTGGTAGACATTGGGAGTTACTAGTTATTGTCCCCGGGACGTTCACTGTTTATTATCTAGATCCCGCAGGAAGTACATTAAACACTAAAATTGGACACGTAATGAGAATGGCATTATTCTGGTGAGAAATATTTCATTTTTTATATCCGTTAACATCTTTTATTACATTACTATTTACTTATGCAACTTAGTGTGTTATATTAACATGTAGGGGTTTAGATGCATTCAAAAATGCTGGAGGAAAGGTCCCAAGGAAAAAGAACCAGCCATTGTCTTGGGAGAACGTAAAAGTAAGTTCCCGACTCCCCGACTCCAATGTATATATTATTGATGTGAATTGTGCTTAGTTGTATTAATTTGTATGTTTCAATTTATAGTGCGCTACACAAGACAATGGCTGGGCATGCGCATACTATGTGATGCGATTTATGCAGATGATTATCAAACATGCCGCATTGGACATCGATACCATACATGAGGTATTATATATAGTCTCATTAGTTAGTATGAAATATATCAATCTTATTTTTATATTATTACTTATATATATACATCATTCTCTTTGCAGGTGTTTAAAACTGACCACACTATAGGCAAACGCTTAAAAAATGTACATGCTCCATATACGAGGGAATCATTAAATGAAGTAAGAGAAGAATGGGCAATAGCTGTACAAACAGTGGCAACTGTAAGATATAATTGGGATGTTGATAGTGATGATGAATGATACTTTGTAAATGAATGTTTCTGAATGTTAAAACATGTATTTGAATGATTCTATATGTGTGAACGTGACAATTGAATTGATGTCTGAATGTATCTACTTGTGTGAATCTTTTTATGTTAATTTTGCAGGTTTGTGGCCTGTTTGTAGGCTGATATCAATGGATGTCGTAAACCTGCAGTTCAGAAAACTGAACTGCAGGTTCTCATCCTGCTGACCAGCCACAGCAGGCCTGCAAACAGATTTATAAAAAAAAAATAGAAATAGGCGTCGGTTATTTACCGATAACCGTCAGCACAGACTTACAGCGTCGGTTTTTTGTTGAACACCGACGCCAAAAGTGTTCGCGCTACAGGAAATGGGAGTCATCTAGGACACTTATTTGCGTCGGTGTTTTAGTATATAACCGACGCAGAAAGCGTCCTAGATGATGCCATTTTCTGTGGCGCGAACCCTTTTGGCGTCGGTATTTTATAATAAACCGACGCCTTTATGTTAAATAGGCGTCGGTTTTTTAACCGACGCTGAAGTGTCCAACCTTTTAGCGGCGCCCACATAGGCGTCGTTTAGAAACCGACGCCAAAGGGGGTTAAACAACCGACACTAAAAGGCACTTCTGTAGTAGTGAATGCATTATCAACGTCACATGTTCCTCCTTTCGCTAGTTTCTTGGTTGATGTCTAGAGAAAAGTTATATTTCTATTGTAGAAATATTCAACTGCATTTCTATGTCAATGGATATTAAAAGCTATATGATGACCAAAGGTCCCTGAAAGGGAAATAATTTAATTTGGTTTGAATAACATGTTTGACATGGATCATTTAACATTTTTGGCTTGTCCATTACTGCAAAAAGATAGAGAGAAAGTCAAAAGTCTATTGAATGAATTCTCTCAAATAGTACCATAATGTTTGTCCCAACTTGCACCACTTGTGAAAATTCTCCTTTGATATCACAAAGTATCTCACTTTGACTCTCTTATATTCCACATATTTTCTTATTTAGTTAGGTTGTGATGTAGCTTCTTCACAAAGATGGTGTGCTCGATGTAAGGACTATTTATACATAGTTGATATTGAGCTTTGTATACAGTAAAGATCCTAAAGGTAGCTAAAATTTACAATTACACACTTTAGATAACTGAATTACAAGCATCTATTTGCATAATGGTTCATTAAGAGTATGCATTTCATTCATGACACATAAAAATGTGTGATTGAGAAAATAATGTGTATACAAGTCTTGATTTTATTTTTGCTCCATGTTCTAATATATATTCTAAATTATATCATATCCTCCATTATATCATAAATATAATTGGTTTCTATATATTCACCATATGGGTTGATTCCATAGACTTCTTATAATCTATGTACTGATAATTAGATTTGGTTATTATTTTTTTGATATTAGTGGGCATATTGATATTGGTATATGTTTGTTGTCCCAGTTTGGTATTGGTACTGATTCACATTGACATATAAGAATGAGTCATATAAGAAGATATTCAAACTTGATGTTAAGGTGTTGATTTAGTTTACACATGATTTGCATACGTGTAGTTTGATCGAAGCATCTTTTTGTTGCTAGTTTTCAATACCGAATCTCTATCCTTGTGCAGTAAGTGGTTCTTGTTTCCAAAATACTAGATGCAACTATTCTATATAGGTTTTTCCCACCATACTATAGCTTTTATCTATAAATTATATTTGTGATTGGTATAAGAAAATTTATGTAAAATTCAAGTGATCATTTAGATTCATTTTGTATCCATGTGTGTTATAAAGCAATCTCTATACAAATAAAGATTCTGGAAGAATTTTTATTAAGGATGATAATATACAAATTCTCTCCAACACAGGTTGAATATAAACTATTTAAGGAATACAAATGGTGGATTACATTCCATCTTTAATTTTCAATATCAACTATTGAATCTTTCCCAATTGCATATTGAATGAAGTGTTACATTCATGTACAACTGTATTTACATTTTTCCTCAATTGATTTTCACTATGGTAAGGTTTCTATTGTAGGTGTTGCACATTCTAACAAATCCATATAAACCAATGATCTTGGCTTTTTTAGGACAAGATCTAAGGAAAAACTTGTCCACCGCCTTAAAAGCCTTTGGTGAATGTTGTCCCATTGGAGAACTTGCTAATCTTTTAATACATCTCAAATGAATATGTATATATTACTTTTATCTTAGGACTAAGGATTGATTATTTATGGCTATCTTTTTGCAGACATTGATAATGGTGAACACAAAAGATATATAAGATCTCCTTCAACAATGCTAGTGTCCTTACAACTGTTCGGAAGCTTATTAATAAGTATAACCTCTGTTGTTTGGTTATTTATCAAAAGAATCATAAGTAGTCTAATATTGTAGACATATATCACCTTGATACATAAATGGATATGTTTTTTCATCTTATTCAATCCTCTGAATGAAAAAATTAACAAGAATATTACAAATTGTTAGAAGCCTAATCATTCTGATACAAACATCAGGTCTAAACTAGATTTTAGATCATGTACTTAGTATTAAGAAATGATATAGATCTATTTGATCTCCTTACTTTGGTATTAACAGTCCCTTAGAATTTTTCCTTGCTTAAGATCTATTTGATCTCCTTTATTGGTATTGTCAGCCCCTAACATTTTCTCTTTGTCCATATTTTCAATTCTCTATGCAAAAATAACTTGTGCTTCAGACTTACTACTTGTAGGATTGATGTTTGGGGTTGAAAACTGGTTGTTCTTTGGTATACCACGCACACACACACACTTACCAAAGCAATGAGTTGGCAGTTCAAATGTGATATTCACTTCTAGAGATTTCCCAAGTCCCCGAATCATTACTCAAGCTGAACTTCAAGCTATGCTCAGTGCCATCTGAAATGTAGTGTCCTTCAGATTCCAAAATGCGATATTTAGATTGGATGCATTCGATTTTGGAAATTGGATTAAATTTGTTTTGAGGACTTTGTGCCCCTCATTTTTAAAGTATTATACCATGCTTGCAAAGGTGAAAGGCTTGGAACATGCACATCATTCAACGAAATTCAATCAGGTATGTTCTTCCATTCTTTCTCAACACCTTAAAGTCCTACATAACATGATTTACTAGTTACTTACATCTTGGAAGACATATCAAACAACATATGCACATGCCCCATATTTATTGCCTAATTCACTTATGTCAGTACATATTTTACAAACTATTTGTTGTATATTGCAGGAACTACAATAATATACTTAGACATTTCAGTTAAGGTGTCTATTTCACACATTTTTTTCTTTAAACTTCCAGGAGGCTACTTCTATTTATCCTACCCTCTAGTTTAAGGTTTTTAAACCTATTTTCTTATTGTTAGTCTATTCAGAGTTGTGATGGTGTTTCTAAATGTGGTAGTTCCTCACCTTCCTTATCTTCCATGACCCAATTGCAAAACTGATGGGCAATTTGACAATCAGACTGCTGAGAACCACTAGGATTGGGCTAAACAATTTTTCTACTCGAATGAGTTTGTTCATTGGGTTTTGAGCTGATTCTCAAGATACAATCAGTAATCCTTTCCTAATAAATTAGAACATAAGCCTATATTTGGTGAACAATTGTTGGTTATTAATTCAAAGAAACCCTTATATTATGATACTAGCTTGCAACATGACTTGGACAATATATCTCAGAATGTCAAGAATTCCAAGTCATTTGAGGTTCTATGTAAGTATTCTATTTGATAAGTACCTATGCTTGTGATATTGGCTTATGTTTGAACTAATTTTCAAGTTGTTTCAGCTCATGTAATGATATGTTCTACTACAAAAAAAGTTCTGACTATTTTATGGCTAGTTTCTTGTCTTTGTATCTTCAAAGAACTACTCGTCTGTAGAGAATAAAGGACTGTAGCATGAGAGTGTTGCTTTATATTTTCAAGATGCTTTGATGTTTTGTCATGGTGCTTCACTTTTAGAATCATCTAGAAAGGATATCGCTAAATTTGGTGATATGATAAGTCATTCTACTTTCAATTTAATGTGCTCAACCCCTTCTTTCAGAAATCAATGTGACGGGAATTATCCTCAATCACTATTACCCTAGGTTCACGGGCAAAAGGAGATGCTTGGTGTTTCTCGAGTGTTTCTAGGTAGTCAATGTATGGAGAACCATTTCCAATCTGCCAAGGTTGTTCCTTACTCTAGTATTAACAGTCCCTTAGAATTTTTCCTTGCTTAAGATCTATTTGATCTCTTTTATTGGTATTGTCAGCCCCTAACGTTTTCTCTTTGTCCATATTTTCAATTCTCTATGCATTTGCAATCACATCTCTTTGTTATGCCTTATTTAAATGTAAATAATGGTTACTACCTGATTTTTCTTCTTTTATAAAGGCTCATCAACACAATACATATAATGTATGTTATGTTTGTAATATGCAGGACAACCTAGGAGGCATCTCTTAACCACTGGATGGAGTCTCTTTGTGAGCTCTAAAAAATTGGTCGTTGGAGACTATCTTGAGGTTGACTCTGGCCGGGGACTATCTCATTCAACTTGGATAAGAGGTTCATGAAGAATGTGAAAAGTTACATAAATCACATCCAGGTACATGTCTATAAGTATCATTTAAATTTTTATGATGATTTATATCAAGCATGGTTCCCTAGTATTAATAAAATAGAGTTACAAGAGTGATCCCCCAACTAGTAAGAAGAGAGATAAAATAAGATATATCTTTATTTGGATACTTGAGGGAATTGCAATAGGTAATACTAGAAGTTGTTGCTTCCAACAAAGCTAATAAAATGAGAACTGGAAGGATAATCTGACTACAAACCAATTGAACCAGACATTAAAGTAGTATTCTTCAAAATGTTAACATTTTATACTACCTCAACACGTCAAAGAACCAAGTCATCACAAAGAGGAGATGTGGAGGCAAATTTCAAAGTAGGAACATGTTCCACATCTCAGAAGCATAGAATCCAGCTAAAGCATAACTGAATCATCTAATGGTTCATTAAGGCAAAAATTTAAGACTTAAACAGCTGGAAACCTCATCCCAGAGAACTAGAGAAGATGGCTAGGCATTCAATCATTATTTAGTATGGGGGAAGAATAGTAATCTTTATAACTGCAAATGTATAGTAGAAATCAAATGAATAAAGCAGAGTGTAGCAACAATTGATAGTAGTCTTTGTAATTGTAAGCGTATAGTAGAAATCAAATGAATAAAACTGAGTGTACTAACAATTGAATGAATGAAAAATAAATGCTAACAAGAGTTCTCATCAAACTAATACCAGTATGATACATGTTAAATTTACATGAGCCTGGGTGAAGGATGTCAAGAAACATTCTAATGAGATGCCTGGTTTAAGGTGACCTAACTTGTCCTGCTGGAGTATAGACTTACTACAAAGGCTACACCTTCTGCATTCTCCTTACAAACAACTCAAAGTGAGCACAGTGGTCGAGGCTCTTAAACTCTTACTGCAAGGAAGGTTCTTATGCACTCAAGATTTAGTGTGAATCCATCAAAGTCTTTACATAGATTATAGTATACATTAGACCTACAATAACATATACATGATTAATTGTTTAGATCTCCAATCGAAAGTCAAAATGAAAATTGCAAGAAACAGAACCGAAGAGGTTGTAGAAGAAACAATCACATTATGAAACCATTCATAGCTTGAGATTATGTATAGAAACTATAAAGAGCTTAATCTGCATAAACAAATTGTCATTCATCATAAATAAACTGTGTTTTGTTCAAGAAAGCTAAATATATAGAAGACATCAAAAGCACCAAATATACAGACAAGCTATAGACTTCACTCATTTGTTGATGCAAGAACTCCCATCTTGAGCTCCATAGCCTATTCCATCATCAAAGATGAATAGACAAAGTTAGTTTAGCTAAAAAGGATATTGCAATAGGTAATACTAGAACTTGTTTTGCAAGGAGAAAAAATTAAAGATTTTTGAAATTCTGAATCCTAGGCCCCAATTGTTTTTTGGTTAAAAAGGTATTGTAAATATGGTGAGCATTTGGCATCCAAGATGTAAGATGACCACAAAGAGATGGAGCTTCCTCCTCTTTCCTCCCCAGATATTTTTGACTAAAATTCAATATTGTTTTTTGCAAAGGCTTTCTTGGTTTGAAGAGTTTTCTTCCTGATTTGAGTTAGTAGCTGAGATGATGAGTAGAGATCATTCTTGCTTCTAGTTTTGATGATGGAATGCTTTCTATTTCTCTTGAGTTCACATATGACTCTTGTGGTTCATTGAAACTACTACCCATGTAGTGTTAGTGTGCTAGTGTTAGCTGGAGCTGTTATGCTCCTATTGCTGTTGCAGAGTGCCAGTTATAGATGTGGTAGTAGCAACAAGAAACATAGGACAACTGCCAGTAGATATACCATGGGAAGAAACTACTACCATGTGGTATGGTAACTAGAAACCACACACCAAGAACATTGCACGCCATCTCTGTGAAGGAAAGTGTGTGACATGATGCGCTGCAATGCAGTAGTATTTTGTATAGAGAGAACAACAACAAAAATCATAACCATAACCATAACATATGAGAAATTGTGAATATCTAAGATTAACAAACAACCAATCATTACTGAGGTTATATATCATATTAAATTCTTGCAGTTTACATCTTCAATAATACAACTTGTATCTTTTGACAGGTTTTCAAGCACAAGGACATGTGTGCATGCACATGCACACTTAAATATGTAGTTATAATGCACTTGGATGATTCTTTGGTGGATCTTTTTTGGTTCAGACTTGGAGTTGCTTATTAGTGGACTTCTGGATATTGATTGTAAGTATATGTTGTTTGATATCCACACTTTACAATTGCCTGGTTATATTAATTTCTAATTGTCTTATTGTTTTTTGTAGTGGAAGATTTGGGGGAAAATACTGAATACTCCGACTACAACAATGCATCACATGTTATCCAGTGGTTCTCGGAGGTGGTTCAATGATTCCACCATAATGTAAAGCTATTTCCTGAAGGAGCTCTGAAGTCGACATGCTAAAAAGTAGATAGTCATATCAGGGAAGAGACAAATCCAATGATGTAGAAGTTATTGTACTGAATAGAAAAATGTTGTCACACGGTTATGCTTATAAGATAAGGGCATAGTGGATGCTCATGGTTTGATAACAATAATGTAATTAATACAACTTTGTGCTTCATGTAGCTATGATCATGGATGTTGTTCCAATCATGTACCTTCAACCCTAATAGCATGATAATCATAAAGATCTATGTTTGATTCATTTATATCTCTTGATATGCATACTAACCATGCAGGTGAACCAAGTGAGTTCATATCCAGGTAAGAGCTATGAGGTGTATATGTTCTGTATAACACTCAATGATGATAATCCTTATTGATAAGATAACATGTATCACCTGTATGATGTGAAAGGTCTGTTGACCTGATGAAGGCTGAGTGCCTAGTTGAGGTGTCATCCTCTGATGTTGAGATGAGGGATTGCTATCCCATAGTGATGATGTAAGTCTTGAGAGGCAGTGGCATTATGCAATCAGGGATTGAGATTCCATGGTAATGACAGTAATAATGTAACTCGATGCTATTTATGTTTTACAACTTGGTTGCCCCAACAATCCACATAAAATATACTAATTAACTACAGTGGAACATTTCATGTAGTTTTCCCTGGCCATAAATCCATCATCGTCGGTAGTTGGTGATGGTGAAACATGTTTATCCTGCGACATTACCTAGAGCACATATTATTGAATATGTGGGGTTTCTCCTAGCTGAAAGTAGGAGGATTTGAGTACAACTGCGGTTGTGTATAGAGAATGGTGAACATGCCCATGGCTCAGTGGTTATAAAGCATGGTAAACAAGCACATGTCTCAGTATTATAGAAGGGTAGCCTGTGGACCTGACCATGTGGCTGAGGCCACTCAAGCAAGAGACTGCGGTTCTGCTTTGGTTTTCATGCACTAACCACAAAGAGGTGAGGTCATGGAGTCTGTCTCTCCCAATGACCTTGTATGGCACCAGTTTTGGGCTTCGCAGCTGAAGGTTGGATTTGAGAGGGACGACTCACTTCCTCAGGGCATAATAAATTGTAATCCAGTCGTATAGAATATATTGCTTAAGACAAAACACAGAACATTGATTGAGGCCTTGCTGGTGTAGTTGATCTAATTATACCTTGTAGTTATTTGTATGTTCCTTATGTTTTGTGATAAGTTATTATAAAGCTTATCTTGTCAATCATGTTCCATAAAGAATGCTTAGTTATATGCCTCCTGGATATCAAGTAAGATTGTTAATAAAATAAGTTCTGCTCAGGATGCTGCTCCTATGATCTGCTGATATCAGTTATCTGCTTTACCTAATTTTCTCGAAGTTTTATAGTTTCGGCGGGGAGTTATGTTTCTCGCTGGGACTGGGTGTCTCACCCCATTGGTTTACAATATTTTTAGGTGATCGTGCTAGATGTGGTGGTGGTCTTGAGGTTGCGGCCGAGCAGCAAGAAGAGCAGTAGGAGGCAAGATATGGATATGCTACTGTTTTGGTTGTTCTGTAGTAGAGTCCTAGAGTCATCCCTGTACTCTCGGGTCCTCAGAGGTGTTTTGACGATGTTTTACGATGTATAGCTGATGTAGCTTTGTATATCCTACTACGGGCCTGATGTGGCCCGTTATGTATGTATAAACAGGTGATGAACTCTGGTCCTGATAGGACAGCTAGTTCCTATAAGCTGTGGACAAATATCAAGGCTTGTAAATATTTATATAACATGTTTTCTTGTAGGATGAGGATATGTATATAATGTTCTCTTTTATCTATTTTCCGCAATCAGTTTTAATTAACCTGTGTTTTCGGTAATATGTGGATTATGGCGTTTCCACACATTTTCGTGTGGCATTTCATTGTCTGTGTGATAGTGGGATGTCACAAATATAATGAGGGGACATATTTGCTAATGTGGTTATAATCCTAATGTGTTAATCAGTGGTTACCATAACCTTATGTTTGATGCTTTCTTATGTTAAACAAAGTGCATTATAAGTATGATGGTAGTTAATCATATTTGGACTTGTTGTATGTTAAGATAATGAAGGAAACCTCTTAATGTTGAGATAACCCTGCAATATCCTATGAACATCCTTTAGTTCTTTAATGCAATAACATGTTGAGCATGTGTATCACTTGTATGCTGATGTTTATTGAAAGCCTTGTTATAAGGCATAGAAAGATAATGATGATCTTGCAGGGTATGATATGATGGTCCTAATGACCTTTGCATATGGTTGAGCCCTGAATGAGTTATAATCCTCTTATGTTGACAAGGGTTGATACCCTATGATATTGTGATAAGGATTTACATCCTTTGATAGCATGATGACAAGTGTAGTTTCATGAATGGAAATGAATAGTATCATGTGACGATGAGATAAGGAATAATAAGTGTCATATGTTTTATATCTTCTGAAGTTGTTATGTATCAATGCTTGATAGAAATAAAATTAGAGTTTGTATGTCCACTTGTTTGATGAAGCCTTCATTCACCCAATTGGCATAACGAATCAATTGAATCCTTAATTATCTAAAAAAATTCCCCCAAAATGTATTTTGATAGAGCCATGACCCATAGCATGACAATGTACTCTCACAACAAGTCCCTTGAAATGCATTTGTGAGGATCTAGAGCCCATATCTTGACAATGTTCTCTCAGAACCAGTCCTTACAAATGCACTTGTGAGGAAATGAGACCCATATCATGAGAATTTACTGTCATATAAAGTCCCCCAAATTACATTTGGGGACTATCTTTATGATAATATACACTTATTAATGACTCACAAAATGACTTAGAATGACTCTCTGTAGAAATTTCTCTCACATGTCTCCTTTTTGAATTGTCAAATAAACGTATTGATATATTCCCATGAGACTACACTACACATGAGCTTAAATTGTAAGTATTTGAGTGCTCTCTAATGATAACTGAGAGAAATCAGATTGAGAAGGATCATCGTGTCTGTATCTCACAAGGAGGAGGGGTCTTCCATATTGAATGAGGAAGTCCCCTCTCATAGCAAGTCGCGAACGCTAGACATATATGAACTTTTAGAGTGACCTCTCATAACAAATGGGAGAAATCACAAATCAAAGAATCTACATACCAAGGTCATCCATGGATAAGAGGGATTCCATATAATATAAAGAAGTTCCATCTCACGACATGTCAATGAAACAACGCCATGGGCGAGTTTAGGCACCCATCACGAGAGTCCCTCTCACATCAAGTGTGATAAATCTCATCATGAAGGATCAAATTTTACAAGGGTGTATGGGGAGGAGGGTTCTTCAATGTTATATGAGGAAGTTCCCTCCCATGAAAAGTCACTAAAACTTCATTGAGTTTAGTTGATGTCAACATCATTAGTGTGACCTCTCATAATAAGTGAGATAAATCACATCACACGTCACTGAAATGCCTAGGTGACATGAGGGTTCCATGTCATAGGTTAAATCATATGGTAAATGATTAGTATGCCAAGGTAACCTAGGAAGACGAGGTCTTCCATGTTGGATGAGTAAGTGCCCTCTCATAGAAAGTTCCCATAACTCCATCGAACATGAACTTAGACCATTATGGTGAGACTGATGCCACACAATAAGTGAGAGGAATCACATAATGGCGAATTATATATGTTGAGGTGACCTAAAGAAGAGAGGTATTCCATGTAGAATGAGGATGTTCCCTCTCATATAAAATCATCAAAATGTCATCAGGGATTAACCACTATATTACTCAATCCACATTTTGCCACAGTTGTCACTCAAAGTCCATATTCTTTCCACGTAAATCTTTCCATGTGCATCCATTACTAACACATGCTTGTATTTTTTGAATCATATGCAAAATAGAGTTCACTACATCATTTACTAGTGAAAAGGAAAAGACTTTAGTGAATTCAACTTGCCAGCAAAAAAAACCAGTTTCTAAAATTTTGAACATTCTCACTTGGGGTCACAAAACTGAACAAGTAAAGACAATTACCACGATGAAAACAATATTCGAATATAAAGAAAAATTTTGTTTCAGTAAAACTATTTGTAGCATCAAATATAAAATAGTATAGATATTAACAACCTCTTTAGAATAGCTTGTTGTAGATAAACAAATGCACAAAGTACAAATATTAATTTTAGACTCAGAAGAAACTATATACTATTGTCATATAATAAATAAAATGAAACTTAGATAACATACATCAGTTAATGTTAGAGCTCTGATTACTCACTGTTTCATGAAGAAAAAATGCAACACAAAAAGGGAGTTTTTTTCTAGAACAACAAAGCATGTAGATCCCTAGTACCTTTAAAAATAATTGACAGTCCTACAATACTAGATCTTCCATATATCAATTCTATATAATCATGATGAACCCAGTATGAAGCAAGAAGATATGAAGGAATCCAAATTGATAATCTGGCTATGCCATAATATTCTATTACAATCTGAATACCTAAGTACATTATGACTTTATCATTATGGAAAGACAATAAGGAGATCTTCTAGAGTCACAAATCATACTTGAATCTTAACTCAAGATTTAAGTCAAACCCATGAACCACAAAGCCATGGTCCACCATATTACTATCTAAATTTCAATTCTTTTGACGTTAAAAAAAGCAATCTGGTCCAATTGAACCAATAGTAATTTCAGACCTTATAATAGTAATGTCTTGAACCACCCATCCATCCTCTCCAAGTGGACCAGTCAACAAGTACCTGAAAATGCTTTTGGGGGGAGCCACGACCCATATCATGATAGTGTCCTCTCATATCATGTTCGTCAAAATGTATTTGGGAGATTCTAGGGTCCATATCATGACAAATGTCATCTCACAACGAGTCCCTAAAAATGCATTGGGGACGAACAACGACCCTTGTAATGACAGTGTCTTCTCACAATAAGTCCCTACCAATGCATTAGGGAGGAGCGAGGGCCCATGTCTTGATAGTGTCCTCTCATGGCAAGTCCATGAAAATGCATTTGGTTGGAGTTGGGGTCATATCACGATAGTGTCCTCTCATAACAAGTCCCTAAATACAGGAGGTTCCATGGGACATATAATGAAGTGTAATCTCAAAAAAAGTGCCTAAAATTATATTTTGGGAGGATCCAAAACCCATGTCATGACAATTGCATCAAGTCCCTAAAAGTATCATCTCACAACAAGGCCTTAAAATTTCACAATTATAGTTCATGTTTGTGGTACTTGTAACAGTCACTTGTGATGCTTGCAAAAGTTGCAGTAGTGGCTTGTGGAACTTTATGTCACTCAACTTTCAAATTGTGAAAATTTACATATATAAATATATACATATATATCTAAAATAAGAAAAATAAGATGATGATCATTATGATAAAGCAACCAAAATTTCAATTGTGGTACTCATTTGTGGGGCTTCTAAAACTCGCATGTTTGGCTAGCAGCACTAGTTTGTTGTACTTGTAGCACTCGCTTGAAGGCTTGCAACACTTGCTAATGGGGCTTGCAACACTCTCTTATGGTCTTTAAATGCTCATGTTTGGGGCTTGCAACACTCACCACCATGTCTAATGTCATAATAGTGTCATCTCACAACAACCCCCTGATAATGCATTTGTGATTATTCAAGACCAATATCATGACATTGTCCTCTTATAGCAACTCCATAGAAATGCATTTTATGAAAATCCAAGGCCACATCCTTACTTTGTCCTTTCATAGCAAGTCCCTAAAACTGCATTTGTGAGGAATAGAGGCGCATATCATTAGAATATCTTCCCGTATTAAGTCCTCCAAAATGCATTTATGAGGAGCCTGGGCCCATATCATGACAATCTCTTCTCATAACAAGTCCATGAAAGTGCTTCAGAGAGTAGCTAGGGCCCATATCACGACAACATTCTGTCGCATCAAGTCTCTAGAAACTATTTGATTGGAGACGTGTACAAATGTATTGAACTCTTGTAATGTTCATAAAGGATATGTGTATGAGTTTGGGGACGATCAAAGTACGGTCGGTTGGGTTCTTCAGAAGCCATCGCTCCTTTGCAGTAATTGCTTCTAGGTGTGGACTACCAAGGATAATTTTTTCTAGCAAGACAAAGGCCCTTTAGCCTTAGAATGGTCACAAAGATACATGTATGAGTTTGTGGATGATCATAATGTTGATATATCTTTATGTTTGACTTTCATCATGTTAGTGCCCTCTCATGATAAGTAAGAGAAATAAAAAACTAAAGGATTAAAATGCCAAAGTGACCTAGGGAGGAGGAATCTTCCATGTCATATGGGGATGTCCCTCTCACAACAAGTCACTAAAACAACACCAGGGACTATTTAGGACGTTATCATGAGAGTGCCAACTTAACACAAGTGAGAGAAATCCAATTGCAAATGAGTAAAATGCCAAGGGAACATGGGGAATAGGGGCCTTGAATATCATTCTGGGAAGTTTCCTCTCACAACAAGTCAGAAAATACCACTAGAGATTATTTCAATCCCATATCATGAGAGTGTCCTCTCACAACAAGTCCATGGAAATACATTTGTTAGGAGCTAGGGCCCATATCATGATAGTGCCATCTCACATAATGTCCCTAAAAATGCATTTGTAAGGAGTCATGGCCCATATTATAAGGATGTCCTTCACATCAAGCCCCCCAACATGCATTTGCGAGGAGCCATGCCTCATATCATGAAAGTGTCCTCTTATAGTAAGTTTGTGAAAATTCTTTTGGGAGGAGCTAGGGCCCATATAATGTAAGCGTCCTCTCACAAAAGTCCTTGGAAATGCTTTAATCAAAGATGTATATATATATATGTATTGTCCTCATAACTATTTATTAAGGATACGTTTATGGGTTTGGAGATGACGGAAGAACACTAGACAAGAACCTCTTTATCAGGGGATAACTTGGACTCCAACCCCGTGTGCCTAACACTCGGATGGTTCAGGATCACTTGGTGACCTTGCTCCAATCTGATAGGAGTGAGTTTTCAAGAAGGTTGAGGGTGAAGTGTCCTTCTGAGATCAGGACAATTAAATCACGCTTTCATTGGGAACTGACCACATACTTTTTCCTATTACGGTTCATTCATCAAGTGCCAGAGGTGAACAATGGTCATCAGGTGTCGTCGATATATTTCAAAGATTGGGTGCTTGTGACAACCACCGCTTGGGGGTTGGTGGTCCATGCAAGCCACTGCCAAGGAGCAATTTACCTTGCAATACAAAGACCCATTATCCCTAAAAGGATCATAAAAGAGACATGTATGAGTTAGGGAACGATGATCATGCCAATATACCTTTATGAGAGACTCTCGACATAACTTAGAATGACTCTCAATAAGAATTTCTCTCACACTTCTTCTTTATGAATTGTCAAATAAATGTATTAATATGTTCCCATGAAAATGTATTTGGGAGGAACAATGACCTATACAATGACAATATCCTCTTATAGCAAGTCCCTTGAAGTGCGTTTGCGAGGAGCTATGTAACGACCTTGACCTGGGTTATGAGGTAACCCTAATTGTTTGGATAATAAAGTTTCTTATAACTTTAATATAATCCTATAAGGTTCTTTGTTAACATGTGACACACTCATGTTTCAAGTTTGGTCCCGATTGAATGCTGTTTGAGCAATTTTTCTTTATTTTGGTCCAAAGCGCAATTTACCCAAATTGAGGGGATATAATGCAAAATGTCACATGTTGAACATTCCCCATGTGTTTTAGCATCATTATAGAGAAAATGATGCAAGGTGGTGGCTTGTGGAAAGCCTAAATTCCAAGTTTGAACTTGTTTAAACAATGTTGGTACCTTGTACACCAATTTTACTACAAATTGTAATGTACCCAAAATGTGGGGTTGATATGCAAATTACCATATTTAGAGCGTTCCTACTTCCTATATGTATCATTTATAGGAGAGAGAATGAATGAGACACCATGTTTGGATCAATTATGAATGATGATACTCTTGGTGATGAAATGACCAAGAAAAAGGGTTGAATTTGGAAGCTTAACTTGAGTTGTATCAAGTTGAAAAGCTTATATATGAAAGCCTATCGGCCATGGAGCCCAAGGAGGTGTCCCATATCGTTTTGTGAACTCTTGGAAAAGTTCATATTGTGCAAAGCACCTCAAGGAGTTGAGGTGTGACGGACAAAAAGTTTCTTTAGAAAAAGTGTATCGGCTTGACTTGAAATAGTGATTAAACCTAGATGACTTATCCAAATGGATAAGTAATGGACGAATTTGCATCTCTAGATGATCCTCAACTGTTTTGCAAGACAAGATAAATGATGATGCATGCATGTACACGTGTCACCCATGCATGACACATGGCACCTACTAGCTTAAAATGTTGACACCTCATTTTTGCCTTTCTTCATGATCAACAAGTATATATACCCCTAGTTTCACCCCTTGGTGCAATTTTGTGACCCTTACCACCCTCCTAACTTGTGGTATCGTTCATGGGGCTCTTGTATCATGCAGGAAAGCAAGGGTATCGTGCATAGGCCCTTGGATATTTCCCATAGCAAAAGCATATCGGCCAAGTAGGTGAAATTGGCCATATAAGGTGATATCGGCCAATAGGGTGAAGAGTTGAGTGCCATATCATGCAAGTGAGTGCCATATTGTGCAAGTGAGTGCCATATCGTGCACAAGAGTTGGCATATCGTGCAAGGGCACAAGGGTATCGTGCATAGGCTCATTTACCCTATCTGGGTTGTCTCAAGCAGACTAAGCTATAAGATAGATTCATGAAATTCAAAGACACTATAAAAAAGCTCCATGTTGAGATCCCATTCCTTGACACACTAGCTGAAATGCGAACCTGGTGCAAATATCTCAAGACCCTCATATCCAAAATGTACATGACCAAAGAATGTGAAACTATAAAGCTGGCACAAATAGCCTCTGATGTAATCTAGAACCAAATGCCTTAAAAGAAAAAGGATCTTGGATTATTTAGGATAGATTGTTTCCTTGAAGATGACACATGCCGCAAAGGACTTGTAGATATAGATGCAAGCATATCGATCATGCCATACACTTTGTGTCAATGTCTAGGCTTCAGCGACCTTCTGCCCATGACTATGACTATCCAACTAGTTGATTCCTCAATAACAAATCCCCTAGGGATAATTGAAGACATCCCAAAAAATCTCAGACATGACACTTACGTCAATTGTAATTTTGTGGTAATGCAAATATTTTCCACTAATTTTGGGGAGACCATTCTTGGCCACAACAAGGGCATGAGTAGACGTTGAAGTCAAAAAACTCATCCTTCGACTAGGAAATAAGACTATCAAGTATCAGGTTCTCAAAGATTTAAAGAAGGTGCATAACTCAATTGAATTCTTCAATGCAAAAGGTAAATTGGGACCCAAACAATCAGATCATCAAAAACCCCCTAAAGGTAACAAGGATTATCCTTATCACATGTACACTATCAAAACATGATCTAGGTCCTAAGAATTTGGAAGCAAAGGGTTTGGAAACCCTACTCACACACTCCACGTGAGTACCACCATACCATCAGTCAGGTCCGTGATGTTAAATCGGGACGCTTGTTGGGAGGCAATGCATCCCTTTAGTTTCTATCTTTTATCTTTCAAAATTTTTGTTTAACTTATGTTTCTTTTCTTTTATAAAAAATCATTTAAATAAAGGCTATATTCTTGATAACCCAATTGGATTGATTGATATCTGAGAAATACAAAAAGTTCATGATAGACTTTGCCATCTTCCTACTTAATCATCCACCTAGTTGACCGATTGATGGTATAAGGATCTCACAATCTCATGGATTGATGAGCATGCAAGTAGAAAGGCTCAAAGAGTGATCTTTATGACCCAGGCGGAACATCTAATACATGCATGGATCATAACTGCGAACTCTTCAAGTCACCCTAAAGCCTCTCTTTTTGTAGCTATAAAACAAACGAGGCACATGGACTAGAAATCACAACCATCTTCACACAGAGATTCTAAGGCCCGAGAATTCTTGTTTAATCTCCTGTAATAACACACTGATGAAATCCTCATCAAGTAATCACAACGGTGAACTGCAACAACTACAACATGCCCCTTCAATGACTGAAGAGACACCCCAGGAATTTGACTGGGAACTCCAACTATAGTACTCCTAAGGAACCTATGTCCCTTGGGATGCCCATTTCACACATGAGTTGGCCTCCTGCCGCCCAAACTAGATCCAATCATCAACTGGCTATTTGATCAGCCTGCTATCGCCCTCAAGATAAGGCATTAATAGGACGTAGGATGTGGAGAATAGTGTGTGTGACTGTGACCACCCTCACCCCCACCGAATGAGGATCATGGAAACTGGTGGCCCCGATGGTGATTGGGAGAAGACCTAGCCAATGGGAGGAGGACCCATCCTATGGTTTCTCTTGTCTTCTCTTAGACAAAGAACACCCTTATCCTTAATCCCCACCACCATCCATATAACATCCTCTCTATCTCTAACTCGGTTCTGTACAAGGATGGGAAAATTTTGAATTTGGGGGTGGAGTCTAGGTGGTACGTAATCTCCACCACTCCCAACTCTAACATTTCCCTTTGTTCATCCTCAACCATTTTTCTATCCCCTTTTATATGCATCTATCTTGTTTTCCCTAGTTCTTTTGTTTACTTTCATCTTTAAAATTGTTCTCTTTTGTGTGAGTTGGGGACTTTATCTAGTCATCCACTTAGTTGTATGTAAATTGGAAATATATAAGTAAAATATCCCCTTTTTCTTAAGCTAATACCTATGTAAAAAGAAACTTATAATGAACACACATTTCTTGAATAGATCTGAGACCCAAGGACAACAATTGAGCATCCTTTCCCCTTGGAAAGGAAGATAAATACAAAGAGTCTGAAAAGCCAAGCCGCATGCGCCCCCGATATGACTTGCAATGAAATTTTTAAGAACTTATCTACCTTGCAATAATTGAATTAACTGATTTAATATGATGATTTGATTCCAATGCAGCAATACAATGAAGAATCACAAGTCATCCTTTTATTTCCACTCTTCTTCCATCATTTCATATCTCCTCACCAACCATAAAGAAAAAAAATCCCTTGTATGGAAAATCCTAAGTTCGAGGTGGCATACCCTTCAAGAAATATTTTTCTTCATTTTTCTTCTACATGCATGGCATAAATAAAAAGAGGTTAATAATCCCAAAGAAAACATGCAGTTAATGTAACTGTAAGAAGTAAAGTCTTGAGTTGAACATAAGTGAGAGAAATGAGATAAATGTATGATAATAAGGTCTCGAGTCGAATAGAGGAGGATAAGGTAAATGGGTTTTTCTATGCCTTATTCTTCTCCCCTGTTTGTCCAAATTTTATACCCCAGGGACTTATCAAAACTCTCCACACAAAAAGCCAGCCCTGACTTGTGTTCCCTTCTACCTTGTACGGATAGATCAAAAGTATTATTGAGATGAAATTATTTCTTTGTAGGCTCTGGAGTCTAGCAAATGGAGAAATGAGCCCTAGTCGAGGTATTTGGTGAAAGGGGACCACAAAGTATGCTCAGTTGGGAGAGGAAGTCTGGATCTTCATATCAATTGTTTATACCCCCTTTTATTTTTCTTTACTTGGTACAAGCAAAGGTTTAAGTTTGAGGTATTTTGATGAGTATGTTTATACCCATCTTTGCATACAATTTTATTCACTTTTTAGGGGTTGTTGTGTTTTTATTCCTTAGTTTTAGACTTGGATTTACTTAAATGCACTTATCTTCCCTTTTCTAGACTTCAATCATTTTATATACCATTTTATGCAAAAAAACACATATACACTTTATTTCCTAGAAGGACAATCAAACCCTCAAGATGCCATACCTCAAGGGAAGAAAGGTCCCAAAATCTATCTAGTGTCCATTTCCAATCGCCCAGTCAGGAAATCGACTCCACCAGTCACCTGACTTGACCCGATCTCTACCTGAAGTTTCCCCGACTCTTCAGTTCTTACGCACACTCTCTACATCTAGCCTATCTTGGTTCAACTTGCACTGGTCCACCAGAGAACCGGATACAAAGTCCACATTGAGCAACCCATACAAGTCACTTGGTGGACCGAGTACATGCCATGTTATTTGTTGCCTTTGACCACAAGTATCTACATTAGGGTTTTGGAAAAAGGAATGCATCTATAAAAGGGAACCCTTATCATCCATTCTAAGGGTCTCTAGTCGGTTATTAGAAGCCACACTTTGCACAGTACAAACCCTAGTAAGGAGCAAGGAGGCAGCAGCCGCAGTGGAGAGACTGGTCTTCCTATACCACGCATCATGACCCCCTCCATTGTTCTACCTTTCTTTCCACTATTGTATCTCACCATGAGTGAGTACACATTTGTGTTGGGGCATGGGGACAGCCCCCTATAGCCTATATTTTATTCTAGCCTGTATATAAACTCAAGTTACTCAACAATGCTATTGTTAAAAAAAGTACCATTTTGCTTATCTCCTTGCCTTGAGAATCGAACTCTTTCTTTGGATGTATGTTATTATCATGGGTGTGCAGGTTGATGTAATTATGATTAGAACTTTAGAATGATCTTGTTATCCCCCTAAAGTGACAGTAAGGGATAGTGGGGTGATTGGGTTATGATCTACTAACGTTCGGAGACTACTCTGCCATGGTTAGGGAGATTAATAAGATGAACTAGGAACTTGGATATCAAGATTGGTAAGTTCGAAGGGAGTTTTCTCCATGCAATGATATGTATCATGTGAGGGTGCAGTAGATAAACCTCTATTTAGAAAACTGTTATTTAAGAGTTAAATATTTCTAGAATAATTACATAGGCTTTGGCGAGTAAAACCCCATGCCCGGGTCCTCCTTATTATCATTTGTTTACTTCTATAGTCACTATTTCTACTAGAAACAATTTAGATTAATCAATCGGCTAACTTTCTGGGTGAAAATATTACTCCTAATACTTCTGAATATATATAACTTCTTAAAAAGGTTGTGTCTTTGGGTCCAATCCTTAAGTATATTGCAATAAGGCTTCCATTCTTGTGGAGTGGTGTGATGTCCCCAAAATTTCCAAAGCTTAATCTAATGGGTGACATCCAAAATAAAACCTCACCTCAGTGAGAATCTCAATTTAACCACCCCAAACTAGGCTATGAAGAAGAAAATTAGAGGAAGTCAGAAGGAAACAACAGTAGCATATGCACATGAACAATAATAAAACCATACAACACATGTTCACCATCCAACATATAATTACATAATGAATGTTACAACATTTGATATCACATATTGAACAACAAAATTATATGTATACATGTACTACCACTAAACAACACGATCTTAAGACAACAGGTCCACCTATACATCAGCTCACCACACAACTCATAACTATCCATGTTCTTCAAGATCATATGTCCACAACCTAAACAAAAGATTTCATGTGGTACATGTCAACACAATATTGAAGAATATTGTACTGATTACACCTACGTGTATTTTATATACCTCTCATTACTAAGCCTGGAAATAATATAAAATGAATACTTGACAGTAACAAAAGAAATACAACAAAATCATACTTGAACAAAGATATGTTTATTAGCAAAAGAGAACACATATTTTAAGAACATTTCCATCATATATCGTGTACATATGCTACCAAAGGGATATATTCTTTTAGGCCTTATGATCTCCTACCAAAGAGTTAGATCATATATACAATGTGAACTCCTACCAAAGAGTTAGATCACTTCAATGCACTGTACTACCAAAGAGTTTAGTGCTATCATATGATGGATTAGATATCTTATGTTTCATATGTTCATAGACATATAAGTATGAAAAACATCAAGCAACATATCATTCAAGAACAATCATTTCAATCAATCCCAAATGCCAAGTATTCTACTACACATATAAAATAAGCATATTGTATAATAAGCCAAGTAAGAGGTAATTGTGTACCTTGAAAAGAGAACATAAACCACATATCCCTTAGGTCAACTATATCCTTGGTCAAACCCTGATCAAGACAAGACCACATATACCATCATCAGATTCTCATCATCTTAACCCTAGTTGATTCATTAGGGTTTTACTTTGTTCATTAAGATGTTCCCATCATTACTTCTTGTCTTACTCTTCTTGTTATTAGGTTACTAATGTCACTTTCTAGATTATAGTCAATTGTATGACCATTAGTTCCCATATAATTTTCTATACATATTAACCCAAGATTATATGCATTAATCCAATTAGGTTTTTCTCATCATTATAGGATCCTTAAACATGTGACCTTATTTATATGCATAATTATGATCTAATAATTATATATTAGCTTCCAGTTATTGATTTAAGCTTACTCTATAATTTTTAGGGTTTCTTGATCATCTTTAAAATTATTAACATTAATTAGGGTTATTAGCCCTATTTAGCCATATGGAGAAAATTACATGATTTCATACATAAACATCATAATCACTGACCTTAAATGGATTATAAACACCGATATGGATTTACTGACATATTACCATAAATTTAGGCCATAGTCTGATATTTGTTATCCATAAAATAATTATAATACATCTTACATGATATCACTAATATTTAAGCATCAAAAGGATGATATTATGATTTCATGTTATTCTGCGTATTTTTTTGAGAATTTTTTTACGTTGTTTGTAATTTTCTGATAAATAGGCTATTTTCTATGATTTATTGAAAATATACATATTTTCTGGGATTTTTGAGTTCACATTTACCTTCACCCAATCAAAATCTGCCATGCTGCCATCATGGTGGCACTTCTCTCATTTGATCTAGTCAGTTCTCAGTTGCATCGGGCAGTCTGGATGGGATTTGAACCCGGTCCACTTGATGTAGGCCGGTCAGTTCTCTGGTCTGAGTCTGGTTCGCTCCCCTTTCTCTCTTCCTCACGTTCTCATGGACCCGTGTGTGTGAGCGCTAGTCTTCACATCATCCACCACAACTGTGATGGATTATTCCGATGAGCAAATAGCATAGCCAAGGTGCTCTTAGTTAGCTTCTAGGGCTACCATAAGCTTCGGTGGCATCTTCCAAACCTTCATGTCTGATCAAATCTCCTAGATCGCCTCTGGAGCTTGTTCTCCATGAGCTCCTTGGTAGCAGCTGCCGATGTGGCAAAGCAAAAGGGGAGAATACCCTTTCTTTTCCATTATCATCTTCAATGCTCTCAAGAGCCTCAGACATTCTCTAGGAACTCGATGAATACCATTGATTGCAATGGGAAGACCTAGAACCCTCTTCCTAAACTCGATCTTCTTCCCCGACAAGATGGAGCTACTCATCCATGGAAAAGCCACAAAACTCCATGATGGGATTCGGGTCGAACTCCCCCAACTTCGAGCTTCATTTTCCCCTCTTTATTTGATGGCTCCCTTAATGTATGTGCCAGGAAGTTTATGAAGAAGTGGGCTACTCGCCGAAAATGCCCCATTGGTTTTCACAACTACTGTGAACTCATTGTTGTCAGAAGATAACTGAGGTGAAGTAGCAGTAGACGACGCCTCACGGGTCATAAAACCCTCAAGTCTTGACTTCACCCTCTAGCCACCACCTGCTCGTCACGGTGGAGAAGAAGCGAGAGGCAATGCTTTTTCCCATACCTATTGAACCATAATGACAAAAATGATTGCTCGGGAGTCTCCTTCTTTTGATTCAAGGACAACTACTTGGCCATAACCACCTCTCAGCCACAATCTTTGACTAACACATTGTGGATAGATCACTATCTCAGTATGTCTCTAACCGCACAATCTCAACCATTGATTACTCATGCACGGCTGTGATGGATCCTGGACCATTCCATATTTGTGGCCTCCTCTCTCAAAGGATGTGTGACATTATAGTCACCCATAACTTAGGTTGTAAGACATTAAATCTTGCTACATTACGCCTATATATGTATTATTTTTATCATTTTCAAACCCAAATAACTTCCTCTAGGAATATCCAATCATTCTGAAATTTTATCCATAGCTTTATTACAACTCAAGGTACATCCCATTCAAATTTTGGTGCCAAAATCAACTACATGTCAATCAAATACTTCAAAAAGGCATATATTAAGGGGAAACAAACATATGTTCAACACTAAATGACCTCCAAACTACATCAACTCATTCATATGACTTGCATTAAGTCATTTTATTATGAAAATCATAAAGCATCAACTTTATAAACCCAAAACAAGGTAAAGTAACATCATCACCACATCAACATTCATCCATTCTTAAAATTATGAATTAGATTATTCAATTGGGTATCAACAAATACTAAAAGTTCACTCCATCACATCCTACACACCTTAAAAGAAAATTTCATCCTTGAAATTAAGCCAAAAATCTACTCCATCACATCATATACATCTTAAAAGAAATTTCATTCTCAAAATTAAGCCATCCTGTTACTTTAAGGAAAAAGCAAAAGGTATTCATCCATCTAGGGTGGAACATCCCTTCATAAAAGATTGAACTAAGGGTTTAGAAACTCTAATTATGTCATGACATGTCTCATATGTTAGGGTTGCATCCTTATCTTCACCCATGCATTAGGGTTCCCACATCATATTACCATGTTCAAAAGGAGTTAACTAAAGTTAACCCATTATATCAAGGTGTCAATGACATTTTATTGAGCTAATTGTTAGAACATGTTTCAACATTAACATATGCCTTTTAGGAGGGAGTTAACTAAAGTTAACCCACTTTATCCACCTAGATCATATCAAGGTGTGATAAACATTATGTTGTTGTAACTGTCAAACTATATTTTTCATATTTATTAAGTACTAAAATTAACACCTCATGTAACATGTTTCATTCATATGATCTTATTTCCTTGCTCATAATCAATTGCAACATTTACTAGTGATTTCATCACAAGATTAACCAACAATATCACATAATCATCATCATTCATGTATATGGTTAACCATTTATACACAGACAACTATCAAACCATCTCTATGTTTTCAACATGTCATATACTTGTTTCACATCTAGAGATCAAATCACATTCATATAGACATTATACTAATGTTGTGCTTAATCAACATACACAAGTGGCTCGTCAAACATATATCAAAACTTATTTAGTCCAATGAGATTCCCATAACCCATATCTTGAGGCTAGTTATGAGCTTATTCTCTCTGACATCACTCAACTCTATGAGCATCATAAGCATAAAGCTCTATATTCCCTTTTTTGTCTAGGGTTATAAGGTCTACCTCATTGGCTCTAGTGTTCAGCTTCACAAGCTCTATCCACATAAGCACCAACCAGCACATGCTATGACATTCTCTTCATAGTTATTTACTCATGAGACATGCTTACCCAAAACTCTCTTATATATGAAACCACTAGATTCCTACAAGGAACCACCAACCCAGTCGAGGCTTTACGGAAACTAACATAGCTACCTCCTCTAGGGTCTTGGTCTCTCTCTCCCTCACCCAGATGGTAGGTACTCATGATCATGTTCACATATACATATATAACCAGCCTCTCTATGACTCTAGGGTGTGGTCTTCCCAAGGACATCTAGGGTTCAACAAGACTATAGGAATCATGCATAAAGTGACTCAACTCAATCACTCGGGAGTATTTTAGTTTAGGGCGTATCATAACACAAATTTCTCATCATTCTCATATCTTGGAGTTTAGGTTCTCTGACCTTCTCCCTTTGGGTCTCACTCTCTCTAGAGTTAATCCTAAAATTGGTCCCAACACTAGAGGTCCTCCTTCGTAAAAGAGCTTGAGGCTCATGCTGATTCACATCCTTATCTTAACTTAACATATCTCATCTCATAAAAGCCTAGTTACTTGCATCATCAAAACTCATCTTACATCCTCAAAACTGAACATAAGTCCTCAAAGACAAACATATATCATCAAAACTATCTTATATCATCTCTATACATCTTAGATCATCATATAATCTTATTCCACCCATTCCATCTATCACATATTCCAACAAGGCTCTAGACATCTAATCTAGAACTATTCTCTCTTCTAGACTGATGTCATTCACTTTCAATTAGGTTACATGACCACTTTATACTCGTACACATGGGGACACGTTTCGTAATACTTACATATATAATAAAATATTATACAATTTTTCTCCAATAAAACATGCATCAGAGACAACTATCAAGGTTCGACCGATTGGAACCAAAAACCAAATCTAGAAAACGAGTGTCCCATATAGTAGAGAGTCCAGTGTCATGTTACCTAATGAAAAGGGTGTAACAAAGAGTAGACTGGTGTATCTATCCAAAACATAGATGCATCATATGTCAAAGATTTCTCTTCCCGTGATGTGTTCCAAATAATGCAACATCCCATATTGTTGTACTATAAGGAAAGAACGACACCTAAGGACTTGCTATACAACAAGCACCAGTCTAGACCTAGTTCTCATACATCTAGGTGCTAACCTAGAGGCTAGGTCAGATCTAGTCTCTAAAAGACAACTAATTTAACCTTAAATATTTTCAAGTTCAAGGTTTTCTTTAGTTTTGAGTTGCATAATGAGCAAATGTCAAGCTTTGCTATTGTTCATACTCTGATACCACCTATGACATCCCCAAATTTTCCAAAACTTAATCTAATGTGTGACGTCCAAATTGAAACCTCACCTCAACGAGAATCTCAATTTAAACACCACACACTAGGATAAGAAGAAGAAAATCAGAGGAAGTTAGAAGGAAGTAACAGTAGCACATGCACATGAACAATAATAAAACCATACGACACATGTTCACCATCCTACATATAATTACATAATAAATTGTTACAACATTTGATATCACATATTGAACAACAAAATTATACATATACATGTACTACTACTAAACAATATAATCTTAAGAGAATAGGTCCACCTGTACATCAACTCACCACACAACTCATAACTATCCATGTTCTTCAAGATCATATGTCCACAACCTAAACAAAAGATTTCATGTGGTACACGTTAGCACAATATTCAAGAATATTGTACTGAGTACGCCTACATGTCTTTTATATACCTCTCATTACAGCCACTGAACTCCATGATGGGATCTGAGTCGAACTCCCCCAATTTCCAGCTTCATTTTCCCCTCTTTATTCTCCCCTAAAAAACCTCAAGTCTCATCTTCACCCTCCATCTGCCACCTTCTCACCGCGGTGGAGAAGAAGTGAGAGGCAAGGCTTCGTCCCCCCTTCCTATTGAACCAAACTAACACAAATGACTGCTCAAGAGTCTCATTTTTTTAATTCAAGGACAACTACTTGGTCATAACCACCTCTCAGCCACGATCTTCGACTAACACATCATGGAGCGATCTCTATCTCAGCATGTCTCTAACCAAAGGAGGAAGACGCAATCTCAGTCGTTGATTACTCATGCACGACTGTGATGGATCCTGGACCATTTCAGATATGTGGCCTCCCCTCTTAAAGGATGTGTGACATTATAGTCACCTAGAACTTAGGCTGTAAGATATTAAACCTTGCTACATCATGCCTATATATGTATTATTTTATTATTTTCAAACCCAAATAACTTCCTCTAGGAATATCCAATCATCCTAAAATTTTAGCCATATATTTATCACAACTCAAGGTACATCCCATTCAAATTTTGGTGTCAACTCAACTATTTGACATGTCAATCAAATACTTCAAAAAGGCATATATTAAGGGGAAATAAACATATGTTCAACACTAAATGACCTCCAAACTACATCAACTCATTGATATGACTTGCATTAAATAATTTGATTATAAAAATCATAAAGACTCAACTTCATAAAACCAAAACAAGGTAAAGTGACATCATCACCACATAAACATTCATCTATTCTTAAAGTTATGAATTAGATTATCCAATTGGGTATCCGAGAATACTAAAAGTTCACTTCATCACAAGTGGGGAATTAGTGCACAACTTTAGGTTAAACCTAAGGGTAATTCCCTTAGTGTTTTTGTTAGTGTGATGTTCAAAGCACCATCATCCATCCACAATATTTTGGAGGGTTTCCAAGTTTTACTAGTTTTATGCTATTTATAGGCAGCTTTTGATGAGGTCAGTGGTGGAAGAAAGTGGAATGAAAGAGGGGTCAGATGGTGTGGATTTCCATATAGAGCCTCATGCACAAAAGACATTCCAATACTTTTTTCACAAGTAATGGAAAATTTATGTATGAGAAATTATGGTAAACAATATTCTTTTAATAAGAGTTTAATATCCCTAAATGTCTATGGCTTGATTCAATTGCATTTAACTAATCAATTCATCAATTCACAAGAAAATTAGTGAACATGTATAAATTCAAAATAAGAGACCATTTAGCAATAATGAAGTGATTATGTGATTTCATTTGTCAACGGTCTTTCTATTCATCTCAACTAATTAAAGATTACGTTGAAACTTCCTTGAGGTTGAATCAATTTCAAGATTGGGCATGTCTAGAAAAATGGTTCCAAAGTGCCCCTATTTACATCAAGATGTACTCTATTAAAAAATAAAAACTAAGAAAGAAAATCCTAGATAACCACACACAATAAATTAACAAAAACTACATGCAATGCAATATAAATGGATGGAATGAAAAAATGCAAACCTTTGACAAAATTACACAAAATGCAAAAAAAAAGCCCACATGTCACACAATGTGCACTATAAAAAATGAAAAGAAATATAGGTAAGGCAATCAATCAAGTATAATCGGTAAATTGGTTCTATGAAAACAATGGAAAGTAAGATAAAGAAAGGTTGTATTGGCCTAAAATTGGTTCTATGGAAATAATGGAAAGTAAGATAAAGAAAGGTTGTACTGGCCTACCACACCCAAAATATAGAATCATGTTGTCCCCAATATGAAAAAAATAAGGATGATAGGGTGTTGTGTCCTTGTGGTGGTGGTTGGCCAGGTGATCCTCATAAGGGTGACAAGTATTAGTAGCAGTAACCCTAGTCATCCGTGTGTGAAGGTGGGGACGTTTCGGGTTAGCCATGTAGTGCACTCTAGTAGTCCTCCCCCAATAGGAGTTTCTCTACACATGCACATGTTGGTCGTGGTGCATATAATTGATCTGGTGGTGCATCTACCACTAATCTAACCATATGTCAGGTTGTGTCTTCTGTATGTCGTCCAACTACACCATGATAGTGGAAATGTCATAGCAATTTTTTGGAGGTTGTTTACTATTACCTCTCTCGCATGTGTTTCTCTACTTTTGGTGGTGTTGTTGATTCTCATTTGTTTCTTCCTCACCTTAGGTAAACCAACAGTTAGTCCCCTTTAGGTATCTCTAGGGTGTTCTCCCTCCCACTATATTATCATCAGCCCTGATATTTGGGTATGGTCCCATATGTAGTCAAAATAATGATTGTATGTAAGACAACTTTGGTGTGAAGTCAGAATTTTGAGGTTGTAGTAGATTTTGTCATTTCACAAGGAAATCATTTGTGACCTTGAAATATAATTTAAGTCAATATATTTATAACATGTTTTCTTAGTGATTCCACTCAAATCATAATCAAAGGCTTCAGCAAACACAACGGCTATGCCTCCCATGACAAATAGCAAAGTACTCTTATAGGGAATGGATTTATATCATAAATCATTATATATCCCAAATGTGTGTTCTATGTCTTATCACTTGGCATGCCACAAACATGTCCTTTTGTGAGAAACAACCTTGGTTATCATATTTGGCCAAACATTGTATTGGAAAACACTTTATATATGTATCTAACTGCATGGTTTGGCATTTTACTTATCTTTGATTTAGGAATGAATGTATCTTGGTTGATGACCTATTCCCATGATCAAACTCTATTATGTACACAATTCTTTTCTATTTTTGTGTTGTCAAATTTCTATGCGAGCTCAGGAGTATGAGAAAAATATTATTCAGCTTGGGAGGCTTTCAAGTTATCTAAATTTCCCAAAAGCATGAACCTAACGGCTTCCTCCCCCTTATAGTCTAATTTGTATAGATTAATAAATAAATCTTGTATAGTCTCAACATATATTACTTGTGCGTATGTAATCACCTTTCATAAGATGCATTCCTATATATATTTCCAAAATTATTTCCCATCCTAATGGAATGCATTGTGTGTATGCAAGCATAGTGTGTGGCAAGCATTCTTCTCTTAATGCAAGTAGGGTGGAGTGACTCTATATCTATCCCTTGGTTCCACTACTCCTCTACTTGTAACTCGACCTAAGAGAGTTTCCTTGAGCATCTTTGTAAGGACTCTGACATCCGTTTAGGGTTTACCCTGTTTTCTTTGCTTAACCCTAATGCTTAGTTGTCTGCTAATCACCTTTAGTGGTGACTAGGGTTTGTTTGTGCTTTGTTGAGAGCTGGAGGTGTTACTTGAAATTAACCCAAGTTTAGGGTTTGTGGGCGAGTTTGTCACCTTGTGAGGTGTTCCTCCCTCTCCTTGCTTCCTCTAGTGTTGAGAGGAAGGTTTAGGCTCGTTGCTTGAGTTCCTTTGGGCTTGGTTGAGCTTGTTGGGCCTTATGGTGTGTTGCCTTTGCTTCTTTGGACCTTGTGTCGGGCAAAGAGCATGCTTGTGTCGGCCTAGGTGTGTCGCCCAGGATGTGTGTCACCCTGGAGGTGTGTCACACAGGGTGTGTCAACCATGGTGTGGGGGTGTGTCACCCATGGACCCCTTTGACTCTCTTTGACCTCGTTTGTGTCATCACTAGTGGACACTTGGTGCTTGATGCTTGCATGTGGCAATGGCCTTGGACATGTGTTTAAGACATGCTAGTGTGGTGGCATTGCTCATGGACAAGTGTCCCTAGGTGGGCGACACCTTGCCTTGTCTTACCTTGGTTTCTCCTCCATCCTTTCCTATATATGCGTTTCCTTTCCTTTGCTAAGGATCCCTTTAGTTCCTTAGTCTACCTTTCCTTTGGTGCACGACACCCCTCTTCTTTTGCAAGCTTGGTGGCCGATCCTTGCCTTGGAGTCTCCTTCTTCCTCTAGTGATGGCCGAACCCTAGAGTGCCTTGCTCTTCTTCCTTGGTGGAGCTTGGAGCTTGGAGCTAGGAGCTTGGAACTTGCTTAAAGTGGGTTGCATAACTCCTAACCCTAACTACACTACCTTCTTTTATGTTTCTTATGATCATATCGGTTATGTATGTTGCTAGTTTAGTATCTTGCATGGTTGCCTCTTATTGGCCGAACCTATGTTCTAGGGTTTCTTGGTGAGCAACACTCCTTTCTCTCCTTGGTCTAGAGGAGCAAGCTTAAGTTCTAGTAATATGGGCAATACCCCTCTCTCGTTTAAGTTGAGAGGTGAGCTTGTGTTCTAGTTGCTTGAGAAACACCCTCCTCTCACCATGGACTTGAAAGGTGAGCTTGGTGGTGGTAGTTCCTTGTGTTGCCCGATTGGTGATAAGAGATGTGCAAGACCCCTCTCTCTTAGTTGTTGAGAGGTGAGCCATCTTCTTGATCCATTAGGGTTTTGGTACCCTTGTGCTTGAGGAGGATGACGACGTTGTGGAGTTGCATCTTGAACGTTATGATCTTGGGGGAGGTGATGCCTGATATCCCTCTTGACCTTGAGCTTTGGATGACACATGTTGTGACTGTGACGGGCGTCACCCTTGGTCCCTGCCTTGAGTGTGTGTTGGGCATAACACCTTGATGAGTAACCTGCCCAATACACTTAGCCTATGTGATGTCTCGGTATCATTGTGCTTTGAGGTATGGAGTCGTTAGCTTGATCTGTGATCTGGTCTTGTGTAGGGCGTCACACCTTAGTCTTGTGTGTTGGCCGAGCTACTCGCTTTGGTTGCCCGATACACATATGGCTGCACGTTATCCCCTGTTGCACGACACACCTCTTGAGCCTTGTTGCACGATAGGCTTTGAGGCCAAGACACCCGGGTTGCACGAGATAGTGTGGTTGCACGTTATGCTGATGGTCATTAGCAGGTCGTTGCATGATACACCTCTTGAGCTTGCTGCCTGACCGGCTTTATAGTCGTCGTCCCAGATGCACAACACAGTGTTGTACAATGCACCGTTGCATGACACGGACTGAGCTGCACATTACTCTTGGAGATGCACGACGCTGCATTGCAGTCATGATGTTGACCGTTATGCCTTGGATGCCCGACACCCTTGTGCTTGGCCGCTATGTGCTGGTCTGCTTAACCGTTATGCGTTTGAGTGTTGGGCGATAGGGGAGAGTGCCCTACCCGATACCAACCTTTGGTGAGGATTCCCTACCCATCACACCTTTGGTGAGGGTAGTGGGCACTTTTAGCGAGAGTCTTGTTCCTTCTGGAAAACTTATGTGCTAGATCTTGTCCTATGATATCACGTTGGGTTTTGATAATAACCTTGACATGCTTGATGGTAATTGTGATAGTAGATTACATCTATGAAACTTGTTATGATATTGCATCTGTTTATAATCATCTTGAATCATCTGTATAATGCTGAGATAATGGTAAGCATATAAGATACTTTGCATAATCATATGACATATGTCCATGGTCACAAGTTGAGGCATGGATGAAAAAGTATATAATCATCAATATTGCCCTATTTTTGATAATACGATCTTTCTGTACTAACCATGCAGGTGATGCATAGCCAGGTAAAGGGCTATGAGGTATGTATGTTGAGTAACATTGCTTTGATGGTTACTCTTGATGATGAGATAACATACATTATGTGTTTTGGTCTGAGGACCTGAGTTTGGCTAAAGTGCCTAAGAGAGTGCCTTGAGAGGAAGTGACATTATGTGATAAGGGATTGAGATCCCATGGTGATGTGATGATCCTTGAGAGGGATCTAGATGATTGGCAAGAGGCCAAGTGATAACATGTAATGTTGAATCCTGGTGATGGATCAAGATGATGTTGATTACAGTAAAAGCATGATATTGAGTTTCATATTGTTTATTCTTGTTCTAGGTTGCATGTTATACAACTTGGTTGAATCTTGCAATCCATTTAAAATACATTAACTAATCACAGTGGAACATATCATGTAGTTTGCCCTGGCCATGGATCCATCATCGTCAGGAGCTGGTGGTGGTGAAACGGGTTCTCTTGCGGGTTAACCTGGAGCGCATATTATTGAATATGCGAGGTTTCTCCTACCCTAAAATAGAGAGGGAATCGAGTGCATTTCCGGTTGCAGACTCAGGATATGTATATGAGCATGGTGAACAGGCCCATGGCTCAGGATATGTAATATGGGAGCATGAATGCGTTCATGGCTCAGAGCACGGTGAACAGGCTCGTGGCTCAGATATACTAGCGTCGAGACCTGTACCAAGGCAGGCTAGAGGAAGGGTAGCCTATGGAGCTGACCCTGTGGCTGAGGCCACTTAAGCATGAGACTGCGGTCCTGCTTCGGTTCTCATGCATTGACCACGAGGCGGGAGGTCGTGGAGTTCGACTCTTCCATTGACCTTGTATGACACCGGCTTGGGTTTCGCAACCGAAGGTTGGATTTGAGCGGTACGACTCACTTCCTCAGGGCATAATAATACGTAACCCAGCCGAATAGTATTTATTGATTAAGGTAAAACACGGAACATTGGTTGAGGCCTTGCTTGTGTAGCTAATCTTGTCATACTTGCAGTTACTTATACTTTCCTTATGATATGTGGTAAGATCTTATAAATCTTATCTTGTCAATCATGTTCCATAGAGAAATAATTGGTTATTGGCCTTCCGTACGCCTGGTAAGCTTGATGGAATGAATAGCTTTACTTTATAAATTGCTCTGGTTATACCTCTTATCAGTTAATTACTGTTGTTGCTTTATCTTTCTGTGGTTTTGTGGTTTCGGCGGGGAGTTATGTTTCTCGCTGGGACTGTGTGTCTCACCCCGCTGGTTTATAACCTTTTTAGGTGTTCGAGCTAGACGTGGTGGTGGTCGCGGAGTTGCGGCCGAGCAGCAAGAAGAGCAGTAGAAGGCAAGAGATGGGCATGTTGCTGTTTTGGTCGTTTGTAGTAGAGTCTTAGAGTCATCCCTGTATTCTCAGGTCCTTGGGAGTTTTTTGACGTTGTTTCACGATGTATAGTCGTTGATGTTTTGTATATCCTGCTGCTGGCCGGATGTGGGCCATTATGTATGTATGAACAAGTGACGAACTCATGTGATGACAAGACAGCTGATCTCCTAAGCTGTGGACACGTGTCAAGATCTTGTAAATGTTTATATAAACTATTTCCTTGCAGGATGAGGACCTAAATGTAATAGTTTCTCAGTTATTTCACTTTCTACGATCGGTTTTAATTAACCTGTGATTTTGGTAATCTGTGGTTTATGGTGATTTCTGCACGTTTTTGTTGGGTTTTAGGGGAGACAGAGAAGGCAGCGGAAACAAAAATTTTCTCCCCCAACCCATACCGAGGAAACACGTCAACGTCTATATAATAGGAAAAGATGGTTTGTGGAATCATACCTTGTCCCGAGGCTTGCTCGGCGACAATACCTCGCGCAATGCGCGGTCTTCAACTCCGGTCTTGGACGGTATCTGTGCAGCTCCTGGTCGCACCGGGACTGACGACTCCTCCTCCTACCGGACTGTCGGATGACAGTTGTGCTCCTGAGCGGCAGTGACCTCCCGCCTCTGTAGTAGTCCACACGGACCACCTGGAACTCCACTCTCCTTGTCCCACAAGGAAGTGGAAGGAGTCGCACCCTCCTATTGACGTACTAGTCGCCAACACACTCTCCTGCTACCAGTTGCAACTGCAGTTGTCCTTCCCTTGCTGCACCTCCCTTTTGCGGGAAGCACTTGCTCGGGATCTCTCACGGTTACCAAAACCAGAGAGAACGACAACTTCGCAAAGCAACCGGCTTGCATTGAGTTGTCCTTTGAGAAGCCCCCAATACCCCTATATATAGGCGGGTCATGGGATAGGGTTCTCTGTGCCCGGCAATACGGGACTAAAGCAGGAGTAGAAGGGTTCGGGAATTTTCCACAAAAAGCAACCGGTTCGCAACTTGAAATGATCGGTTCACAACTGAACCGATCGGTTCGGCCATTGAGCTGATCGGTTGGACCTGAGCCGATCGTTTGGGGCACTCCAACCGATCGGTTGGTGCCCTGAACCGATCGGTTCATGGTCCTAATCCGGCTCAAAAAGACTTTCCTTGTTTTGTTCTCAATTGGTATCGAATACCAATGTTATTCCCAATCGAATTGGGCAATTTGAAACCAAAGGAAAATTCTTGCCGACATGACTTTCCCAACTGGTCGGTTGCACCAGTTGAGCCGATCGGTTCAACTCTTGAACCAGTCGTTTCAACCTGGGCATGAGCCGATCGTCCTGGACACTCCAGCCGACCGGTTCAGCACCTCAGCCGACCGGTTCATCACATGAGCCGATCAGTTGGGAGCACAGGTTGGGCAAAATCAGTCAATTGCGATTTCAATCAATCCGATACTCCAATCAATGCGTCCAACACCTTGAACCATATGATATTGAGCTATCAACTGATTGAGTGTTTAATTGAACTACTAAACTCCTTTAGTAATCAATCTAAACATTGCTTTGTGGACAAAACTCCTCTTCCGTGTTAAATCCTATGTGTGTGACCCTGCAGGTCCATTTCACGTTGGCAGTGAAAGTCCATAACACTTATGACTTCACAAGCAAAGAGCGGTGCCTAGTCACACATCAGTGCTACCCAAGTGAAAGTAGAAAGTTGGAGAACAACTTTCATCCTACAATCCGTGAATGGTGTTACAGTGAATGTATAATTCCTTTGTCACTGATATCCCGAATGAACTCGAGGCATGGAACAGTCATCCTGTCAACGTTCATTCACTTTCTTGATCTCAGAGTAGATTGAAGGAGATATGTATGACATCAATATCACATACTGATTCACACATGCGTGCGCACGCCTATCTCAATCCTACTCATCAAGTGGCCTTATATATCAAACTCCCTCAGGAGGGACAAATCCCATATCTATCACTCACCCCTCAAAAGCCCCATGTGTCAAAGCCACCCAATCATCACCTTTATAACAACCCATGTTTCAGGACTGCGTTTGATGATGTCAAAGTATGCCCAACGACATGTGTTGAGTGTAGTGATTTCAGGTCTAAGAATCACACTCACCACCATCACTGTGAGTACTGACTGTGACTACCATCTCATGGTTCCATGTGTCAAACTCACGGTGGGTCTGTCCGGTACACTTGTTCTCTAACAAGTAGTGACGTGTATTTTACTACGCGCTAAAAACGCAAGTATACGCGTCGAGTAGTATAGGCCTTTGTGAGGCCCGAGTCGAACACAGGGATACTCGGAATTGTTGGAGACTCCTACTAACTATTTGCGATCAGCTAAGCCAAATAACAAAATGGAGTTTGTTGTCAAAATTAAAAGAAAATAAAAAAAATAAAACAAGCAACAATCTATTAAAGGTTAATTTAATCAATTCAAAAGGGTATCTTTAGGATTGTGGTTTCACCGCGGGTTTTCATTGTATTAAATTCTATATAGTTACTCAATTTTATCTCTCTCTCCGGGTAGTGGCCTGAAAGCAGAATTACCCACTGTCGTGGTGTAATTCACTACCTATGCTTAAGTCGGTTTCACCGTCGTGAGAACCTATACCCTAAGCTAGGTGCATTACGAACGATCTCTCAGTATCCACCATTAATTTTACACCACCTTTGTCAAGGGATTTATCGATTAATGTAGATTTCGTCTCTTTTCAGCCGTCAATCCTTCTTTCAAAGTGATTAAGGGCATTAAGTTATTATTATGGTGATCAAGCATAACAATATATGGAGAAAACGAAACTATACCATGGATTTAAGAGATAAAATATGAATTACTAATATAAAACTGTCATACAATGAATTCCCGGGTTACTCCCGGTCCTAAAGACGAAGGGGATTAGCCCCACATGGTTCACAATGGAGAATACATAGGAGTAGAGAAGAAAAATGTGGGAAACATGTAGAAAACTCGTGTAACCCCTGATACGAAGGTGTTCCTGGAGACCCTCCTCGAGAAACGTGCGTTTTGCAGTCTTCCGGCAGCAAAATCGCCCGTCGGAGGTGCCCGGATCGCTCGGTTCACGACCTTCGTCTCTCGTCTCCTATCTCTCTCTCTCCTTCTTGGATGTTGTGCAACACAATGTCCTCTCCCCCTCGGGCCGTCCGTGCTCTTCTTAGGTCATAGGACCACTTTACGGCTCCAAAAAATCTCAACCGTCGGATTAAAACGCTCCGTTTTAGTGCTGAAAATCGTCAGATCCCGACGCTGTCGATAGTATCGACCCCAAGGTCGATGGTATCGACCATGGCACAGATTATTCCTTCCAAGATCGCGTTTTGGGGTTGCTTTTTGATGAAATGTCGATACTATCGACCTGGGGGTCGATAGTATCGACTCCGGACAATGCAAAAGTGCCCGAAAAAGTGCCGAAACATGTGTATAAGTCCGGGGATTATATAAAATCATATAAATATGATAAAAGAAGTATAATTTGATGCAAAAAGAGTTTAAAGGCCAACTATAGTGAATTATGAAAATATAATCAAGAAAATGACAAATACATGCATAAAACAGATATAAAATAAGCCTATAAAAGTGACTTAAAACCCATGCATCAAACTCCCCTAAGCTTAAACCTTGCTCGTCCTCGAGCAACAAAACTTTGGATCTGGTTGAGATAAGTCAGCAACATGACATAAATACATGAAATGAATCTACATCATCCCCACTTTCTTTCCACAAACCGGCCCTCATTGACCACTGAACACTAACTGCCATCCAGGCGACCAAAGACCTATGTAAAAGATGTCTATCCCCCAATCAGCGAAACACTATCAATTAAAGCAGTTAATATGATAAACTCATCCGGTCCATACTTGATGCATCTTGTGATCTCCTATCTACGTTGCTCATTTCCTAACTACCATCTAAATGGAAGCAGATCTCCTGATATTAATGAATGAGGAGAATATCATGGGTGGCCTACCGATTAGAGCAACGGGTGGATGGGATAGGTGGTTGTGGAAGAGATGGAAATACATAATAGTCAATCATGCAATACAAAAATTAATGACCTATCATGATGCAAAATGCAAGTGAAAATGTCCTAATGTTACATTTTTGGTGGAATGATGCATGCACTATCATTCCGTCTCAAGGTGAGATGGAATATCTAAGAAAACTACACCATGTGCTTATTCTTCTTAGTATGTAAGTGAGAACATGTTCCTTTCTCCCTCTCATTCCTACTTACTTCTCAATTCTTTTTTTTTTCTTCTCTTTTTTTTTTCAATTTTTTTTAAAGCCCTTATTTTCATAGATGACAATGAATTATATGACGGGCTCACTTCTTGTTACATGCTTGTGCATCTGAAGCATTCTATTTGGAGGGTATGGAACAAGTTCATCACCTTTAATGTTTTCAGAGTAACATAAGATACATGGTGTAAAATATGCTCAAAAGATGTAAATGCAACTACATAATGACAGTTATGCAATTACTATGACATGCACCTAAGGATAATGTGCATGTATAACAACTCTATCTTTTTTTTTCATTCTCATGCAAAAAATGTGAAAATAGTTGTAATGCAAGACCTATCTACATGGTATGCAATCAAAGAGTGAAAGACAGTAATGTGCTCCCATTTCTTATGGTGGAGTGTGAATGAAATTGCGGTGGATCAGATCACAAGACTAATTGACAGAACCTTTCGAAAATATCATATGTCCCTCTCTAAAGACCTGTGTACAGGGTAACTGAAGGATTTCTCTCTTAAAATTTAGTCTAAGGTCACGTTAGCGTTTGGTCGGTTTAGGCTCAAACATCCTTGTCAATCACTTTTCCTTGGACATTAAAGATGGTCATTCATGTCCCCGTGTCCTGAAGCTGACTCACCCAAGCACTTCCTCAGTTATGCCACTCAATTACTCACAAGAATAAGCTCAAAAAGTTTTCAATATGCTCATATTTTCATGTGCCCACAACCCAAGAGTAAAACTCCCAATTGAAACCATGCATTTATTGCTCCACAGATTACACTAGATAGATGTGGATCCTACAAAAGTGGTAAACCTAGAAATAAAAACAACTAATATCTCAAAAGTAAAATCAACATGAATAAGTAAGTAAAAACTAAGATAGAGGGTTGTTCCAACACCCCCCCTAAGCTTGAATATGACTATGGCCTCATAGTCAACATTCTCACTTAAGAGGTGGAACAACGGTACCGTTCGCTTTGAAGTGTGGCGAAGAAGGATGGTTAGATGCTCAAGTAGACCAAGTGATGCTTGCTATCTCCCTCCTTTTTGTGGCCCATTTTTTTGTCTTAGTGGTTCTAAGACGTGACTTGCTTCATCCATCTTTCCTCTGCAAAAAACGGTTCAAAAAAATCTCATTTCGATACCTTTTACGACCTATTTTATGTAGTTGTCTTGTAGGTGTCGATACCATCGACCAAGGTCGATGGTATCGACCCAGACTTCACAATTTTGTTGAATCGACGCATCTAAAAGCCTGGGAACTCAAAAGTGTCGATACCATCGACCCTAGGGTCGATGGTATCGACTTTACTAGCACCAATTTTTCTGTAAATCTTCAGGAATCTCGATACTATCGACCCTAGGGTCGATGGTATCGACTTTTCTTCAGCGTTTACTTCTCCAAACGCGATACTATTGACATGGGTGTCGATAGTATCGACCTTAACATTATGCACACTTCAAAACATGAGTTAGGGTACCATTTTTACAAAAATTATCAAAACCTAAGCAAAAACTAAGTACATAAACATAAAAGAACATAACCAAACATAAAATTGAACCTAAAGTTGGGTTGCCTCCCAACAAGCGCCCTTGTTTAATGTCCTAGGCTTGACATAAAGATACCTTTAACCTGGGTTGTCAAGAGATGTCTCCAATGAGTCATGTGGCAATTTGAATTGAACTCGATCATGTCCAATCCCCAAGGTCAATGTACCTCTCCCAATGGCAATGATGACATCAGCCGTAGCTTGGAACGGCCTTCCCAATAGCATCTCGCAACTTTGGAGCTGTGTCATGTCCATGACAACAAAATCTACCGGGAAGATGAACCTGTCAACCTTGACGAGTACATCCTCGCACACTCCATATGGCCTTACAATGGACCCATCCGCCAATTCAATTGTCGCGGCCGACTTCTTGATTTCTTTTAACCCAAGTTTCTGAAATGTCGCCATAGGCATGAGATTTATGCTGGCGCCTGAATCACATTGCGCTTTAGGAAAATGCTGATCACCTATCGAGCATAGAATGTAGAAACCTCCTGGGTCTTTTCTCTTCTTTGGCGAACTCCCGTGAATCATAGAACTCACCGTCTCATTCATCCGACAAATATCATTGTCTTTTATCCGCCTCTTCTTATTGATGGTTTCTTTGATGAACCTCCCATAGGCAGGAACCTTCTCGATCATCTCCACTAATGGAATATTGATGTGGAGTTTTTGGAATATTTCCAAGAATTTCCTAAAATGACGATGCTCTTTCTTTGGCCCTGGATTTCCTGGACTTGACACAACTGCTGCACTCACACGCCTGTAAGGTGGCACATATGAGCTTTTCGGGGCCAACTCCCCTAAGCTTGCTTCAATCACTCCCTCTGATGTGGGCTTGGGCGAGACATCATCAACAACAATAGCTTGTTGTGGTTCCTCTCTCGCATTAGATGTTTCCACACGTGCACAAACAGCCTTCAATTGTTCTTCCTGCCTAGATGGAGATGCAATATTCATAACTCGATGTGATTTTCTGAAGAACGGGTTTCCGCCCGGCAGTCCATAGTAAGTGCGTGGATACGGTATCGCCGGTGACGCATGCGTATTAAAAGTCATTTTTATTTCTTCTTTAGTCTCATTGCTTACCACAGACATATACTTGACGTGATGGTGTGCTTGGGCCACGTTTGCATTCTCGGCCGGTTTCTGTTGATTGGCGTGCTTGATGGCCGCCACTTCACTAGAAATCTGTGCCACGGTGGTTTCTAATGCCCGCATTTGTGCTCCATGGCTTTGCAGCGTCTGTCCAAACTTGGTTAGAATATCACCTTGAGATTGCGATTGTTTACCAAACATAGCCATCATCTCCTGATTCTGCTGCACCATTTGACTAAGCAACTCGGTGCTTTTATCTTCAACTCTCGGTTGTGGCTTTGCATCCGGATCTTGTAGGAAATTGTTAGGATCCTTCCATGAGAACTTCCTATCCTTCCTCCAAGCATAATCATTATTTCTATAGCCCTGTTGTTGCATGAATTTGACCTGAGCTTCTTCATCGGCTTCTGCATCTTCTTTGGCAAGCAATTTATTAGCAAGAAGGTCTAATTTATCATTTAACTCTTTGATGGCCTTTGACTCCCCCACAGCCTGAACATGCTCTACGGCATCTCTGTCGCCCTAGGATTGCTTCTTTGCCATATTCCTCAAGATCTCCCAACATCGAGTGTCTGTGTTATTCAAGAAGAATCCGGAACCGGCTGAATCAAGGTTGCTTCTATCATGCTCGGAGAGAGAAAAATAGAAGATCTTCACTTGGGTCTCCTTAGCCAGCCCATGATGCGGGCATCGCCTGAGCATGATCTCAAATCTATCCCAGATCTCAGAATAAGTCTCGCCTGCTTGTTGAGTGAAGTTGTGGATCTTTCTTATCATGTCATTGGTCTTTTCGGGCAGAAATAACCTCTCGAAGAAGACCTCAACCATGTGGTCCCAAGACTCCACATATTCATCATCTAAGTTATGCAGCCATTTGCGCGCAATTCCCGCTAGTGAACTCAGGAAGAGCTTCAAGTAGAGCATGTCCTGTGGAAATCTATCGATCTTTACCATATCACAATTCTCCACAAACTGACTTATGTGCGCGATGGGGTCTTCATTTTTGAGCCCATGGAAGGCATTAGACTTCACCAAGTTGATCAAAGCTGGATCAATCTTGTATTTTGGAATATTTAAGCGCTTGCTTCTTTATAGGCCCTTTGTAAGCGGACGAGGAAGAAGCCTTGATCTTCTCCCATATTGTCTGTGGCTCGTCCATCTCTTCGTGTTCGTGTTTAGAATTTATATCCTCCAGCTCGTCTTGATTATATTCGCCCTCGTCTTCTGGTCCCGGCAGCGGAACCTCTGGTGTGCGACCCGCGTAGTCAGTACTACGCGTCTGCACCATGCACAGTACCTGAAAAGAAAAAAATCGAGTTCAATACAGTGCTATGACGAGTATAAAAATTATTGAACAATTTAAAAATATTTGAAGTTGTTTCAATCTAAATAAAAAAATTTTTTGGCCTAGAGTGGCCGCTCGTAGCACTCAAAGTGCCAACAATTCGCCGTATCCCCGGCAACGGCGCCAAAAACTTGAGGTGTATTTTACTACGCGCTAAAAATGCAAGTATACGCGTCGAGTAGTATATGCCTTTGTGAGGCCCGAGTCGAACACAGAGATACTCAGAATTATTGGAGACTCCTACTAACTATTTGCGATCAGCTAAGCCGAATAAAAAAATGGAGTTTGTTGTCAAAATTAAAAGAAAATAAAAAAAATAAAACAAGCAACAATCGATTAAAGGTTAATTTAATCAATTCAAAAGGGTATCTTTAGGATTGCGGTTTCACCGCGGGTTTTCATTGTATTAAATTCTATATAGTTACTCAATTTTATCTCTCTCTCCGGGTAGTGGCCTGAAAGCAGAATTACCCACTGTCGTGGTGTAATTCACTACCTATGCTTAAGTCAGTTTCACTGTCGTGAGAACCTATACCCTAAGCTAGGTGCATTACGAACGATCTCTCAGTATCCACCATTAATTTTACACCACCTTTGTCAAGGGATTTATCGATTAATGTAGATTTCGTCTCTTTTCAGCCGTCAATCCTTCTTTCAAAGTGATTAAGGGCATTACGTTATTATTATGGTGATCAAGCATAACAATATATGGAGAAAACAAAACTATACCATGGATTTAAGATATAAAATATGAATTACTAATATAAAACTGTCATACAATGAATTCCCGGGTTACTCCCGGTCCTAAAGACGAAGGGGATTAGCCCCGCATGGTTCACAATGGAGAATACATAGGAGTAGAGAAGAAAAACGTGGGAAACATGTAGAAAACTCATGTAACCCCTGATACGAAGGTGTTCCTGGAGACCCTCCTCGAGAAACGTGCGTTTTGCAGTCTTCCGGCAGCAAAATCGCCCGTCGGAGGTGCCCGGATCGCTCGGTTGACGACCTTCGTCTCTCGTCTCCTATCTCTCTCTCTCCTTCTTGGATGTTGTGTAACACAATGTCCTCTCCCCCTCGGGCCGTCCGTGCTCTTCTTAGGTCATACGACCACTTTACGGCTTTGAAAAATCTCAACCGTCGGATTAAAACGCTCCGTTTTAGTGCTGAAAATCGCCAGATCCCGACGCTGTCGATAGTATTGACCCGAAGGTCGATGGTATCGACCATGGCACAGGTTATTCCTTCCAAGATCACGTTTTGGGGTTGCTTTTTGATGAAATGTCGATACTATCGACCTGGGGGTCGATAGTATCGACTCCGGACAATGCAAAAGTGCCTGAAAAAGTGCTGAAACATGTGTATAAGTCTGGGGATTATATAAAATCATATAAATATGATAAAAGAAGTATAATTTGATGCAAAAAGAGTTTAAAGGCCAACTATAGTGAATTATGAAAATATAATCAAGAAAGTGACAAATACATGCATAAAACAGATATAAAATAAGCCTATAAAAGTGACTTAAAACCCATGCATCAAGTACCTATGTGTTTGGTTTGATATCTCTATATCATGACTAATGAGATTCTGTCATCAACCAACACCACAATCTAGTCTTGTGTGTCATTGCTGTCTATCTTACTTCCACAATGACATCCGACTAGGGACATAACAAGAATGTACAAACTCTTAGCATCCGTATGATCTCATCGTTCAAGTCATGAACCTGAAGGAATACGTCATTGAGTACTGTCATTCTCTAGACATTCAATATGTTCTATCACTATCTCATATGATTGAACCAGAAAGAATTGGAAGCTTGCCTTTGATGTTAATCAAATCAATCTTAATGTATCCCACCAATCATCCCATGATTGGCTCTTAGGGCATACATACCAACAGACTCCCACTTGCACTGCGAGCCAATCACCCATGAATCATATTCATAGTGATCTTCAAACATGTCCCACATGTTACCGTGCTCTAGTGCCAACATAGTGAGTAATGGCAACACCTTGCCAAAGTATGTACAAATTGCATGTCTCACATCTCTTCGCTGTACGTCACACGTATGAGATGGAGTTGTCGTAATATGCGATCTAGTATTCCATTGCTAACCTTTAGCCACGTTGCATGATCAAGGATTCCAGACTTGTCATCAATGAGTGGAATATGTATAAGTTCATCTCATGAACTTCCAGATCCATATAGTATCTACTGCTGTTCTCTAACACATAGATACTCGGCATTTCCTTTTAAATAGTTTTATTGGAACATTTCCAATTATCAACCAACTTTCACTTTTATACATCCTATGTATATTTTGCGATTAATTTTCTGTCCTTTCGGAAGTTTGCATCAATGTAACTCTTTACATCAAACTCTTCCTTATCTCCATGGAACTAGTACTTCACAAGTACTTATCAAGTTCTCATGGTATTCCAGTAACCCTTACTGGAAGTAGACAGACATCCACTCGTCATGTCCCACATACGAGTTATCAGGATGAGCACATCATATTGTCACGTCATACATACAAAATGATGAATGCATTTTATTCTTGCCATGTCATACATGCAAGACAATGGGATGATTACATACATGATAGATCCATATCTATTCTTAGTGTTCCCATTCTTCATAAGAATTGGACACTTGGCCTTGGGATACTAATATCCATATAACATGGACAAGTTTTCTCCCACTGAATCTGTGCATACTGAACCCTTCAGTACAGATTGCCAATGTATTCTCTCTCTTTTCCAGGTCAAGAGATTTGTCAAGAACTATCTCTATAGATCTCTATTCCTATCACATAGGAAACATCTCCATCTTCCTTAAAGATAATTTCCACTTTTGGATTTCCATTCTAGAACATTTCCATTTCACATCAACATGTGGAATGTGAACACGCTCCCACTAAATCACAGATCCCTTCTTTATCTTTGACATATCAGTCAAACCCTTTGACTATATCATCAAAGTAAAGATCCAATTCTGAGTTGCTTGTACTCAATCAATCACATTGATCAGTCCATTGTAACTTATAGACTTCATTTACATTAGTGGATTCATAAACCTTATAGGTTGTGTCACATACACATCCTTATTTTATTCCTCATAGGAATGCGGTTTTAGTATCCATATGCCAAATGTCTCAGTCATTAAGTTGCAACCAACAAGCATCATCCTTCTCAAAATGTTATCCATGTGTCTTAACACTTAAGACTCATTTGTACTTATGGATTTCATCCAATGAGTGCTACCATCAAGGTCATACCTTATGGTTCACATGGAAATCATTTAGGATGTAATGATCATAAATCATAACTCAAAATTCAGTTCCTCGTATTCATCTAGATAGTTGACTCATCACATGAACAACTCATCACATAGATAATTGAGGTGTATCTGTCAAGAATATAAGAATTCACAACCCTTGTGATTCTTAGTGTCCTTTATTAGTGTGGGGTATTCTTTTATTAAGAAGAATTCAGTTATTTGATAATCATTCTCTAACTCCTTAGAGTATGATTCCTTCTTGATTCAGACATCACCATGCCTTAATCATGAGTTCACTATGATACACTATCATAATCACTCATAAGGATCTCAAACATTTGGTCCAAGTATTTCATTCATTGATCTCATCAAGAATTAATGCTTTATCAAATTTGTACTTCATCTATGATAATCTTGAACACTTCAAGATATTCATATTGGTATTTCTCTAAACACCATTTGAAGTATTAGCATTTGTTCCAATTGGTATGTAAATACATCACATGTATTATACCTAATAGGATAATCACTCTCCCACTACCTTTAGTGAAGATTGATTAATCATGTCCAAGATATTCATGTCTCTTAATGGTTCTCTAACCAAAAGAGTCTAGGTTTATCCATCATATGGAAACTAGAAATGAATTTCTCATGATTGATGCTAATTTGATTGTTTGAGTTATCAATAACTTTAGGTATCATTTTATCTTATGCATACCATGTATCACAAGATAAACAAGGCATTGCCACAAAGATCATATCTTTAAGATTGAAACATCAACTTTATTAATTGCCATTATTGTCATACAATATGCAATAATAAAGTGTTTCTATCTATTGGCAATATATGAAATAGCAGTTCTCAACTCTATTTCGTGCCCTTTAGGCTGAAATAAACTGAAAGATACTCCTATCTATGGCCGCAACACTTGCTCCAATGATGGGTACTTCTTTCTTGGTCCTTTTGCAAAGGCCATCACTTCTTTGTGGATATTGCATATCATATATGACATATTCATATCTTGGTATCATATACCTCAGATAAAGAAGCAGTTCATTTCCTGATACCTTAGGTGGAGATCTCCATCCCCTCCTTCATCTTCTTTTGTTCTTCCAGATATAGAGGGCAATCCCTCATACACCCTTTCCCCATGTGCCTTGAGGATGAAGACGGCTTGGATTTCTGGCTAGCATCAGAACACTTCTTAGCTTTGCCCTTGACCTTGCCCTTAAGACTTACCTTTTCTTTGATCACATCAAAGATTATGGTTTGTCTTTCTTCATCTTTGCCTCTACTATCCTCAACATGTCCAACAACTCTGTCAACGCTTGTCAAAGTTGTTCATGTTGTAGCTTATCATGAATTGTATGATTCTCGCAACATTTGCAGTATCATACCAATAGCCAACTCTTGGCTCAGATGGAATCCTTCTTAGTCAGGTTTTCTACATACCCAATCACATTGAGTGTGTGAATACCTTACTGGATCTCCTTCTGTCATGCCATACTAGGACAGTGTTTTGGAGACATCATATGTCTCATGTTGTCTCTGCAACTCATAGTTTAGAGAACTCAACATCAAGCACTCCTCATCAATGTCTTTCTCAGTATGCTTCCATAAGCATACTTTCAGCCATTTATGTGGTGGGATCGAGTTCATCTGGTTCTGGTATAACTAGGACTTGGAGCTTTCACTCTTTGAGAACACTTCTCACCATCCTAACCAGTCGTGGAATTATTCCCATTTAATTTGTTGGTCTCAAAGACCGATCGCAAATAAAGTGATTTGTTGATTAACCAGTTATTTTAACAAAAGGAAATATATGCAATTTTAGTCCAAAAACTCATTTTTGACTTGTTTGATTGATTTGAAAAGTTGACGATAAAATTAGGCCTTTAATTAATTATCGCTCCCACTATTTTACTTCAAATTGATAGCCCTCACCATCAATTCGGAAGATTGCAGCGTACAACCTTCTAGTGGGCAAGATCCTGAAATCCTCTAAGTCATGAGTCAGCTTTGGCTGATCGCCCACAAATTAGATCTCTCAGGTAGGCAACTTTTGCCAATTGCATCATATGCAACTCTTGTTGAATGAACATGCACAACTCCTTGCCATGAACATTCCTTGCCTCTGGGCTTAGACACTCTAAGAATCACCAGTTAAGTCTAACCCAAAAGCCGACACGGTAAACATGCACCCTGCTTTGGCAGAACCTACATGTCTACCCTTCACACTTCCACAAGATAGACGGCACACCACGCTTTGGCGTAACCTACGCTTGGTCAATCGAGCTTTTCATGTGTGCCGCTAATGGAAGGCATGTAAGACTTAATATTTTAATGAGGGATTTGGTTTTATATACATATACATATCCAATCACCACAATACATAGTACGTATCATATACATGCTATATCCCACAGAAAACATGCACAAACGATAAAAAGCGATGATTATGGCCATCCTAATGTGATTCCTCGAGCCAAGAGGAATCACGGTCATCTAGGTCTACATCACATGCAACCTGTACAAGATGAACTTCTGTGCCTTGCCATCTGAGTTGATCAACTCATCACATGAATGATCTGTACTCTCCAGCCAGTCGTCTGGGTGCCACCAGCCGATCGGTTGGCTCCTCCAACCGATCGGTTCGCCTGGTCGTCGTGCATCTCGTCATGTCCGCCACCCGCTCGTCTCGCTCCTCGAACCGGTCATCAACCGATCGGTTCACTCCTTGAACCGACCGTCTGGAACGTCAAACGATCGGTTCACTCCTTGAACCGATCGTTTCAGCTATCGTCTTGATGTCCTCCGGTCTTTGACATAACAGGAAATAAAAAAATCTATCCTATTTATTACATTGCTTTAAAAAGAGAAACCCCGAGTTACATTCGGGGGGAGAAAAGGTAGGAAAGAATCTTGAATTATTTCGAGTTACATCGGGAATAAGAGAGGGAAGATCGGTGCGCAGACCGAGATGCAAGCAACCACAAACAACCACACACATATAGGGGTTTATAGGCCATAATCACGCTACACACATCCACCACAAAACTCGTTTAAGGGCAACGCGTATCGAGTGCATTAATAATACATATCATATATGTAATTTGGGATTTGTGGATTTAGGATTGGACATGCATAAAGCCAATATTATTCGCATCGCATGCAATAAATAAAGACGACAAACCAAAATCGATCATATCGATATTCCTAAAATATAGAGCAGTTGACGTGGCTCTGATACCACTGTTGGGTTTTAGGGGAGACAGAGAAGGCAGCGGAAACAAAAATTTTCTCCCCCAACCCATACCGAGGAAACGCGTCAACGTCTATATAATAGGAAAAGATGGTTTGTGGAATCATACCTTGTCCCGAGGCTTGCTCGGCGACAATACCTCGCGCAATGCGCGGTCTTCAACTCCGGTCTTGGACGGTGTCTGTGCAGCTCCTGGTCGCACCGGGACTGACGACTCCTCCTCCTACCAGACTGTCGGATGACAGTTGTGCTCCTGAGCGGCAGTGACCTCCCGCCTCTGTAGTAGTCCACACGGACCACTTGGAACTCCACTCTCCTTGTCCCACAAGGAAGTGGAAGGAGTCGCACCCTCCTGTTGACGTACTAGTCGCCAACACACTCTCCTGCTACTAGTTGCAACTGCAGTTGTCCTTCCCTTGCTGCACCTCCCTTTTACGGGAAGCACTTTGTCACGCCCCAATCTCACATTAACCACAAACCACGAGATTAGGACGCGACATGATGGGATTTACACATAAGCCAGCCACTCTTCACTTTTTAAAACATTTTAAGGAGATTAATAAGTAAATCTGATTTATGCTGTAAAATGAAACTAAACAAACTGCGGAAGCTTCTTTATTAACTTGACTAGCATTATAAACAGAGTCTACATCATATTACATTGTTCGACATAAAATAAAACATAACAGATAATTTACATCTTATACACATTCACTCTCTCACTCACGCCTTGTCCCAAAGATCGAGGGGAAAGGACTAAGAGACCTCTAACTACTAACTACGAACCTTCTCTTGACTAGACGTAAGGATAAATCGATCCTTATGATTTCCTGCTGTTGATGATAACCTGAAAATGTTTTGAGTAGAGGTATGAGCCTACTCACTCAGTGAATAGTATTTCACTTAGCTATCACTAAACAACTCATCAGGTTTATAAATTTAAACTAAACATAAATGCAGAACTAAGCAAGGCAGTTCTAATAACATAACAGATTTACAGAATAAAATCACATTTCCAAGCATCAACGGGTAATTCAGATAAATGAACAGTTATATAAATTTACTGTGAACCTACTTGATTATTTATTCATTTTATTATTATGCCCTAAATATATGCAGTGTACTCTGCATATAAAGATCCGTAACAAGTTCATGCTACGGCCCCACCGTACAAGACTTAGCGACACACCCGGGAAATGCTAAGTCTGACTTCGGCCCTGCTCTGCTACAGGACCCCAGGCTCCACGGCCTCACTGCACAACCATGTGTGCTGCACAACCACGTGTGCTCCAGACTCTGCAAACCTGAGCACACAGGCAGAGAGTCTCACGGGGTTATCTCCATGACACACACACGGATAATGTTGCAACACGAGTTTCACCCCTAAATCGCAGACACATGTTAGGGGTTCTACGATGTTAGGGCATCTAGGTCTATACTTGATTAACAATTAAACATTTAAACAGGAATATCACATTTCATGCATTTTGCACAATCTAAACATCACAAAAGCACATATATATATTTATCATAAATAAACATGATTCAGAATCATTCATCCAGTTTCAATGCTAAACATCTATACTTGAAATCAGTTAATACATTACCACAATAATAGAGGAAATTTCATCATTCACTAAGCATATCAGGTATTTCAAGTTCCAATGAAACTAACATACTCTATTGTCTGTACTACACAGTTTAGAAGTTATACTAACTGATACAGAAACAATTTATCATTTAAAGTGAGTTAAATAATGATTACTAAATGAACTACTACTCACCCACTTCGGTGTGTTTGTATACACCGAAAAACGTCCGCAACCACGCCTAATTCTTCCCTTTACAGCAGAGTGCACGCCGTGCACCTGGGCTGCACGCCGTGCACCTGGGCAGAAACTCGTTCTGCATATCTGTAACTTTGCACGCCGTGCAAACTGAGTTGCACGCCGTGCACCTGCACAGAAACGAAAATCTAATTGTAGACGAACTCGATTTAGCACCTAATTAAGGCTATAAGCTACAGATTCTAGATTTGGGATCTCAATCAAAAGCCAAAACTACCTTTCTTTGGTGTCTCATGCGTCCAGGGCCGGATTCTAGACGATTTCGGATCGTCTTCTACCTCTGGTCTTTTCCAGTTTACGAACCTGCTGCAACAGCAGCTTTCACTCTCGAATAGGTTGGAGGGAGTGAACGGTGAAACTAGCTGGGAGCTGCGGAATTGGATCCTAGCTTCACAGCCGAGCTCCTTGACGCCGCTGGGTCATCTTCCTCCTTGCTTCAGTCCTGGGATTCAGCCTGCTGCAAGGTAGGGCGCCGCCCCTGCTAATTGAAGGCGCAGGTGGAGAAATAGAGGTGGGATGTTGTGGTTTCCTACCTTGGGCTCTTGGTCGGAGTTGAGGGCAGCGTTTGGTGTTGTTAGCCGGGCCCAACTACTCCTGGTCGGCGCCGCTGCAGTTGCAGCTTGACCGTAGCTCTGCCAGCCGGCTCCCTAGCAGCTTGGCTGCTTGGATGGGGCGAGGTCGAGGAAGGGGAAGGTGGAGGAAGGAGAAGAAGGAGAGGGTGGCGCTGCTGGTCGCAGCTCAAGGCGCCAAAATCGCCTGCGCCCTTCTCTCCCGCTGCTGCGATCGTCGGACTACTGGGCACCGCTTGAAGCGGCTACTGTTCTATCGAACAGATAAAGAAGGAAACGGGATAAGGGGGAAGGGTCGCGGAGGGGGCCGTAATGCAAATTTCCCAATTATTTCTGATAACTACAACTAGGTCCCTAAACATTCAAAAGTCCGTATCTTTTAACTCGGAAGTCGGTTTCGAGTGATTTTTCTTGCAACGGATTAAGAACGGAATTCTCTATCATCCCAGGGCATAAAATCATGTTAACTAGCTTGTCACATCAGGTCAAAACACTAATTGCAACATTGAGTATTCAACTCAACCTAATTAACTAATTAATCAACATTGATATTATTAATTGTCTCGGGTGATTCAAACTCAACTATTGATTCCTATATTAACTTATTCTGATTATCCATGATATTTAATTTGATACTCAACACTAATTGCGGTGTTTTACGTAATTCGAGGTATTTATTAGTTAATCAGGAAGTGGGTCATAACAACCTTTTCCCCTTAAAAGAATTTCATCCCGAAATTCCTAAAAGAGAAAGGAGACTTGTTATGCATCTCAAACTCAAGTTCTCACATGGTTTCTTCTAAATTAAGATTGCTCTACAAAACTATCACTAATGGTACCTCACAATTTGTGAGTTTCTTGATCCTCTGATCAACTATCTGCTTAGGTCCCTTAATCTAGGACACATCAGATCTAATTCCAGATCCACCCACAAAACATTGTCTTGTAGAACTGTTATAACAGTATCTCAAATTATGGTAATTATTGAGAAATTATCATACTATTCATGCAGACAAACATTTTAAATTCTTAAATAAACAGAATGCATGTCAACTTGGTACTAAAATTAAATCATGCAATTTAACTGTTAAATATCACCACATCTGATACTGAGAATTGATATCAAAATACTTGATTCATCGTACACCCTATCCTTAGGGTTTTCATTAGCCTTGTTCATTCATCACATGCCAACACCCTATTCTTAGGGTTATCTCATTCACTAATCACATGGCAACACCCTACTCTTAGGGTTTCCATTATCTCATCTGTTTGATTGCAATTCACATCACAATACGGTATCATTCCAGAACTGACAGAGCAGTATATTTCAAATCATTGTAATTACTGAGTGATGTTTATATCATGCATGCAGACAGATTAAAAAAAATCATAAATATTCCAAACTCAAATCAATTTTGGCACATACATACTGAATTTCATGTAATTGAACATCCTATTATACCAATAAGAGTAATTTACTCCATTTATAAGAAACCATCTGTAATATTTATCAATTGTCTGAAATTTCTCGAAGTACGTGCATGTCAACCAAATTCCTGGTTTGTGCATCACATAACTCAATTAAGAGTTGCTTACATATCATAACACAAATAATTAATAGTACTTGAGAATTTCTAATGATATCTCAGAGAAACGTGTCAATTCATGAAAATGTTAAGTCATACCCATTAACATAACAGGAAGCATGCACTAGGTTTATTTACATATTTTAATGCTATCTTACTATCTTGAAATCATGCACCTAATGGTTTACCAAATTTGCATTGCCTGGGTTTATATTCAAACCAAACCATTATCAGTTGTGTATTTCTAAACTCAACATTCACACTAGCAAACTCTATAAGACTTAAATGTTCTTCCCATTTCCAATGAAAAGCAAAACACATGCTCTCAACATGTTCTCAAGAGTCTGAATGGTTCTCTCAAACTAACCATCCGTCTGCGGATGAAAAGGTTGTATCGAATCTTAACTTTGTGCACGAAGCACAAAGCAACTGTTTCTACAATCCTTGATGTGAACTTAGAATATCAAAATGACATGATTGAAACTGGATTACCAAACACCCTAATTATTTCATCCATGTATATCTTAGTCAAGTTTTGAGACATTAAAGGTTGACTTAATATGAAAAAAGTGAGCAGACTAAATTAGTCTATCCACAATCATTCATATCAAATCACAACCTCTAGGTGTCCTGGGTAATCTTACCACAAAATCCATTGTGATAAATTCCCATTCCTATTCAGGCATAGAAAAAGATTACAAGATAGCTATAGATTTCTAGGGTTTAGCTTTAACCTACTGGTACACACTACTTCTAACCACGTACTCAGTTACATCCTTCTGCATATCTGACCATCCATTTCAACTTCTTGGATTTCATATACATCTTAGTGTCTTCCTGAAAACATAGCATACATCAATACATACACTTCTATAAAAATTCTTTTCTTTCAGCTTTCCCCTTAAAGAATTTTACACTATCTTGAGATACACACAACATGTCATGTTAATATAACACCTTATCATCATAAAAACTTAAACTGTAGTCTCTTTTCCTCCTATTATGTCATGCATAGTCTGGTTTAACTCACTATCACCCTATTGTAGTTTCTTGATCTGATCATAAGAAGTAAGCTTAACTTACATCTATACAATCAAATCACTCTGTGTTATTACCCCTAAGTCTAGGTTCAACTCTCACATTTCTACTAACAGGTCTCTATTGAAACCTGTCATAGAGAATGCATTGGCTGTTGAACTTGACTTTCGGCTAGAAACATCATCCACCACATTCTCTTTACCAGGGTGATAATCTATTGTCACGTCATAAAGATAGTGACACCATGTCTTTAAAACATGAACTACATCAACTATCTTTAGATCATAATCGGATAATATTCCGCTTTCTATGTTACTTACTTATTGTTACATATTAGGTTTATGTCTTACTCATTCCTCTAAATCATCTCATGTTGTTCATGTACCGATCAGGTTATCTTCTTCAAAATCCTAGATCGTTATCAATGCCAGTTTATTTTTCATAGAACAAATCTCAAGATCTTTATTTAACAAAGATATTGGTATACAAGGTTACATCACTAATGATATCCTTTAAACTACTTCAACCCTAATCACCCTAGGGTTTTGGTCTAAATCAATATCATAGCATTATTGTATGTGTGTGGTCGATTATATAGATCAAATTGATTTGCTTGAATTAATAGCATATTAATCCAATACTCAACTTTAATTACATTCAGCTGAAAATTCAGTTTTATAATAGTTTCTGTAATTCGTTTATTAAACTGTAAACAGAAACTCAAAAAATTTTGAAAATTTTATATGTTGTGTCTAATAAAGTTTTAAACCTACAGTAAAAATTTCAGGTCATTTCAAGTTACCAATAATTAATTAAAAATCAAACAGTGCGCTGCTATATAGCAGTCTGCAGCAGATTCGGTCGAGTTGCAACTCGACCGACACCTTACTGTAGAGATCAAAAGTCATCCAAAAATTACGCCAAATTAATAGAGTGTCTAAAATTTGTTATTTTCAAACATAGTTAAAATTTGGGATCAATTGGACGTACCAATAAAAAGATAAAATTCAATTACCACACTGCTATATCATTCAGAAAATGTGATTGGTCGAGTTTGAAACTCAGCCGATGAACAGGTCAGAACATTCTTCAAAAATTCTGATATCTTCCAATGTTGCTCACATTATATATATCCAACTCATATCCAAATTGGAGCTAAATCAAAGTTACACATAAAATACTAAAAATCATCTAGTGAGACATTCTATTTATCAAATTCTGTATTCATGTGTTATCTGAATCCTAATTTGGGCCAATTAGGGTCTATGCTTCTCAAACCCTAATTTTCAAGATAAAAGAACTTTTAGACTTCTATTCATATTTTACTTGTTAATAGGAGTCATTAGATCCCAGTAACGCATCCTGCCAGCCGGACCAGGCCGAACCTGTAGTCCTGAAGCCAAGAGCTACTCGGGATTAATCAACCCCTATTAATCTTAAACATGTGGATAGAATATCCACTTAGGGCAAACTCAATTAAACACAGTTTCGGGTCTACATTAATACAAAGGAAACAAACATTAAACAGTTCACTTCATGATGCAACAATATAAAAGAATTATGTTTACTTTACAAACTGGAAATTTCATTTCATGCATATAAAAGCATTTCTAGTGATCTTTAAATCAAATAAGCAAAATCAAGTAAGAGTTATATCGCATCCTATATGTAATCTCTTGTTCCTATATTAATTTCTTATCTCATAACCCTAAGATTTGTAGGGTTTTCTCTCTAGCCTATCCTTCCTCTGCATATCTGGCCAGGGCATCCAGAGAAGAACAGACAGAGTAGCTTGATACCGGTCAATCTAAGTATTCAGACACCTGGCCAGGGTATCTAAACACTCAGATCTTCCAGAGCTAAAACACATCATTCATTATTCGCCTTATTTATCACTTTATCTTTTGACCCTAATGATTCTTAACAACTCATCTTAAGCTCATTACTTGATTCTCGTGACCACATCCTCTTCCCGCTATCTGCAATAGTATAACAGAACATTTCCTGTTATAAAATCACAGTTAGAAGAAAGACACCTAAGTCCTAATCCTATTGGTCTCTTATCGTCCCCTGACCTTGAGTAACTATGTACTCAAACCAAAGCTCTGATACCAAGAGTTGTCACGCCCCAATCTCACATTAACCACAAACCACGAGATTAGGACGCGACATGATGGGATTTACACATAAGCCAGCCACTCTTCACTTTTTAAAACATTTTAAGGAGATTAATAAGTAAATCTGATTTATGCTGTAAAATGAAACTAAACAAACTGCGGAAGCTTCTTTATTAACTTGACTAGCATTATAAACAGAGTCTACATCATATTACATTGTTCGACATAAAATAAAACATAACAGATAATTTACATCTTATACACATTCACTCTCTCACTCACGCCTTGTCCCAAAGATCGAGGGGAAAGGACTAAGAGACCTCTAACTACTAACTACGAACCTTCTCTTGACTAGACGTAAGGATAAATCGATCCTTCTGATTTCCTGCTGTTGATGATAACCTGAAAATGTTTTGAGTAGAGGTATGAGCCTACTCGCTCAGTGAATAGTATTTCACTTAGCTATCACTAAACAACTCATCAGGTTTATAAATTTAAACTAAACATAAATGCAGAACTAAGCAAGGCAGTTCTAATAACATAACAGATTTACAGAATAAAATCACATTTCCAAGCATCAACGGGTAATTCAGATAAATGAACAGTTATATAAATTTACTGTGAACCTACTTGATTATTTATTCATTTTATTATTATGCCCTAAATATATGCAGTGTACTCTGCATATAAAGATCCGTAACAAGTTCATGCTACGGCCCCACCGTACAAGACTTAGCGACACACCCGGGAAATGCTAAGTCTGACTTCGGCCCTGCTCTGCTACAGGACCCCAGGCTCCACGGCCTCACTGCACAACCACGTGTGCTGCACAACCACGTGTGCTCCAGACTCTGCAAACCTGAGCACACAGGCAGAGAGTCTCACGGGGTTATCTCCATGACACACGCACGGATAATGTTACAACACGAGTTTCACCCCTAAATCGCAGACACATGTTAGGGGTTCTACGGTGTTAGGGCATCTAGGTCTATACTTGATTAAGAATTAAACATTTAAACAGGAATATCACATTTCATGCATTTTGCACAATCTAAACATCACAAAAGCACATATATATATTTATCATAAATAAACATGATTCAGAATCATTCATCCAGTTTCAATGCTAAACATCTATACTTGAAATCAGTTAATACATTACCACAATAATAGAGGAAATTTCATCATTCACTAAGCATATCAGGTATTTCAAGTTCCAATGAAACTAACATACTCTATTGTCTGTACTACACAGTTTAGAAGTTATACTAACTGATACAGAAACAATTTAACATTTAAAGTGAGTTAAATAATGATTACTAAATGAACTACTACTCACCCACTTCGGTGTGTTTGTATACACCGAAAAACGTCCGCAACCACGCCTAATTCTTCCCTTTACAGCAGAGTGCACGCCGTGCACCTGGGCTGCACGCCGTGCACCTGGGCAGAAACTCGTTCTGCATATCTGTAACTTTGCACGCCGTGCAAACTGAGTTGCACGCCGTGCACCTGCACAGAAACGGAAATCTAATTGTAGACGAACTCGATTTAGCACCTAATTAAGGCTATAAGCTACAGATTCTAGATTTGGGATCTCAATCAAAAGCCAAAACTACCTTTCTTTGGTGTCTCATGCGTCCAGGGCCGGATTCTAGACGATTTCAGATCGTCTTCTACCTCTGGTCTTTTCCAGTTTACGAACCTGCTGCAACAGCAGCTTTCACTCTCGAACAGGTTGGAGGGAGTGAACGGTGAAACTAGCTGGGAGCTGCGGAATTGGATCCTAGCTTCACAGCCGAGCTCCTTGACGCCGCTGGGTCATCTTCCTCCTTGCTTCAGTCCTGGGATTCAGCCTGCTACAAGGTAGGGCGCCGCCCCTGCTAATTGAAGGCGCAGGTGGAGAAATAGAGGTGGGATGTTGTGGTTTCCTACCTTGGGCTCTTGGTCGGAGTTGAGGGCAGCGTTTGGTGTTGTTAGCCGGGCCCAACTACTCCTGGTCGGCGCTGCTGCAGTTGCAGCTTGACCGTAGCTCTGCCAGCCGGCTCCCTAGCAGCTTGGCTGCTTGGATGGGGCGAGGTCGAGGAAGGGGAAGGTGGAGGAAGGAGAAGAAGGAGAGGGTGGCGCTGCTGGTCGCAGCTCAAGGCGCCAAAATCGCCTGCGCCCTTCTCTCCCGCTGCTGCGATCGTCGGACTACTGGGCACCGCTTGAAGCGGCTACTGTTCTATCGAACAGATAAAGAAGGAAACGGGATAAGGGGGAAGGGTCGCGGAGGGGGCCGTAATGCAAATTGCCCAATTATTTCTGATAACTACAACTAGGTCCCTAAACATTCAAAAGTCCGTATCTTTTAACTCGGAAGTCGGTTTCGAGTGATTTTTCTTGCAACGGATTAAGAACAGAATTCTCTATCATCCCAGGGCATAAAATCATGTTAACTAGCTTGTCACATCAGGTCAAAACACTAATTGCAACATTGAGTATTCAACTCAACCTAATTAACTAATTAATCAACATTGATATTATTAATTGCCTCGGGTGATTCAAACTCAACTATTGATTCCTATATTAACTTATTCTGATTATCCATGATATTTAATTTGATACTCAACACTAATTGCGGTGTTTTACGTAATTCGAGGTATTTATTAGTTAATCAGGAAGTGGGTCATAACACACTTGCTCGGGATCTCTCACGGTTACCAAAACCAGAGAGAACGACAACTTCGCAAAGCAACCGGCTTGCATTGAGTTGTCCTTTGAGAAGCCCCAATACCCCTATATATATAGGTGGGTCATGGGACAGGGTTCTCTGTGCCCGGCAATATGGGACTAAAGCAGGAGTAGAAGGGTTCGAGAATTTTCCACAAAAAGCAACCGGTTCGCAACTTGAAATGATCGGTTCACAACTGAACCGATCGGTTCGGCCATTGAGCCGATCGGTTGGACCTGAGCCGATCGTTTGGGGCACTCCAACCGATCGGTTGGTGCCCTGAACCGATCGGTTCATGGTCCTAATCCGGCTAAAAAAGACTTTCCTTGTTTTGTTCTCAATTGGTATCGAATACCAATGTTATTCCCAATCGAATTGGGCAATTTGAAACCAAAGGAAAATTCTTGCTGACATGACTTTCCCAACTGGTCGGTTGCACCAGTTGAGCCGATCGGTTCAACTCTTGAACCGGTCGTTTCAACCTGGGCATGAGCCGATCGGCCTGGACACTCCAGCCGACCGGTTCAGCACCTCAGCCGACCGGTTCATCACATGAGCCGATCGGTTGGGAGCACAGGTTGGGCAAAATCAGTCAATTGCGATTTCAATCAATCCGATACTCCAATCAATGCGTCCAACACCTTGAACCATATGATATTGAGCTATCAACTGATTGAGTGTTTAATTGAACTACTAAACTCCTTTAGTAATCAATCTAAACAGTGCTTTGTGGACAAAACTCCTCTTCCAGGTTAAATCCTATGTGTGTGACCCTGCAGGTCCATTTCACGTTGGCAGTGAAAGTCCATAACACTTATGACTTCACAAGCAAAGAGCGGTGCCTAGTCACACATCAGTGCTACCCAAGTGAAAGTAGAAAGTTGGAGAACAACTTTCATCCTACAATCCGTGAATGGTGTTACAGTGAATGTATAATTCCTTTGTCACTGATATCCCGAATGAACTCGAGGCATGGAACAGTCATCCTGTCAACGTTCATTCACTTTCTTGATCTCAGAGTAGATTGAAGGAGATATGTATGACATCAATATCACATACTGATTCACACATGCATGCGCACGCCTATCTCAATCCTACTCATCAAGTGGCCTTGGATATCAAACTCCCTCAGGAGGGACAAATCCCATATCTATCACTCACCCCTCAAAAGCCCCATGTGTCAAAGCCACCCAATCATCACCTTTATAACAACCCATGTTTCAGGACTGCGTTTGATGATGTCAAAGTGTGCCCAACGACATGTGTTGAGTGTAGTGATTTCAGGTCTAAGAATCACACTCACCACCATCACTGTGAGTACTGACTGTGACTACCATCTCATGGTTCCATGTGTCAAACTCACGGTGGGTCTGTCCGGTACACTTATTCTCTAACAAGTACCTATGTGTTTGGTTTGATATCTCTATATCATGACTAATGAGATTCTGTCATCAACCAACACCACAATCTAGTCTTGTGTGTCATTGCTGTCTATCTACCTTCCACAATGACATCCGACTAGGGACATAACAAGAATGTACAAACTCTTAGCATCCGTATGATCTCATCGTTCAGGTCATGAACCTGAAGGAATACGTCATTGAGTACTGTCATTCTCTAGACATTCAATCTGTTCTATCACTATCTCATATGACTGAACCAGAAAGAATTGGAAGCTTGCCTTTGATGTTAATCAAATCAATCTTAATGTATCCCACCAATCATCCCATGATTGGCTCTCAGGGCATACATACCAACAGTTTTTGCATAACACCTCATTGTTTGTGTGATAGCGGGATATGTTGCCACAATCTTCCCCTTATACTTCATCTCATCTACCTCGAATTGAGCCACCACAGCATGTGTCTCATCTTCTACATCCTCATCATCATTATCATAAAATTCCTCAGTATCTTTCTAGTATTGGGATCTAGAGCTTGTGGAGAGGTCGATGGGATGCCTTCTCTCATAATTTTCTTCTTCCTACATTTCTTCAAGTGTCACCTTCTTCCTTACTACTAGCAGTTTCGGTCCTTGGGGGAGATGTTGGGAGTGTTTTTGGTGTAGGGTTAGGCAGGATAGTTAATATAGATCACATCACTGCCACACTTAGTGTGGAGTGAGGCAAAGCACGTGATGATGACAAATTTGCTTTCTTCTTCCCCCTTTGGGCCCAATTTGGGACATCCACCTCAATGAAGTCCACACCATTTTTCAAGTCCTCCTCATATGAAACTTCCTTCTCCTCTCAATAATTGAAATCATCCATTTTCATATCATATAAGGAATGTTGGGACGAGCAATTGTAGGAGGATGTTTGGTTGTTGGAATTGGATTTGGACATGGAGTTGAAAGGGGATAGTGTTGGGATGTGAGAAGGTAGTGTTTTCTTGAATGGTTTCTTATTGCAAGATTTGTGGTGGATGATGTTCTTCATCCCTCCTTCACCTTCTTGTTAAATATCTTCATCTTTTTCTCAATAGTGGAGGAAATATGGAGGTGTGTAGTGTTCTACTATATATGGACAGATTTGAGGTGGGGTGGAGAGATAGGTATGGAGAAGGTTGGGATAGTTTTTGGAGGTAGAAGAAGGATCATTAGAGGTCGAGTATTCTTCATCATGGCTCAGAGGAGGTGAATCAAGGCTTAGAGATGAGATGGAAGTGGTGGCAGTAGAGCCGTACGTGGGGAATATACATTCTTTGGGAATGTAAACAATGTGGGGTCATGATGACCCACCTCAAAATAGAACACTTGAGTGGTGGGAACTAGCCCAGAACTACCATTCTGGGTCAAACTGTCATTTTGGGGCCTCAAGTTGTGGTTGTGCTACATTGAATGACTGCGTTGGGGCCCCTCTTGTTTTACTTTTATCACTATAAAATGTCTCCATCTATTATGACATTCTGTGGTACCACGACAATGGTGGCTCAATGATGCCATGGTTGTTCTAATAGACATGAGTATCTGGCCATTTTCTTAACATATTGATAGAGAACAAGTTCATATGTTGATCGCCATAGCCACTCTTCATGCAAATCGGTTGTTATGAGGGTTCTTCATCAGTTTTTGAGTTCAATCATCACAAACCAATTAAATTCCATTTCAACTTGGACTTCAACATAACTGTGCCACGTTACGGGTACTCAATCTTATTGTACATTCATGTTCTATGTAAAAATCAGAAACAAAAAGAATAAAAAAAATTGTATGTGTGTCTTTTCTTTGAAAAGTATAAAGAAAAATCATAACTAAAATGGAAGGTTTAACTTCAAAATCTTACAAAACAATGTGGTTTGCCTCCAACTTGCACTGAATTTTACACCTTTAACAAGGCTTGGTGTTCCTGATTTATCAACTGTTTGAAGACTTTTTATCCGCTTTGTGAAGTAGATGGTTTTCCCATTAACATTCAATGCACGCCTTTATATACATTGGTCTTATGATCCCTAAGAACTATCATCCCCGCCATTTCTATCTTTCAAGTAGTCAATGAAGTTTTCAAAGTAATAATCTCCAACATTCACATTTGGTTCTTATTGTGTGGAGGTCTCGAACATATTAATATTTAATTTCATGCTCATAAAAGATACCATCACAATACTAGAATGATCATGTATCTCATCATTGGTTATTTAAAAATATCCTTCCTAAGATAATTGGAATATTATTACTCTTTGGTCTTGGTCTAAAACAATAAAGTCTGTTGAGAATGCCATTTTCATCTCCTTTTCTATCATCACAAAAATGTCATCTGTCTTTCCCCTTGGCACCTTTATGTATCAACTAGCCAGTTGTGAAGTACAATTGGTAGGTTTTCATTTGTCCAAACCCAATTCAACATAGACACTGCATGCCATGAGATTCACATTAGATCCTAGGTCAAGCAAAGAACACTCAATAAGGTTTCCCCCAATGTGGTAAGGAATAAGAGGAGATCTAAAATCCTTTTTCTTCAAGGGAAGATAATGTTTCATTATGGAGCTAACTTCCTCTATTAGCCTGACTTTCTCAAGCATAATTTCTGATGTATTTCCCTTATAGGTGCACATGTCCTTGAGAAATTAAGCAAAATTTGGGATTTGCATGATTGCATTAAGCAATAGATTGTTCAGCTTGACTTGCTTGAAGAGGCCAAATTATCACTTGAATGTTTCTTAACCTACTTAGATGAAGAGGTTTCACCTAGTGAATCAGGGAAAGATGGTACACTTCCACTTAGCATACTTGGATCAATAGATTCACCCGGATGCTTCATAGGACTGACATGATAAATTTGAGAGATCACATGAGGACTTTCACTTATCAATGGTGGAAAACTAGGGAATACAAATTTAGCAAAAGGAATAGTGGCACTCCTAAATTGTGCATAAAGTGGGACACATGGAACTGTAATACCAACACACACAATCACAACAAAATTTCATGTGTAACATTAACACCAGAAATCTTTTCTAGCAAGGCTTTCTGTGTAACACATGGGCTCATTTTCTAAGGCTCTAGTAGAGTTTTAGGAATGAAAACTAGCCACATAGACCACCACTAGACTTAATTGTGTGCTTTGTCCTCACATATGCACAAGTTGAGATAAGCTTCCTAACTAGTCACCAATCCTAGTACTACTCTGAGATGAGTATGCTTAACCACTAAGTTCTTTAGTGATGGAATCCATAAAAATGAGGTGCACATTGGTGATTTGAGTAGTCCAATCATTCATTATATGATCATTTTATCTGAGGTCTCAAATCTTGGGACGTTACATTCTCTCCTACATAGACATGACACATTCATCAAGGCTCAACTATATGGCCTCGTAGTATCATCCCATTTCGGTGTAGACCTAGAATGACTCATGGACACCTAGTTCCCCATCACGGATACCAGTGCAAGGGTGGCTACATCATCTTGGACAGCCCTTTCCAAAATTCCTGGACCTCACCGCACAAGATTGGCATGCAACATGCCCATGTGGGCCTGATACCATTCATAATGCCTAGGCCTACTACCCAAGTCTCTAGTAGAGTTTTAGGAATGAAGATTGGACCCATAGACCACCACTAGGCTAAACTGTGTACTTTGTCCTCACTCACACACAAGTCTGTATAAGCTTCCCAAATAGTCACCCATCCTACTACTACTATGAGCTGAGCATGCTTAACCACCTAGTTCTTTAATGATGGGCTACCTGAAAAGGAGGTGCACCTCAGTGATATGAGTAGTTCAATCATCCGTTATAAAATTAGTTTATCTGAGGCCTTAAATCTTGGGACATTACAATCTCCCCAACTTGGATTCTTGACATCCTTATCAGGCACAACTATATGGCCTCATAATATTAGTCCATTTTAGTGTAGACCAAAAATGGCCCATGGACACCCAACTCTCAATCATGGATACCAGTGCAAGGGTGGGCTACAACACCATGGACATCCCTTTCTAACATGCCTAGACAACACCTTACAAGATTGGCATGCCATATGCCCATGTGGGCCCACCTACTGGAGTGGTTTTAGCTCTGATACTATTTGTAATGCTCGAGCCCACTTCCCAAGGCTCTAGTAGAGTTTCAGGAATGAAGACTAGCCCCATAGACCACCACTAACCTTAACAGTGTGCTTTGTCCTCACTCCATCAACATCAGGATCCAAATTATTGACGAAACTGTATCATACCATCAACACCAATTTGTAGTTCTTTTAGAGGTTTGTCAAGCAACTTCTTCATCTCATCGAGTTCAGGACTAGCTTTTTGGGCATTAGTGATTTCAAAAATCCAAATAGGTGTAACATTCAAGCTAGCAAGTTGCACTTGTAACTTTGATATTCCAGATTCAGAAAATGTAACAAACTTAGAATCAGAGGCACTCTCAGCTAACAGTCTCACATTCCTTCCCAGCCAGCCACATAGGCTCAAAGTAAAAACTTTTCCTTCTTTTCTTCTTTTTGACCTCCCTTGTATCTTGCGTAACAACAATGAGTGCATGGTCAAAACAATAAATAGGTAAATGGAGGACTTTAAAAAATGAGAATAACTGCCTCCACTAGATTGTAGTAAGGCCACTATTTAACTAGTGTATCCAATGACAACCCACATTGCCATGTGAAAGAACTGCCTATAAACCCCAGATCGATCAATTTGTAGTGGTCAATAGCATCTCTGGAATTCTAACATCCACCTTTTAGGCTTTGGTGGGCCTCCCTGCTTCTTGATATTTGATATGATCTCATTAAAATAAAAAAAAAAGATGACTGGCAGATCCGACTCACCGTTAAGCTTCTCCATCAGCTCCCATGTTTTTGCTTATATTGCTGATCTGCCCACCCATATATGTAATAGCCCTCGACATTGGTCTAGAAAGTCCTTCTATTACCACAGAGATGACATGATGTTGTGAAAATCTCCAAATATCCACTTCTACATCTCTCCACCAAAGTCTAATCCCTCTAGATTTCCCTTTACTGGATACACAGAAACCATCCACAATGTCGCAGTCCCTTTTTACCAGTTGTAATTTACTATTATGAACCTTGGTTTCCGAAATGAAAACCGAACTTGGGCATTCCCTGCAACACCATATGTGAAGGGCTTTCTTCCTATCAGGTTTGCCCAAACCCCGACTGTTTCAACTAAGAACTTTTATTATTTTTCACAGGCCTAGTCAATGCCAGTACCCGCTACTTGAAGGTTCATACTATACTCCCTTGATCTGTCATTGTCGCTATGTCTCCACCATGTCCTTTTTGTAGGGGGGGGGATCAGTCCTAGATCTGTAACCAGCTCCATATCCCATATAACTGTGTCACAACTTCTCTTTCTACCCACTGATTCTTTAAGGCTATCCCCACCTGCCCAGGGTGCTTCTTTGGTGATCAGCGCCCTTCTTTTGATGATATTTAGCTTGCATAGCACCAGAACCACCTTCACTATGGTATTTAGACTCTTCCCATCGCCTTATTTTATCAATAAAAAATTTGCGTCTTGTCTGTATTTGCATTTTTTTCCCATCCCTAGTTAAACAACAACTTAAGAGTTCGTGATCCGGCCAGTGTAGTGCAGATGGTTCAGTCTGACCTATCCTCCCTGGGGGACCCGGGTTCAAAACCTCCTGTTGCGCATTGTATTTATCAACCCTTGGGCCATCTGGGCTCTGGAACCTATTTAGGGGGGGGAGACTAAGTCTCCTTCTAACTCAAAAAAAACTTAAGAGTTCGTGACCTCTGGTACACCTCGTTCATTAGGGAAACCGCACCTGCATGGCCGAGAACCTGCTTAATTGGCACCTCCTTTCTGATTCCTACTATACTTGGATTCTCCACTTGTTCCACTACTTTCAACAACGTTGTCGGAGTCAGTTGTATGCACTGACTGACATCCGTCGTGGAGAACACGTGCTAAGCATGTGCGTTGCAATTGAATTTGCAAACATAAAATATTAATTATTTAAATTTCATCATTTATAATGTCTTGTATTGTTTTTTTTTTATCTTATTTTTTATGTCACAATGGAACAAAACCTCTCTGTAAAAAGGTTTTCGGAGCTGGCCTAATTTCAATTTTAGTAATCGACTTCCAAATTTGTTTCAAATATGTTGATGACTCATTCTCGCTCGAAAAAAAGCCCTCAAAAGTTTTTTTTTCTCATTTTTATAAGTGGTACTATAATTGGTATAAATGAGATATAAAAAAATAGCTCATTAACATCTGGCTGACCCCCTCCAAGACATGCGATGTAATTCAATTCATATGATTTATAAGTATAAAATACAAATCAGTCAAATTTTGTCATTTTTAATATATCATGTACTTATATATTTTTGTTCTTATCATTAGTGACACAATAAAAAAGCATCTTGTATAAAAATAATGTCAAATTTTTTTATCGACTCAAATTTAATTTGGACAATCAACTTCCAAATGTTTCAGATCATGTTGATGATCTCATTGTCAATGTAAAAAGATTAATTCCAAAATCAAATTATTTTCTTCATGTTTATAATTAGTACATCTACTCTCATTCTCTACTATGTCTGTGTTAACTGCAATGAAAAACAATAGAAAAACCAATAAAAAAAACCAGTAGTATAAAATTAGATGAAAAAAATCGATGGAGTGACTCTTGAGATAAAATTAATCTCAAAAATTAGTTTTTACATCATGTTCATATTTGGTACTTTTATAATCAATATACACAACAATTTACATTCAACCCATTATAAGATCAATTCACGTAAATGCGAGATGACTCTCTCGAACACATAATATGTGTCTATCAAAATACATATGGTCACCTCTTAGCATGTGTTTGTTGTCAAAAAATACACAATTAGTACTCATAATAATCTAAACATAGTCTCTCTAAAAATAATAACTCAGATTAGTTGTTAGCTAATTCCTCGAACTTATAATGTGTGATAACTAAAATTAATTATGTTCCAATTCTCTAATTAATAGCATGTAACGTGACACAAAGTCGACAAACATGCTAGTGGAACTCAAATTGGACCAATAAACTCTAAACAAAGTGCATAAATATGTAGACATTTTAGTGAAGCGCACATACATAGATTATGGACCGACTTTGATAAAATTAGCTAGCACAAACATTATTAGATCCGACAAAACCACATTCTCTTCCCTCAATTTTACAAAGTAAAATATTCTATTGCTTAGTATTATACGGCGGCTAAACATCCATCAGTTTACTGTTTAATATTTAGTAAAAGAAGATGACCAACATATTCCGCTATCACCTAATCACTAAACATGACCAACATATTCCGCTATCAACCAATCAGAAGAAGCGGCATTCGGATTTCCATAACCGATGGATGCCAATCTCGCTTACGCTGATGCAACCATTACAAATTTACAATCATGAATGCAACCATCTGGAATCACACAGTTAAAGATTATGCTCCGTTTTGGGTTTGCGGCCGTTAGTTGTGAAAGAAATAGTATTAAATACAAAGGGAAAGCAGAAAGACAGCCCGGAGAGGATTAAGATAAGATCAAAAGCTTAGCTGAGACCGGACAAAAAAAAGAAGCTAACAGCCTAACAGGTACGAAAAGCTAGCAAAGAGGCACCACAAACACTCTTTTTTAGGAAAATTCTACTCATGCCCGACCAGCCACCCGCTGACATACCCGGTGTTCGGAAACTATCAACTACTCCGAGTTCCGAGATGTATTAAAATACATTACAGATTCTGTATTAATTTTTATGTAAAAGCCATGTAAAACTACAGTTGTGATGTCCTACTTCCCACAAAATCTGACAGACACTCTTATTTAAAATTTCATCCCTTGTGTACAGCTTTTCAATTTTCAAAATTTTTACTAAATTATGTTGCCTTCCTGCTTCTTTGCTTTGTGTTCCTTCACAAATACGTGAGTATTGTACTTTTATCCTTTATATTGAACTGTCTTATTTATATTATTTTGACCATCGTAATATTATTTTATTTATTATTACGAATGCATTACCTACCTTATTTGCTGAACGTAAATATACTACTAAATAGAATCAGCTATGTTTCTGCTTCTAGACCAGTTATACGTGAGTACTGTACTTATGCTTCTAGATCAGTTATACAATTATGTTTGATTTTATAATTTGCTAGGTACTGTACTTATCCATTAGTAACTGAGTTTAAAATAACAAGTGGATATAGTACTTATGGTTGCATTTTATCGTGAATTATTGATCTGATGTGCACTGTACTTGTTAGTCCCTCTTGTTGATATGATTTTGCATAATGTTGTACTATGTTGAATACAATACTTATGGTTGATTATGACATACAATAAGTTTTGGGTACCGTACTTGGAAATGAACCACATGGGTGACTAATGGCGTGTTGAGTAGCGTAATTAGGGTTGTTACTAATATAAGAATAATAATTAGGTATTGTACTTATTGTTGAATTGTATAAGTGATTAATTGTTTGTTGGGTAGTGTACTTTTACTTCTTACTGAAATATAAATCATAGTGGGGTACTGTACTTAATGAAATGATTTGGTAGGTACTGTAACTTTGACAAACTTTAGTCAAGAGTAAGGGACTAATTGGGTACTGTACTTATTGTTGAATTGTATAAGTGATTAATGGTTTGTTGGGTATTGTACTTTTGGTTCTTACTGAAATGAAAATCATAGTGGGATATTGTACTTAGTAATTCAATGTTCTAGTCACGAGTACAGTACTGTTGATTCTCCTTCATTCAAAAGTACAATACACACGAGTATTGTACGTATGTACCCAGAATATGTGTATGGTATCCTAATATATGGTAGTATGTTTCTCGCGTAATATCATTTTTTCAAAATATGTCAACACTAATCTCGTTGGAAAGTATTTTCTACAAGGATTCTAATGCAATTTATTTTATCGAAATATACGATCCGGATTGAAAGTTATGCACAAAAATATTTTGTCTCTCTTCTACTTCCCTCATCTTTTATTGCTTTAATTGTTGCTGACAGCTATTGCAGGTAGTGGGACACAGCAGTGCAGCAGGTGGACAGTTCTGAAGTCCGGGTACAACTCCGAGTGTATTGCGGTTGTGTGTAGCGTAGCTCCTTTTTTATAGGATAGATAGATTATGCCCGTCTCCCTTCTCCCGTGACTCATCCTCCTTCACCGTCATCCAGTGCTCAGCAATGGTCTGCGACACCTCCAGGGATTAATGCTTTAATCGTTCAAGACTCTCACATAGTTGCATCCTCTTTGGGCTAGATTCTTTGCTCCAATGTATACCAGATGCCGCCGCTTTTGGTTTTGTGCGGAAAAACAATTTTGTTTGGTTGTGCTTCAGTGAAGATTTTCTGCCGTTGTTTACTTTGGTTTTTGTAGAGAAGCTTTACCAAAAAATATGGTATAGGTGACAATTATATAAAATGTTACACACTTTAGGCGACAGAGTTGCACATCACTTATAATATGTATGGACCTGCGTAAAATAGATGACATACATTTTATCATATATGAAAAAGTTACATATTTTAAGTGACATACATGCACATCACCTGTAATCAGTATAATATTGTATAACATAGACGACAATTATTTTATTATACTTGAAAGGGTTACACTCTATATGTGACATATATTTGAATTACCTATGTTTAAATGGGGGTTTACCATATAGGTGACATGTATATGAGTAACATGTGATCTGTAAAGGGTATATTGTTTAGGTGACATACATGTCCATCAACAAAGTTTTAGGTGACATAAATGCTTGTCATCTAACCTTTGAGTGACATACATGCCACTCATCCAACATGTTCCAACTAATAATAATATCAACAAACTGCCCAATGTCATTGTGTGTATATATCAATACATTTATTTGATAATTCATAAAGGAGATGTGTGAGAGAAAGCACTCGTCAAATTCATCCTAATTCATTTTGAGATTCATTCATAAATAAATTTTGGCATCAGGATCTCCTTCAAACTCATATGTGTACCTTTTGTGATCATTCTAAGAATAATGGGTCTTTGTCTTACATGGCAAATTGCTCCTTACCGGTAGTTACGTAGACCACCCACCCAAGCATTAATTGTTGCAAATGGGTGGTGGCTACTTCAAGCACGAAAACAGCCAAGCTTTGATCATTCCCAAACTCATAAGTGTCTCATAATGAGTAGTTAAGAGGAAAACACATTTATACACGTCCAAATTTTGTTGTGAGAGGACACTATCATGATATTGGCCAAATCTACTACCACAAGTATTTTTGCAAACTTGTTGTGAGAGGACATTGTCATGATATGGGCGATGGCTCCTCGTATGTGAGAGTACATTATCATGATGGATTGTGGCTCCTCAAAAATATATTTTTAGGGACTTACTGTGAGACAACATTCTCATGATACGTAACCTAGCTTATAACGACCGACGAACAAATCGTTACTAAATAAGCATAATTAAACATAAACAGCAGGTTAACAAAAATCACTAAAAATTAAAACTATTTTTCAAGGAGATCCATTCCAAAGAAAACTCTTACTGAAAAGTCCAAAACCTTATATACATCATTATTCACATTGTACATATCCAGTACATCTCATCTCGAGAATAACATATAACAGTTGCTTTACCAAACTACATATGAGCAACATAAAACCTCGAGGCACGTAAGCCGAAATCTCTTATTGATCATAAAACCAGTACGAACTAACTCCAAGGACCTGAGAGTACAGAGACGACACATATGACTTCTATTTACAAGACATGACAGACAGTACACTCAACTTGAGCTGTCACTGCTACCTCAACTGTTGTTCCTCCTCTGCAAGAAGGCCTTCACCTCCTCGTGCATGTCCACCTAAAAATTTGGATCCCACGGGGGTGAGACAATTGTAATTGTCCCAGCGAGAGATATAACTCTCCGCGGACCATATTATTATCATAGATTAAACATTTATAAACTGAGCAGAGGTTCTTTTTATATTAATAAGCAGGATAATTCATTATATGAACAAAATGAAGTAATCTCCTTTCATAAGGAGAACATTGCATCTACCCATGGTAGATTATAATTCATCTATCTGCTTTGCGAGGAATGTAAAGAAACATAAATAACATCTATCAACTAGAATGCATAACTGTATTGCGCATCAAGCAATGTTTTCCATATTCGATCCTTAAGCAGATATGCTACATGGCTGATTACATTTTACAATCACACTTATGCCCTGAGGAAGTGAGTCGTACCGCTCAAATCCAACCGACCATTGTGAAGTCGAAATCGGTACCATACAAGGTCCATGGAAGAGCCAGACTCCATGACCTCACCCATCTAGGTCAGTGCGAGAAAACAAGCAGGACCGCAGTCTCTTGCTTAAGTGACCTCAGTCACATAGGGTCAGGCTACCCTCTGCCTAGCCCGCCTTGGTACAGGTGTCGGCGCTAGTGAATCGAGCCACAAGCCAGTTTACCGTGCTCCCTGAGCCATGAACGCATACATGCTCTATCACACTGAGCCATGGGCCTATTCACCATGCTCTTATCACACTGAGCCATGGGCCTGAAACCGTGCTCTGGAGTCTACAACCGAAGTTGTACTCTAACCTTCCTATTTGTGGCTAGGAGCAACCCCGCATATTCAACAATATGCGCTCCGGATTAACCCGTCGGAGAACCCGTTTCACCATCACTAGCTGCTGACGATGATGGATCTATGGCCAGGGCACTACATGATAAAGTTCCACTTGATTAATTAAGTGCATTACCATATTCTTTTAGCATCAGTCAAGTTTTCACACATGAATTATTATGACAAATGCTACAAAGAAAGGTATAATACATCTATCACGTACTTTTCAAATCTTTAAAACACATGATACTTGGGATCTCAGTCCCTTATCACATTACTGGGAATTCTCATCCCTTCACATAATCATTATCATGATTGATGGATATGTGTATTCAAACCCTTAGATCGTCATATAACATTGTTACCTCTGTAACAGGTAACCATTACCGCTAGGTCCTCAGACCAAGGTATTCATTTCACTTGTTGTGCAAGTATCTCACTAGGCCATTACACATCTTGTCACCTCTCACTAGGCAACAACTTATTCACATGGCTCACAAGGCCATTACACATCTTGTCACCTCTCACTAGGCAACAACTTATTCACATGGCTCACACGACCATTCACATCTTGTCACCTCTCACTAGGCAACAACTTATTTACATGGCTCACAAGGCCATTCACATCTTGTCACCTCTCACTAGGCAACAACTTATTCACATGATACTTGTTATGTAAGTATTTAACATGCCTTACAAGGCTTATGCAATAAGAGAAATACAACCTTCCCATCATTAGGGTTAGGATTTTCCTTTCTTATCGATTAGGGTTTCCCTTACATATCATTACCCTTCATTAGGGTTAGGGTTTTCCATTATTAACCATTTAGGTTTTCAAGATCATATTACCAATGATCAAACCCTAATTCATTGCTCCACACATCTATGAGCAAACATTGATATCATTAGTATTCAATCATACTTATTTATTCTCATCATTTATCATTAAATGAATCATCAACACTAGGTATGAGTTCGTCTCTCATCCTTACTAGGGTATGATTACATCATAATTTATTAACTTGGCTTAACCCTTTCTCAAGGTATGTTAGCCTACACTTATCAAAGTGCATTAAACTTAATTATTACATCTCAATGTAACAATTGACATAACACACTTCATGTGTTACTCATCCAAGTATATTGGATTTTAGATGCATCAAGGTATATCAACCTTGAAGTGCTGGATGTGATATCTATCATGTCTTGATGTATCACTTCCCTCATCACTTTTAGCTTTACTTAAATTCATCAACTTATCTTGTATTAGGGTATGTCCCATCCTAATACTTTATGCACTAGCTCATCACATTTATCATATAATGTATTGGTCATAAGTCACACAATTGAATTATTCAACCATCATTAATGATATGAACTCATCTCGGGTTAAGGCATTATTGATATAGGATTAACCATTATCAATCACTCTAGGTGTTTCACCTATCAAGGTATTATCCACACCACTACTTGGTGTTACACTCATCACTCCTAAGAGTGTCTTGCCCTTACCTTTACAAGGTGTATAGGGTTAAATCATGTCCATATGTTCACCATATCGGGTTGTAGGTGTATAGACACTCACCATATCGGGCTAGGATTTGCACTTGTCTCCATATCGGGCATGAAGTACCTTCTTGACCTCATATCGGGCACAAGATATATGTATATGTCGCCCATGATACTTATGAGGTATCAACCCATCACCATGTCGGGCTAGAAGTACATTCAATCACCCTATCAGGCTAGTCACCATCTAGGGTTAGCCATGATGGGTTAGGGTTACCATATTGTTTAGGGTTGTGTATCGTGCAACCCTGTCATGCAACCATGTCATACAAGGTCATGTAGGCCTCATGATACTAAGTATCAATGATGTATCATTGATCATATCATGCAATAATACTTTTTACTCTTCACTTATATCGGGTTGCCCAATTTAGGGTTTCTTGTCAACTTACAAGTATACAATTGACCTTGTATCATGCATGGAGTCTATAATAGACTTCCTATCGTGTAATAGGTGTATACTACACCCCCATATCGTCAATAAGGTTTAAAAACCTATTCATATCATTTTAGTGAAATAGGTGCATCATCATATCGGGTTAGAGGTGCTTGCTTATGTGCATGCACCCGATATCACTTTTATAAGGTGATATCATCATCTTCAAGCTCTAGACCTTTGTTCTAACTATTATAGTTCACGTCAAAAGGTCTAAGAAACTACTAGAACTCATAATTTCATCAACTATTTCAGGAAATTTTGTAATTAAAAGTATTTCACTAATTATAACAATTTAGGTGAAAAATAATAACATGGTTGAGTTCAAGTTATAAAACCCGCCTTAAGAACCAATTCAAAGCTTCAAACTCCAAAGCTCCATGTTCCTAAGGTTGAAGATGACTTTATCAAAGGTCCAAGGCTCGTTCACAACTCCTTCATATACAAGGAATCACCATGGATAAGCAATTGGTGAAGAAGAAAAGAAAGGTAGATCATAACCCTAATTCCATGCTTCAATTCAAGCTTGAAGACAACTATAGCTTACCTTAGAGTTAAGTTTTGAGTTCCTTAGATCCTTGGCCGACACCCTACCACTCTTGGGCGATATGGACTTCCTCTTGGCCGATACAACCTTGCTTGTGGCCGATACCCCCTCACTTGTGGCCAAAATCACTTCAATTGGCCGATATCAACTTGCTATGGACAATATCAACATGGTATGGCAACATGGTATGGCTGATACACTTTTTATGGCCGATACCCAAGGCCTATGCACGATACCCTTGTGCCCTTGCATGATATTCCAACCCTCGTGCATGATATGGCACTCACTTGCATGATATGGCACTCAACTCTTCACCCTATTGGCCGATATCACCTTATATGGCCAATTTCACCTACTTGGCCGATATGCTTTTTCTATGGGCAATATCCAAGGGCCTATGCACGATAACCTTGCTTTCCTATACGATACAAGAGCCCCATGCACGATACCACAAAGTAGGAGGGTGGTAAGGGTCGCAAAATTGCACCAAGGGGTGAAACTAGGGGTATATATACTTGTTGATCATGAAGAAAGGCAAAAATGAGGTGTCAACATTTTGAGCTAGTAGGTGCCACATGTCATGCATGGGTGACACGTGTCCATGCATGCATCATCATTTATCTTGTCTTGAAAAACAGTTGAGGATCATCTATAGATGCAAATTCGTCCATTACTTATCCATTTGGATAAATCATCTAGGTTTAATCACTATTTTAAGTCAAGCCGATACACTTTTTCTAAGGAAACTTGTTGGCCGTCACACCTCACCTCCTTGAGGTGATTTGTACGATATGGACTTTTCCAAGAGTTCACAAAACGATATGGGACACCTCCTTGGGCTCCATGGCCGATAGGCTTTCATATATAAGCTTTTCAACTTGATACAACTCAAGTTAAGCTTCCAAATTCAACCCTTTTACTTGGTCATTTCATCACCAAGAGTATCATCATTCATAATTGATCCAAACATGGTGTCTCATTCATTCTATATCCTCTAAATTATACATATAGGAAGTAGTAACACTCTATATATGGTAATTTGCATATTAACCCCACGTTTTGGGTAAATTCCAATTTGTAGTAAAATTGGTGTACAAGGTACCAACATTGTTTAAACAAGTTCAAACTTGGAATTTAGGCTTTCCACAAGCCACCACCTTGCATCATTTTCTCTATAATGATGCTAAAACACATGGGGCATGTTCAACATGTGACATTTTGCATTATATCCCCTCAATTTGGGTAAATTGCGCTTTGGTCTAAAACAAAGAAAAATTGCTCAAACAACATTCAATCGGGACCAAACTTGAAACATGAGTGTGTCACATGTTAACAAAGAACCTTAGAGGATTATATTAAAGTTATAATCTACTTTATTATCCAAACAATTAGGGTTACCTCATAACCCAGGTTCGGGTCGTTACAAGTTATAAACCCCTAATAAGGATTTCGTCCCCAAAATCCCAGGTAAAGGAAGACATATAATGTTCATTCATCATACCATCAAGTCTCCACATAACATATTAATGTCATGGAGATGACATAGTACTTTGATCAACACAAAGTTCTTCCACACATGGTTATCATTGAATCTTTCACACAGGGCACATATTGCACTGTCTTTTTCATTATTGACGGTAGAGTCAACTCTATGTCGGGTAATACTTTTCTTAGTCAGGGAAACATCATTCATACCTTATTTAACTCAGGTGTCATACCTTACTGATTTGTCACCTTTCTCAACTTACAACTTTATGTGACAAGATTCTGGGAAGTCTCCCATACTCCTCATTTAGCATTTTACTTTTAAAGGAAACACCAGAGTCATGTTCTGTCACCCACTTGTGACTACAAGTCTTATCATATATCTGTTGTGTCGTCTAATCTACTAACACAACATTAAACTTTCTTACTACTTGTACCAACTATCTCATTAGTTGTACATTTTCTTATAATAAGGGGAGGTTGCTTATCAATTAAGAACTTATCTTAGAGGTATCTTTAGATGTTATATATAAGTTGCCTTAACAGATCTAGATAGGGGTATTCTAAGAAATTATTTCTATCTTGATAAGCTTTTCCCACAATTATTTTACAATTGTTCCTTCAAATAGTACATCCTTATAGATGTTATGTTTATGCGGAGCATAAACCCCTAACATGTGATGTCCATGCTATTTTATGTAACTAGACTGATTTCATAGTTGGCCATCCCAGGTAACCCACATAAATCAGTTGATTAGGAGTTATGCTTTTGCTTTGCCATATCACTTGATACTTCTTAGATACCAGAATTTCTTATCTTGGTATCCATCACATGTGTCGAAAACACATCACATCCTCATCTTTCTTTCATCTTGGGACATTACTTGTTACACATATCTTTATCTTGGAACCAAAGTCCAAGACAAACTGATACTTTTCTAAGTATCCATCAATAGAACATTTTTAACTTATGCACATTAAGTGTCATAAGACCCACATGATTACCATGTCCCAGAAGGGAAAGAACACAAAGGAACATATTCCTGTTATCGCCCCATCATCATCCAGGGTTGTTTATCAAAGAGAAGAGATTATCATCTCCTCTGATTATTGCATGAACTTTCAACTATTCATGAGTCATTTACTCATTTTCATCCTAGGTTCCTTGCCATCAACATAGGAATTATAAGGATGATTACATGTCATTATTCCTTTCTTTGTTATTGTCTAACATGTTCATGAGCATTTTGTGATTTTATCACATTTCCCATTTCCACATCATGGGAAAGATCTTTACTATTCACACATGCTTTATCTGACAGGGATCATCTCCCTTGTTCTCATTCTCTTATCATGAGGATTATACTTTTCATTTCCTCATACATACATATTGATCTGAGATTATCTCAGATTCCACTTTATTGCACTTAGGATGTGATATACATGTCCATACCATATTTCTAGTTTCATTATTCTCTCTAGATTGTCTCAGAATGACTACTTAATCAGAGTAATCAGAAAGATAACAATCTAAGAGTTCCATACTCACCTTATCTCCAATAATTATATACCTAGACAGGGTATACAAGTACTGAGATTAAGTAGTATGCACTTTGTTTACTCTCATATTCCTTACTTTTCGTATAATAACCAACACATGATTTAACATTCTTGGATTTTCTCCAGGCATCTCTTCTATACCTCATCCTTTTTCACACAGATAAGAGCAATTACAGAGCATTTAAAAGAATACTGAACAAAATATAAATTCTAGTTCTCATCATTTCTTCCCTATGTCCCCATAGGACAATCAATAGGGAAGGCCATAACAGCAATCCTTTTTAGGATTATCAGGTAACATCAAAAGAAGGCATATAAAAATGAAAAAGCTCTATCTGATTGTTACCCCTCGCGGTCATCCATCGCTTTAGGTTGACTCAACCCATAGAGTCTAGTTATTTCATGTTGTTACTTTTGGCTTTTTAGAACCACTAGGCAAAAGTCTCTGGAATTGTAATGAAATTTCCTTAATTCTTGACTTATTTCCTCTTCTTGGGCACTATCATCACAGATATACTATCTGTCTAAACTTATGGCAGAGTCTACTTTCTCGCCATACGTTAATCTTTTCCACATTTTCCACTATTTCAACATGACTATGTCATTCATGACCCCTTTCAAAAGCCCAAGGTTTCCATATTGAGGACTGGTAACCTATTTTGTAATGCTAGTATCCAGTCTACTATATGTATCACTGTTGTCCTAACCTGCCCAACAAGAGCATAAACATAGGATTCTTTATCCTGATCAGGTCATGATGGGAAATCTCAGGCATTCATTATTCTCTTGCCTGATCCCTTGCACCCTTTCCTGGTGCCATAACATTGCCCTCAACAATGTATTCCTCTTGTTCCCCAGTCATTTATAAACTTCACCCTTTCTTATACACAAGAAGAAGTCACTATAGGGTATACTGGAGGACACTAACACAAACTCAACACCTTAGTCCTATGTCTCTATAGACTCAGTGAACCTTAGGCTGTGATACCAAAACTATAACGACCGACGAACAAATTGTTACTAAATAAGCAGAATTAAACATAAACAGCAGATTAACGAAAATCACTAAAAATTAAAACCATTTTTCATGGAGATCCATTCCAAAGAAAACTCTTACTGAAAGGTCCAAAACCTTATATACATCATTATTCACATTGTTCATATCTAGTACATCTCATCTCGAGAATAACATATAACAGTTGCTTTACCAAACTACATATGAGCAACATAAAACATCGAGGCACGTAAGCCAAAATCTCTTATTGATCATAAAACCAGTACGAACCAACTCCAAGGACCTGAGAGTATAGAGACGACACATAGGACTTCTATTTACAAGACGTGACAGACAGTACACTCAACCTGAGCTGTCACTGCTGCCCCAACTGTTGTTCCTCCTCTGCAAGAAAGTCTTCACCTCCTCGTGCATGTCCACCTAAAAATTTGGATCCCACGGGGGTGAGACAATTATAATTGTCCCAGCGAGAGATATAACTCTCCGCCGACCATATTATTATCACAGATTAAACATTTATAAACTGAGCAGAGGTTCTTTTTATATTAATAAGTAGGATAATTCATTATATGAACAAAATGAAGTAATCTCCTTTCATAAGGAGAACATTGCATCTACCCATGGTAGATTATAATTCATCTATCTGCTTTGCGAGGAATGTAAAGAAACATAAATAACATCTATCAACTAGAATGCATAACTATATTGCGCATCAAGAAATGTTTTCCATATTCAATCCTTAAGCAGATATGCTACATGGTTGATTACATTTTACAATCACACATATGCACTGAGGAAGTCAGCCGTACCGCTCAAATCCAATCGACCATTACGAAGTCGAAATCGATACCATACAAGATCCATGGAAGAGTCGGACTCCATGACCTCACCCATCTCGGTCAGTGCGAGAAAACAAGCAGGACCGCAGTCTCTTGCTTAAGTGACCTCAGTCACACAGGGTCAGGCTACCCTCTGCCTAGCCCACCTTGATACAGGTGTTGACGCTAGTGAATCGAGCCACGGGCCAGTTCACCGTGCTCCCTGAGCCATGAACGCATTCATGCTCTATCACACTGAGCCATGGGCCTATTCACCATGCTCTTATCACACTGAGCCACGGGCCTAAAACCGTGCTCTTGAGTCTACAACCGAAGTTGTACTCTAACCTTCCTAATTGTGGCTAGGAGTAACCCCGCATATTCAACAATATGCGCTCTGGGTTAGCCCGTAGGAGAACCTGTTTCACCATCACCAGCTGCTGACGATGATGGATCTATGGCCAGGACACTACATGATAAAATTCCACTTGATTAATTAAGTGCATTACCATATTCTTTTAGCATCAGTCAAGTTTTCACACATGAATTTTTATGACAAATGCTACAAAGAAAGGTATAATACATCTATCACGTACTTTTCAAATCTTGAAAACACATGATACTTGGGATCTCAATCCCTTATCACATTACTGGGACTTCTCATCCCTTCACATAATCATTATCATGATTGCTGGATATGGGTATTCAAACCCTTAGATCGTCATATAACATTGTTACCTCTATAATAGGTAACCATTACCGCTAGGTCCTCAGACCAAGGTATTCATTTCACTTGTTGTGCAAGTATTCACATGGCTCACTAGGCCATTACACATCTTGTCACCTCTCACTAGGCAACAACTTATTCACATGGCTCACAAGGCCATTACACATCTTGTCACCTCTCACTAGGCAACAACTTATTCACATGGCTCACAAGGCCATTCACATCTTGTCACCTCTCACTAGGCAACAACTTATGTACATGGCTCACAAGGCCATTCACATCTTGTCACCTCTCACTAGGCAACAACTTAATCACATGATACTTGTTATGTAAGTATTTAACATGCCTTACAAGGCTTATGCAATAAGAGAAATACAACCTTCCCATCATTAGGGTTAGGATTTTCCTTTCTTATCGATTAGGGTTTCTCTTACATATCATTACCCTTCATTAGGGTTAGGGTTTTCCATTATTAACCATTTAGGTTTTCAAGATCATATTACCAATGATCAAACCCTAATTCATTGCTCCACACATCTATGAGCAAACATTGATATCATTAGTATTCAATCATACTTATTTATTCTCATCATTTATCATTAAATGAATCATCAACACAAGGTATGAGTTCGTCTCTCATCCTTACTAGGGTATGATTACATCATAATTTATTAAATTGTCTTAACCCTTTCTCAAGGTATGTTAGCCTACACTTATCAAAGTGCATTAAACTTATTACATCTCAATGTAACAATTGACATAACACACTTCATGTGTTACTCATCCAAGTATATTGGATTTTAGGTGCATCAAGGTATATCAACCTTGAAGTGTTGGATGCGATATCTATCATGTCTTGATGTATCACTTCCCTCATCACTTTTAGCTTTACTTAAATTCATCAACTTATCTTGTATTAGGGTATCTCCCACCCTAATACTTTATGCACTAGCTCATCACATTTATCATGTAATGTATTGGTCATAAGTCACACAATTGAATTATTCAACCATCATTAATGATATGAACTCATCTCGGGTTAAGGCATTATTGATATAGGATTAACCATTATCAACCACTCTAGGTGTTTCACCTATCAAGGTATTATCCACACCATTACTAGGTGTTACACTCATTACTCCTAAGAGTGTCTTGCCCTTACCTTTACAAGGTGTATAGGGTTAAATCATGTGCATATGTTCACCATATTTGGTTGTAGGTGTATAGACACTCACCATATCAGGCTAGGATTTGCACTTGTCTCCATATCAGGCATGAGGTACCTTCTTGACCTCATATAAGGCACAAGATATATGTATGTGTCACCCATGATACTTATGAGGTATCAACCCATCACCATGTCAGGCTAGAAGTACATTCAATCACCCTATCAGGCTAGTCACCATCTAGGGTTAGCCATGATGGGTTAGGGTTACCATATTGTTTAGGGTTGTGTATCATGCAACCCTGTCGTGCAACCATGTCATACAAGGTCATGTAGGCCTCATGATACTAAGTATCAATGATGTATCATATGATCATATCATGCAATAACACTTGTTACTCTTCACTTATATTGGGTTACCCAATTTAGGGTTTCTTGTCAACTTACAAGTATACAATTGACCTTGTATCGTGCATGGAGTCTATAATAGACTTCCTATCGTGCAAGAGGTGTATACTACACCCCCATATCATTCAATAAGGTTTACAAACCTATTCATATCATTTTAGTGAAATAGGTGCATAACTCACGTTCACATAGGTGGGCCGAGTAGTGCACGTGACCAAATTAGTCAGGGGTTGAAAACCCTAATTGGTATTGACTACTTGGAAATAGGTTTATCAATAACCTCTAAGGGTCACCTATCTAATTAATGGTCAACCAAGGATAACTTGAAATAGTCCAGTTACCGACTGCTTAGGCTCTGATACCATTTTGTAAAGAGTGGGTCCTGATAGAGGATCCACTCTTCACTAAATTGAAGAATTATTCCATCCAATCCCACCAATACCAAAAAGGTAAGAAGGAAAGGAGGAATTTCATTCATTTCTCAAATGGTACATAATACAGAGCATGATAATGAATAGGCAGCGGAAACAAAACTATTATACAATTACAAAATTTTCTTTGTACAATTATTCCTCACCATATAAGGTGGAACGAAAAAAAGAAGTATAAGGTATACACCTAAGAACACATAAGGCCGATTGCAGAGGGAAAACCAACTATCCCAAGCTATCCTCAAAGTCCAAGTCCATATATTCAATTCTTTAGAATCTTGTCTTCCAATGTACCTAGACCTAGGTGGAAGGGAACATCACCCAGAACATAGGAAATAATAAATAGGTCGGCAAAGGCTGAGTGTATACATATATAAAACATTCTGGGCATTATATAGGGTTACAAGTACAAAAGAGATGTTCCCACAAGAAAAGGGGCTATTTTTAATTAGGTATGTTCAAGAGAAAAGTAACAAAAGGAATGAAGCAAAAAAATGAGGCATAATAAATTTCAAATCTAGGGTTTGAAGATCAAAATATGGTTTGGTATATGCTATTACAATGAAATTTAGACATCGAAGGGTATCCAAGTAAAGAAAAGGGACAAGGGATTTTTGGATATCCACCTACTAAATTAGGGGCCTAGAAGAATGGGAAATTAGCCTATGTGTCTGGAATCAAGTATGTTACACATAGTGTAGCCCTAAATATGTTCTAATTTCAAATATGTTCACATATCTTGACTTAGTTTTTATCACTCTGCTTGACATTTGTCATAGTTTTGTATGCATTAGACAACCAATTCATGCATATCAAAAATGGGGTGTCAACATTAATGTTGTCAAAAATACCATAGAGGGTAGATGATGGTTGGGGTTCAATATATACATGGATATGAATACAGTGAGTTGAGATGATTTCTATGAGTTCCTTGGAGAATGCGGAAGGTCTTCTGAGGTTAACTTATAGATGTCAAGGTATGGATGAAGATTGGAGATCATTATAGAGGATGAAATGAACTCCAAGTTTGGAGTTATATAGTAGGAAAAGTTAATGAAACCAGTGTTCAACTAGATTGTAATAATATGGTGAAGCTAGAGTCAAGATCTATTGGGAATGAGAGTCACTCCATATAAGGACAAGGTGGGGATATGGGCATCTATAATGATAGAATCATGGAGTAAGCATGCAAAGAAGTAAAGAGGTGGGCAATAGGGCATGCTCTAGTTTTATTGGGAGTGGTGAGAAAATAAAAAGGCAACCAAGGATAAAATGCATGACACAAATTTGTAGGGTTTTCACAAAGGCATGCAATAGAGTAACAAAAAGATTCCTTTCCATTTTACACTAGCCTTCAGATACGTCACAGTTATAAAACATCAGTGAACAAAAGACTTATAAAGGATGCATATTATACGTCTGCACATACTATTTGTCCAATAGCTAGACATGTCTTTGGCGATGAAGAACTCAAACTTTCAGATCTAGGTCTGAATTGACCACCAAGAAATATGGATCATCTACCAAGAAATCTAGATTGGCCACCAAGTTGCAACACAGTTGTCATCTTCGTATCACCTTGTTGTTTTTTGTGTGGAACAACTTCTCCAAGCCTTAGCGTGTGTGACTTGGTGTAAAGAAGTGAAACCACCTCTCTACTATAAATTTAAAAAATAAAACCTCCAGTCTAAACACACCTAAATGATATGTTGGAGTGGGTGTAAAATTTTCAAATCTTATTTATGGTATACAAAATAACCAAAGTGTAACAACGAAATAAAAACATTGACTATATTCAATTTCTCATAAGGTTACACAAGAACATCTTAAACTTACATGTAAAGGTACATCATAAGGATCCATGTAGAGGGAAATCTAAACCACATCAAGATTGTCTCCAAGCTTTAACTCCTCAAGCTAGGTCCATAACTTTATTCTATGCCCTCTGCATCCTTCACTTAGGGCTGGAAGCATACCCTAATAAGAAGAGAAAAATAGAAAACATCAGCAAAGGCTGGTATGTGCATACTAAAAGGAAATTGAGCAATATTATGAAATTAAGGGACATCAAATCTAAAAGGCTTCTCATAGAAAAGACAAGAACCACCCAAATGGGTATCAAGAGAAAAGGAATTGCAATCATATGATAACAAAAGAATACTTGCCATGAATAAAACAATAAACTTGTGCCACATAAGAACATATCATGAGATTATGGCACATAATCCATAATCAATCATTATCATCATGCATGCATGTGAGATAAACATAGCCCTAGAATAATATAAATAACAATGGTGGCCAAGCCTCATAAACTTGAAACTTGATAGAGATTGGCACATAACCAAACTCCCAAATATATATATAAAGTGGGCCAAACCTCATAAATCTAAAACCCGGGTATGGGGCCACCTCCATCCCAATAATAACAGGGGCACATAACCCAAAAACCAATGCAATTACACTAATCGAGTTCTACTGAATCACATAGCATGTTTAATGTAGAGGCAAGTAGAAAGTATAGTCAGATAATACAAACTAGTCACAACATAAGTGACCAACATATACATCCACCTTATAAGTGGGAAAAAGACATCACATGTCATGATATAAAGTTTCATCATGAACCAAGTATAAAGTAAAGATTCCAAGAGAATGTCAAATCAAATAATATGATCACAAGATCGGTAACAAATAAAATACTTCACATGAACCATGCTTTTCAAAAGAAAAGAAATTGTGTATAGGCTAATGTCCATAGGACCAAGAGAAAGATAATTTAGGTTATTGCTCAATAAAGAAGAATAGGGGAAGAAAACATACCTTAAACCAGGGTCCTAGAAACTCTCTTCACCAAACTAGTTGTTTCCAAGGTCAACCTTGCCTAAATATAAATTGTTGACATGTATTAGGGTTTGAGATTCATATATATGTAATGTAACCCTAATTCTAGACTTTTATAAAAAAACATCATATTTTGTACTCCAAACCTAAACCAATCAACTTATTAGGGTTTTCTGATTAAGAAAATATATTTATTTACTAAATTTGGAGTTCATATGGATTAGTTACCAATTTTAGGGATTTTTATATTAATTAATTAGATCCTTAGAAACCCATAATTTAAAAAATGGAATAAGTCTTTGAAACTATTTTTATTATACAAATAATATTTTTTTATTCTAAAATATATTTTTATAAGATATGTTTTTATAAGATATGAATTTTATAAAATTGGCCAATCACAAAATTAGAAAAAACCAAATTAGTAGGGAATTTGTGAGAGAGAAAGAGAGGTTGGATGGGAAAGGAGAAACTTATCTGAGAGTTTGGAGAAAAACTTCATTTTTCATTCGTTTTTGAAACTAACTAACCGATCATGAAGAACAAGTGCCAGAGTTGTTTACCTGAGGTCCAATTACGCTCCAAAAATAAACATGACGTCAGGGAGCGCTACCACAAACTCAAATCAAGAACTACATTTGGCTTTTGGGTGAAATGACGATGCAAGGCAAAATCAAAGCATGACCACCAGCAGCCACACACTCAAGAAAGGATGAAATTGGGATAATAGGAGGTTCACAAAACAACCAAAACCAGGGTAGAGGTATTTATAAGTGGGGGTGTGTGAGAAGTTGTTTCAGAAGACTTGAAGAAAAAGTTTTGGCATTTCACTAATTATCTACGTTAGGCTACAAATATGGTATGGATATATGTGGAATTAAATTTTCAATCCAACACAACTTATTTCGTGACATTTCGTTAAGAAACAAAGGAGTTATGCCCAGAATACTGGACCATTGTCCGCCGCGATTACTATTTATGCGTGTTGATGTTTCCTAATCCGAATTTTGTTAAGTGTTGATTAAATTATTTTCCTTTTTCTCTCTCTTCAATTGAAGGTACAAATAAAGTCCAAATTAAATGAAATTTTATACCTAACCTAATTAGGACATGTAGAATCCGATTTTGACATGTAGATTACGAATTTGAAGTTTGTTTCCACTTTTGTGACTTCTTTTTATGAGATATGCCATATGGCCCATTAGTGACCCAATATCTTTATTATTCATCAAATTAGGTTCCTTGTCTACTTATTACCTCCAACTGAATTATGTGAAATATTAGATTACATTTAGGTGATACATTCATGCATTAGATCATTAGGATTTTACTAAATATATTTTTAGGTCTAACCCTCAACTCTAGGGTAGGGTCCAAGATCTGGTATGTTACAACACTCCACACCTTAAAAGGATTTCTTCCTCAAAATATATTGAACCAAACATCAACAACCAACTACTCTACACCCCTTAAAAGGTTCAACCTAAAAAGTCAACTAAACAACATTTGGGATTACCCACATATCTTTTAGTTGTAAATATTTTAGAGATTTATGTAGCTCATATATCCAAGTAATAGTCACACCATGTAGGGTTGAGTTTTAGGTCCTTATGTCTCTAACATAACAATCCTACATAAACATACAAAAGTCATAGGGTAGGTCATGTACACCTTTATATCAATCCTAGTCACAACTCCAAAGTCAAAACTAGGGTTAGCACTAGGTTTTGGGGTTCACTACCAAAAACACCTCATTTTATTGTGACTTTGTTTAGGAAAACTTTGATGACATTTTAATTTTTTTGTAAATATAGTATAATTGAAAATATATTTTTTTCTCGAAAAAATCATGCGATATAAAATAATGGTGAGCTCAAAATCAATGCGGAAGCCAAGTCACTATTTTCCATAAAATGATCTCCTTCTCTTACCACTCCTCATAACCTAATTTCATCCTCATATCAAACGTCATTGCATTAGAATATCATCATTGATCAAATCTAGGGTGAACATCTCACCTAGAGGTAACTTAGCAAAGTCAAGGGTTCTAATAGGGAGACAAAATTGAAATAGTCAGATTCTGACTACCATGGGCTATGATACCATGTTGTAAAGAAGTGAAACCACCTCTCTGCTAAAAATTTGAAAAATAAAACCTCCATTCCAAATACATCTAAAAGATATGTTGGAGTGGGTATAAAATTTTCAAATCTTATTTATGGTATGCAAAACAACCAAAGTGTAGAAGCAAAATAAAAACATTGACTATATTTAATTTCTCATAAGGTTACACAAGAACATCTTGAACTTGCATGTAAAGGTACATCATAAGGATCCATGTAGAGGGAAATCTAAACCACATCAAGATTGTCTCCAAGATTTAATGGACATACTAAAGAAAACTGAGCAATATTATGAAATAAAGGGACATCAAATATAAAAGGCTTCCCATAGAAAAGACAAGGACCGACCAAATGGGTATCAAGAAAAAAGGAATTGCAATCATATGATAATAAAATAATACTTGCCATGAATAAAACAATAAACTTGTACCACATAAGCACATATCATGAGATTAGGGCACATAACCCATAATCAATCATTATCATCCTACATGCATGTGAGATAAACATAGCCCTAGAACAATATAAATAACAATGGTGGCCAAGCCTCATAAACTTGAAACCTGATAGAGATTGGCACATAAACAAACTCCCATATATATATATATATAGAGAGAGAGAGAGAGAGAGAGAGAGTCAGGCTAGAATACACTCGAGTGTATCCGAAGCGGAATACACTCAAGTAGCTTTTGATGATGCAATATTTTTTTTTTTGAAAATCTAATCTGTTGATCTTCTTAAACATCTTGTGAACAACTCATACACAAAATTTGAGCACATTTGGATATGTACAGCTCATGTTATGAAGATCGCACAAATTATGTATTTCAAATTAGTTTGGCGCGTCGATTTTGTTGCCCTTGGATGAGTGACTTACACTCATCCAAATGGGCTCAAAATTTGTATGTAGCCTAGTTATAGTATGACGGTGAAGATCAACAGTTTACATTTTGTAAAAAATAGTTTTGATATGCAAACACACTTGAGTGTATTTGTGCAATCCGTACACTCGAGTATATTCTAGCCTGACTCTCTCTCTCTCTCTCTCTCTCTCTCTCTATATATATATATATATATATATATATATATATATATATATAAAGTGGGCCAAACCTCATAAATTTAAATTTGGGTATGGGGCCACCTCCATCCCAATAATAACAAGGGCACATAACCTAAAAACCAATGCAATTACACTACTCTAGTGCTAGTGAATCACATAGCATGTTTAATGTAGATGCAAGTAGAAAGTATAATCAGATTATACAAACTAGTCATCACATAAGTGACCAATATATACATCCACCTCATAAGTGAGAAAAAGACATCACATGTCATCATATAAAATTCCATCATTAACCAAGCATAAAATAAAGATTCCAAGAGAATGTCAAATCAAATAATATGATCACAAGATCATTAACAAAAATACTTCACATGAACTATGGTTTTTAAAAGAAAGACATTATGTATAGGTTAATGTCCATAGGTCCCAGAGAAAGATAATTTAGGTAATTGATCAATAAAGAAGAATAGAGGATGCAAACATACCTTAAACTAGGGTCCTAGAAACTCTCTTCACCAAACTAGTTGTTTCCAAGGTCAACCTTGTCTAAATATAAATTGTTCACATGTATTAGGGTTTGCGATTCATATATATGTAATGTAACCCTAATTCTAGACCTTTCTACAAAACATCAGATTTTGAACTCCAAAACTTAACCAATCGACTTATTAGGTTTTTTGATGAAGAAAACATATTTATTTACTAAATTTGGAGTTCATATGGATTAGTTACCAATTTTAGGGCATTTTATATTAATTAATTAGATCCTTAAAAATCCATCATTGAAAACATGGAAATCAGTATTTGAAACTATTTTTATTAAAAAACACATTTTTATTCCAAAATATATTTTATTTTAAATTTTGGACAAGCGAATTATAAGATATAAATTTTATAAAATTGGCCAATCATAAAATTAGAAAAAGTCAAAGCAGTTTGGAATTTGCGAGAGAGGAAGAGAGGTCGAATGGGAAAGGAGAAACTTATCTGAGAGTTTGGGGAAAAACTTCATTCGTCGTTCGTTCATGAAACTAACTAACCGATCATGAAGAACAAGTGCCAGAGTTGTTTACCTGAGGTCCAATCAAGCTCTGAAAAAAACATGACATCGGGGAGCGGTGTCGTAAACTCAAACTAAGAACTACGTTTGGCTTTTAGGTGAAATGATGATGCAAGGTAAAATCAAAGCACAACCACCAGCAGCCACACACTCAAGAAAGGATGAAATTGGGATAATTGGAGGTTCACAAAACAACCAAGTAAGACCGGGGTAGAGGTATTTATAAGTGGGGGTGTGTGAGATGTTGTTTCAGAAGACTTGAAGAAAAAGTTTGGGTGTATATATAATTCTCTAGGTTAGGCTATAAATATGGTATGGATAGATGTAGAATTAAATTTTCAATCCAACACAACTTATTTCATGACAATTTATTAAGAAATGAGGGAGTTATGCCCAGAATACTGGACCATGGTCCGTGATTACTATTTATGCGAGCTGATATTTTCTAATCTGAATTTTGTTAAGTGTTGATTAAATTATTTTCTTTTTTCTCTCTATTCAATTGAAGGTACAAACAGAGTCCAAATTAAATAAAATTTGATACCTAACTAATTAGGACATGTAGAATCCAATTTTGACACGTGGATTATGAATTTGAAGTTTGTTTCCACTTTTGTGACTTCTTTTTATGAGATATGTCATATGGCCCATTAGTGGCCCATTATCTTTATTATTCATCCAATTAGGTTTCTTATCTACTTATTACCTCCAATTGAATTCTGTGACATATTAGGCTACATTTAGGTGATACATTCATGCATTAGATAATTGGGATTTTACTAAATATCTTTTTAGGTCTAACCCTCAACCTTGTTTGGCCAAACCTAAAAGATCAAAGTTTTAGGGTAGGGTCCAAGATCTGGCATGTTAGACTTGGCCTCTACTTCATCCACGTGGATGAGGGAGAACATGGTTCACCACCTTGACAACCAAGTTGAAGAGGAAAAATAGTTGTCGATGTGCTAGTCGTCATGTAACTCCCTTTCTTCTTCTATCTTATATAGCTATCTTTAGGAAAACTTTCTTCTCTTTAATAGAGAAATAAGAATTTTTGCTATATCATGTCATTCTTGACTTTTGTTATTCATTAATACATGTATCTAGGGAAGCATATATGATTGTTCAAATAAATGTTGAGTACAATTTTTTCTTCACAAGATCTTCAAATATTTAGTATTTTGACATCTAATTCAATTACATGATGCTTCCTTAGAAAAAAGGTTGACCAATTTTTTTTGCATCAAATTAATGAGGATTCTTTTGGTCTGACCAGTTTTTATATTTTTCTTCTTGTTTGAAAAGGATTGTCATGGTGTTGATATGATTTTAGCATGCTTAAATAACAACCTTTTTCTTGATCTAGTTAGTAAGAAATGGTATTAAATTTCAGGAGTATGGATGATGTTATACAACTAATTAGAAATTATAACCCCAAAAAACTTTGTTTCTCTATTTGGTGTTTCAAATGTCATTGATTTGGATTTGTTTGATTCATGGCCTTGACATAGATTAAAATTTCCGCATCATTGTCAATAAAGGAGATATGATGAGTTATGGATTTATTCCATGCATTTATTTCATATGATTCTGTACAATCCAAACTGAGGAACTATTACAATACACCAACTTGTACAAGTCAAGACTGGTTCTTCCTCTGAAATTCCTCTTGGTATTTCAAAATACATTTAGTCTATGCAAAATTTCATATAACCATCACACATAATCATTATTATAAAGAAAACATGGTGTTGTGTATAGACCACTATCACCAACCAGATGGAGCAGGAGGTGACCATTGAGCACTATCATTTCCCGAGGGGGGAGCTTGAGTTGAGGGCCAAGCTTGGCCAGATGATGGAGCACAAGTTGGACAAGGAGTACTATCATTTCCTGGTGATGGAGCTTGAGTGGAGGGCATAGAGTAGTATGGGGATGTTGGAGAAGGTGAACATGGAGTACCTTCACTTCCTGGAGATGGGGCCTCAATTGAAGGCCAAGAACTTTCAGAGGATGGAGCAAGAGTAGGATTTGAAGATGGGGCACTATCAGATGGAGTGGTAGTTGAAGGAGGAGCGGTGGGAGTTGGAAATTGAGAACCATCAGAGCTAGGTGATGGAGCGGGAGAGGATGGTGAACCATCAGAGCCAGGCGATGGAGCTGGAAATGAGGATGGAGCACCATCGGAGCTAGGCGATGGAGTTGGAAATGAGGATGGAGCACCATCAGAGCTAGGTGAAGGAGTTGGAAATGAGGATGGAGATCCATTAGAGCCAGGAGATGGAGATGGAATTGAGTAAGGAGCACCACCAGGCGTCTGAGCTGGGGATGAGTATGGAGCACTACCATTATCTATTATAGGAATATGACATGGGATGTAGTGTTGATTACGTGTATACTGGCAGCTCTTTGGCATATTGAAAAAGGCTTGGCAACTCTCATGTGGTCTTTGATTAGGAATTCCAGGAATGCAATTGTTTGATACGTCAAGCACACGTCTTTCCAATAAAGAAAAACATGAGGAACCAAGTGAAGTGAGGTAGTTTCCAGAGAGGGAGAGGTTTTGAATATTGTAAAGACCACGACACATGACATCAGAGAGCTCTCCGTAAAGTTGATTTCCAGCAAGGTTGAGTTGCTCGACGTTGGAGAGGCAACCAAAAGATTCAGGTATTGTGCCAGATAACTCATTGTTACCAACATCAAAGACAGTTGCATGCTTTAGGAGGCCGATCTCATAAGGTACGCAACCTGATAGGTGGTTGTTGAGTAAGAGAACCTCTTGAAGGGTATTAGCAGCTTGACCAATGCTAGGTGGAATGGGACCTACAAAATTATTGTTGGCAAGTGTAAGGTACCTGGCGGTCGTGAAACCAAGGTTGGCAGGGAGTTGATTCGTGAAACCATCATTATTTAGGAAAAGTACAATAAGTTCAGCATTGAAAAGGGTTGGTGGAACGACGCCATAGAAGTTGTTGTATCGGAGGTCAAGGAATGACAGATTTGGGATAGCTAAAAGGGATGTAGCAGGTATGTAGCCATGGAAGTGGTTGTTACTGAAGTCTAGTTCATAGACGAAGGGGAGGTGGCTGAGGTCAGGAATGTGGCCACTAAAGTTGTTAGTGTTGGCATGGAAAATGGCAACATCTGGAAGTTGATCAAGAAATCCAATGATGGTGGGTGCGCCCAATTGGTAGCCATTGAAGTCAATTGATGCAATGGTCGGTGTGGTCGGTGAGTTGGGTGGACTATCACACATGAAACCCTCATACATGCATACTAGTGGACCCACCCATGTTTTGGTGATTCGAAATGGGTCATAGAAGATGGTCTTCTTAAATCGTTGTATAACACGATATGCTTCATATTGCTTCCAATTGATGAAATCATTAGGCCCTAAGTCACCAGAAGGAGGATTGGGATTAGGTGGATTAGGTGGAAAAGGTCTATCTGGTGTTGGAGGCCAATATGGATATGGTGGATGAGGGCATGGAGGCGGTGGTGGAGGTGGTGGTGGACACGTTTGACAAGGATGACATTCTAGCGTGGGTGGTGGAGATGGTATAGATGGGCATGTTGGACAATGATCACATGTTGGACAAGGAGGTGGAGATGGTGAAGATGGACAAGCTGGGCAAGGTGGTGGGGATGGTATAGGTTCACATATTGGACATGTTGGTGGAGGTGGCACTGGTGGACAAACGGGACACGACTCACATATGGGTGTAGGTGGGCAAGGTGTAGGATTTGGTGGAATAGGTGTAGGTGGGCAAGGTGTAGGATTTGGTGGAATAGGTGTACAGTTGTGGCCATCACATCCACCACCATTGCCACCGCCACCACCACCGCCACCGCCACCTCCACCGCCACCGCCACCTCCTCCCCCTTGACCTGATCCACTTCCACCTCCCCAACCACTACCTCCTCCGCCATAATATCCACCCCCTCCACCTCCAGATCCACCACCCGCTCCTCCCCACTGGCTTGATCCACCCCCACTTCCCCAGCCACTACCTCCACCATAACTACCACCCCCTGCGCCTCCACCTGCACCACTTCCTCCTCCCCCATTGCCTGATCCACCTCCACTTCCCCATCCACTGCCTCCTCCACCGAAACCACCAGCTCCACGGCCACCTCCACCAGCACCAGCACCATCACCATTTCCAAATGCAGAACCACTTCCAGATCCACCTCCACCTCCACTTCCCCATCCCCCTTGACCGGATCCTGCTCCATTTCCCCAGCCACTACCTCCACCGTAACTGCCACCCCCTCCTCCTCCGCCACTGCCACCACCAGCACCACCATTTCCAGACCCAGCTCCTCCTCCCCAGCCGCTGCCATAACCACTACCAACACCCCCAGCTGAAAACGAAGTAAGGAAGAGAGATGAGACAAGAAGCGAAACCAGAAACGTGGATGCCATTGAGGAGCCCATGGTTAGGAAGGGGGCTGCCATTGGTTGTCGGAACCAGCTCCCACCTTCAGATCTGCGCGCGTATCCGTTGTTGGTTGCAGTGGACAGAAGGTATATCTGAGCCAGCTCCGGAATTTGGAGATGAAGTTCGTGCTCCGTATCCCTCACGTATATATCCTTGGCGCTTGAACCGTGGTTCTTCTTTTTGACCTCGTCATCTCAAATTTTTCGAGGGGCTAAACGACCTCTAGTTACCAATAAAAAATAGATTATATAGCCTTCTTGAAAACAATGCCGAATGCTAATAAAATTGCAAATGGCGTCAAAAGCATGGTCGTAAATCAACAGAGCCAAGCTGGCGATGCAGACATCGAGAGAGAACTTGAGAAGAAGTCAAAAGTCAACCAGGCCACATGCCTTCGAGTCTTTAACTACCGCAGAGGTTGCTTTGTATTTACAAACGATGTGCCGCTAGATCTCTATCCTAAAAATATCTGCTTTATGTTTTGACATCACACGCTATTGATGCTGCTTCCTTGTTACCTTCGGCCATGTGTCATAAAATACCAGTATTCTGTTTGTTTGAGACTGTATGGTCCATGGCCCATAATATATACAAACGTAGTACTGGAAGACGTTGGTACGTACCATCTTCTTTATTCTGTACTATATTTTTTTTTCCCACTTCTTCTGTGCTATAAAATTCTCATTAATATTTTTCATGATCGTCTAGAAAGCATTTTCACCTTTTTAATATATATATAATATAGCATACGGGCTGCTGCGGTACAACCAAGTTTTGAATTCGTGCGGTTGACATCTATTGCTCATGATCTTGGCGTGACAAGAAACTGTCGGTTCTACATATCGTCATCATCCATAGAATACATAAATCAACACAGTTTGACTATTTGCACATGGCTATGTTACGTGTGATATCGAGGTATGACATATTTCTCAGCTAGGTTTGGATAAGTTAGGCCTATAAGAAAACATATACTTTTTTTTTTTGGAAAAGTAGGAACGATTCAATAACCAAATCCCCTCCTAACTCATCTTGATTTTGACATCTTCCTCAAAGTTGTCGAACCGCCTTTTATCAGCTCGGCTAATGCAAATAAACTCGTTATCTGATTTTTCCATTAAACCACTAGTGTTGTCAATCCCCTACGGAGGATCCCGGAGAAACTTTTTCTGCCCGTTAGAACCAAATATTATTTTACATCAGTACATCTTTAAGCTTCAAATTCATTACCGATTCATGCTCCAAGATTTTTATCGTCCATTTAATATATATGTATTTTTTAACAAGGGTACATCAGAAGTGGCCACTAGAAGCCTTTGGTAACTATCAAAGGTTATTCACATCTTTAACTAAATTTCTCACATTCTTCATATCTCTCTCTCTCTCTCTCTCTCTCTCTCTCTATATATATATATATATATATATATATATATATATATATATATATATATATATATATATATATATATATATATATATATGAGAGAGAGAGAGAAGTATAGTGTGACAGAGTGAGTTTTCCTATATATATTACCCGCTCTCCTCTAAATTTTGTTTATTCCAATAATTCCCTCAACCTTTTTCTCATTAATTTGATTAAATGGCTCACCAATTTCATATAGTATTATCCCTAGTGTCATATAAAGTCAATTACATGAAATACGATATATAGTCAATTGACATAGCTAACATTCAAATATTAACTCTAATTTCACACCATAACTACATCGTGACATCATTAAGCTACTCCTAAAAATTTCATTACAATTGGGTCAACCAATTGGGAGATATAACCAATTGAAATTAGGTACATATTCCACTCATTATGGACCTAGGACCTAAGTTTTGATTTTAATTGGCTAAATAAGTATCATGCAACCCTTTTTGGCTATTTGGGCGCGGATCACTTAAAGGGGGTCCAATCCCTGCCGTTTGATCTGTCGATCGCGGACGGCACAAGATCTGACGACTCTCAGGTCATCTCTTACCTCCCGTAAGACCTGGGCTCCGCCTCCAACTGTACAATGGTCCATCCAAGAGACCTCACACCCGAGTCTCGTCCCCTCTCTATGAGATATTTGGAGGAAGGCTTCTCCTCCCCAAACCAAACTCAATGACCCTCTACTCACCCCCCTCGTCCTCAGATTAGGGAGAACGACCTCCTCTCTCTCTGCGCCTCTCACTGGTGGCGGTGCCCAACTTAGGGCTCATTCCCTCCGCCACCCTGTGCCTATATAAGATCTCCAAAAGCTTCACCGACCTCCCTTTTATCATCCCTCACCCTCAATTCTGACGAAACACGCTCCTTCCTCCCCGACCTCGAACACCCTCACCTCGCCTAACCTTGACCTCCTCCTCACTCCAGTGACTCCCTCCATTCAATTGTCTGCAATAGCACCTTTGGGGGACCTCGACGAGAAGACCACCACACGCGGTTGGAGCCGCGAAGGCCCAAAGGCCCAGGTCGAAGAGCCACACAACCAAGCTCCAAAAGCTTCATCGTCGGCAAGGTCAGGAGCACATTGAGCCGCCGGGAGCTATCGCTGAGCCTCACGAACCTCGCACAGAGCTTCGTGATCCCTCAATCCAACCCGAGGGTAGGTATATCCCTGAAATGCTTTTTCTCTATTTGCCACCTATTTTGATTGAAAAATGGAGCTCAGACCACCACCAGCGACGACCCTGATCTCCTCGTGACCACCAAGACCCCACACATTCAACCCGCTCCTCAGCAATGCCAAACACCCCCTGGAACCCCGACCTCGTCTTTGCCTCACCTTGTTGTTCCCTCGCTACAGCCATGGCACGAGAAGAGAACAAATGAGCAGGTGAATGGTCCACCTTGCCCATGCCCACCAATGGGTTCTATTCCAAACCTTTTGGGGTTTTCCATCCTTTTGCCCATGCTGACCCTTCCTTCTAACAAACATCTTCTCGCGGGTCAGTGGGAGGATCCAGTCAGTCGGATCTCTCACCTGATCCGTGAAGCAGAGCTCACTTTTTTTTCATTTATTTCTTCAAGAAATTATCTGATTAGCCAGATCTTAGAAAAATCCTAGAAAATGCTAGGAATATCAGAATATATATTGAACCTATATATCATTTTCATCAGAAAAATGCAATCTATGTAAATAAAATATAGTTAGGACCTAGATCCGAGCCCTTTTTCAAAAGTTATAGCCTAAAGCTTAAATAATCTTTCCATTATTATCATATTGTGTTGTTTTAGTGATCTATAATTAAGATCTGAATTATAGACATCTAAAACCCTTTTGGATAATCCTTGATTTGAATAAGATAGCATGAAAAGAATCATAACTAAGAACATATCTTAGTCTTGGTCACATGGACCAATAGTAATGTTGTACCCTTGCTTTCCTTGCAGGGTGACTTAATTCTTGTTGATTCTAAATTTTTAGATATCTGATCTAAACAAGCAGGTACGTGGTCTTATGAGTATAAGACTAGATTTCTTGGCTACCTATGATATGTAGTATCTTGAATGCTCGTATTTGGATATGATTGCTTGGTTGAACTAGTATGAGTTATTCTTTGCCAAAATCTAATATAACATAAATGATTATGATGGGCTGTAGCTACTAGAGCACATAGCCTAGTGTGGATGTATGTTGCCTAACATGAATGTATGATTTTTGGGCCCATGTTAGATGTATGATGATATTATATTGCCCTCACTAGATGTAAGTCAAGTGCAAAGATGTGTAGTACAACCACATCAAAATGAATGTAATAAAAAGGATGTTTACCTAATTTTCTCCTTAAGAAATGGTTTCATCTCTCTTTTATTCTTTTTTCAAATATTTTTCTTTATGTAACCTTATTAGTGTAATTTTTACCACGTACCAACTTTGTTGATGTTTTTGTTTCTCGTATTTTCTAGGTGCAAGGATCATTTGATAAACAAAGTGAAATGCATGCTCAAAGTACCTGAAGGCATAAATTAATAAGCATGGAGGATATATTAGACAGATCTTTTCCTCTTATATCATTCTTTCTAGATGTTAGTTTATTTTCTTAATTGATGTTCAGGATGACTGAGAACCTATGTAATAATGTTATCTTTCTCTAGAACAATATTTTCTCTCCTTATGTAATGACTTTATTTTACCCATATGAATGAATGTTTGTGTGGCTTTATGAGATGATGTTGACTTTGATCTTGGCTCAATCTCTGATTTTAGTTGATTACCTTAATCTCTTATATTTTCCCTTTTGACATCTATAGATATGAGTGCACGCATATCTGTGAATTTCACTATGGAAAGTATATAGAAATTGGGGCCGTCACAGTTGGTATCAGAGCCAGGTTTCACACATCAAGTCACATGAACTTCATTCACCCTATTTGATTCTAGGGTTGTCCTTGAGTTAGGGATGTGAAGGGAGGAGGTGTCTAGGATAGCATCTGTTGTGGGTCTGACTAAAGTCTTCGAGCCACTTAGCTTGGCAATCATGAGGCTACCTTTATGGCAGTATAAGTCTACCTGGCTGATACCCTAAGTGTCCCCTATTCTTGGGCGTACCTTAATTTAGGAACCTTCTCATCTATAGATTTTTTCCCTCTCATCTCTTCTATAGGAAAAATTTTCCCTCTCATCTATGTTTTAAAATAAATTATCCCTCTTACCTCTGTTATAAGGTTAGGAAGGAGTCTCTCTGTTTAGAAAGTCCTAAGGATCAACTGATAAGGATTTAGGGTATCCTCCACTCATCATGGAATTAAGGTCATTAATAATTAATAAAGGAGAATAATAAAAATAAAAAAGAAGGAAAATGATGAATGACAACAATAATGATAAATATATGATAAATGAAAAAAATCTAACATGATCCATTAATTTCAGGATGCCTCCAAAAACTGGCAACTCAAAGGCCTCAGAGGAATCATCCTCTAAGAAAAGAAATGAGCCTGAAACCTATGAAGTACCTGATCCCGATGCCACAACCAAGGAAAGGTGGGAGGAACAGAAAAAAAATCCTTCTAGACTTTATAGAAACTCTCTCCACAAAAGGAAACCCTAAACCTAGATCCTCTAGGAAAAAGGAAGTGACAGTGATAGACTTCATTAAGCTCAACCTCAATAGCTTTTGGGGGGAAGACCAACCCAAAGTCATGGACAAGGCTGAGGCCTAGGTCCTTTTCGTAGAGAATGCCTTTCGTACCCTAGAAGTAACTGAGGAAAAGAAGGTCAAATTCACCACCCATCTGCTTAAGGGAGGGGTGAAGATCTGGTGGGAGAACTATGGTGGGAACCGGGGAGAGGAAGTATACGACTTGGGGTGGGAAGCCTTCAAGACCCTCTTCGCCGATTGTTGGATTTTAGGCTAACGAGTTTCAATCAAACTAATGATCTTTTACCCGGTTAAACCAACTCCGCAAGTATACAGAGGCGATGTGGTCGGGATCAAACACAAGGAGCTTAAGCAAATTAATTGAACGCAACAGTCCTAGCTTTCATCAATCTAGATCGGTTTTTAATAAGAGTTGACTGTTTAATGTCTAAAACAGGAAAAGTTAAGAATAAACTTTACACAAATTTAGGCGTATTAACAAGATTTTAGTCAAATGCTAAAGGATCCTGGACATTAGGGGATTCATTCACATATCATAGCAATTAGGTAAACTTGGCAATCTAAACATATCTAAGTTCCTATCTCAAAAGGTCGATGTGTTGCATTATTATCTCCCGATGTAAATGCAACGATCGCAACATCAAACAACATTCTCATGTTAATTTTTGTTTTTGATCACAAACAACCTTTCAACTATTTCTAGCTACTCTCATAGACTAGAAAGAGTTGTTATAAAAGATACCATCCATACATTCATGTTTATCTTCTCAAATCAAACATAAATGCAGAAAACATGCACACAACATGGCCAATATCATATGCAAGAAGAGAAGAACCGGTATTTATATAAAGAGAGACAAGAAACATAGACATTTAGTACGAGATTACGTAGTTTTACACATGCTATGCCATGGGAACTACTTTCCCATGCCTAGGAAAAAGGAAATTACTCGTCCATAGCTATGCCTTGCATGAATTCAGCAGAATATGAAGTTTTTGACATGAAAAAGAGAAAGAAAAGCTAGAAGAAACAAGGTGTAACCAAGAGAAGAAGGAATTCTGGCTAAGGGACGAAATTCCTCTTCTAAAACTCCTCCAAAACGTACTAACTCCTCGCCAAGAAAAGCTTCGCGGAGATGGGGGAGCTCTGCTGCACCTTGCTGCTGTAATGGAGAAGGAGAAGAAGAGCAATGGTCTTCTTTCTCAAGAAGACCTTTGGAATCCTTCAAAATCACATCCTCTCTACTTTCCTTTGTGTCTGGGACAAGCAAGAAGTCGCAAAATGACCAGTGATAACCGTCCCTCGACTTCCCTCCTCTCTTTTAATTCAAAATCTCGAATTTCCAAATTCTGAAACTGCCGGCTGAATGGCGTGTAGATTGATTGCACGCCGTACACTTCACAAAAAGCGGCAGTTATCAGTACTCTGAACGACGTGCAAAGGGAACTTGCACCCCGTGCAAGTTTCCAGAAGTGTTTGTAAAATGCGCGTTCCATCTGAACGGCGTGCAAACGGATTTGAACGCCGTGCAAACTTCTTTGCAAGCTACAGAAAAGTTGAACGGCGTGCAGATTGAGTTTGCACCCCGTTCAAGTTTCCAAAAAGGTCTGCAGGAAAACGAGTAAGATTTTTGGGAACTTGCACGCCGTTTAAACAAGTTGAACGCCGTGCAAGTTGCTGTTTGTGTACAAAAAAGCATTGAAATGAGTTGTTTTTAAACTAGAAAGGCAAGGCAAGTTATGGTAAATAATTTTTGACGAATTGATGGCAAAAGTAATATGAAAAGAGACTAAATTAAATCAGAATGAATCAAAATGTTGTGTGAAAACATGAGAAAATATGATATATAAATCACACAACAAATCCCCCTAAGCTTGAACTGTTGCTTGTCCTCAAGCAAAGAGAAACATGGTTATATGAAAGAAAGAAATTTTTACCCATGTGTGAATGAACAGAGAAACAGATATGCAATAATCTCAGACATGTGTGCAATGAGTTCGTGTTTGTAGAAGATATCTCCAAAATCTCAACATCAAAGGTAGAAAGAATTAGTTCATTAAGGTTGATTCCAAAACCAAGCAAATACCTAACTAACAGCACTAATAAGAATATGGATACTTAAATCAAAGGGTTAGTGCATTTGCATAACAGAATTTTCAGCTATATGGATTTTTGAAGACCAAAAGAATGTTGTCCTTAACCAACTTGATTGAACTCTTTTCCAAGAGATATAGCAATAAGATTTTTGGGTTTCCAGCATTCGGCTGATAATTTAGGCTTATGCTCACATGGAATGCTGGTTGGGGTGTTTTTCTTACCCTCTTTTCATTACTCATATCACCTAACCGTCGTTGCCAGATCGGGCTTACACTAGGTTAGCATAATATGTGGGCCATAGGGCCATCTTTTATTGGGTAAAGGTATGAAACAAAACAAAAAGTCAAATAAGAAGGTTAAAGACAACAAGGTTTTTGGCATTCTTTTTAAAGGTTTTCACTGTAAAATTCGTTTTCAATTGCACTAACAGTTTGATAAAAGTATCATGTTTTTTTTCACTAGTGTTGCTAGTTAAATGATTTGCCAAAAATTTTCGAATCATTACATGTTTTGAGTATTCCATGATGCAGAAAAAGGAGATATCAATTTCAAACACAATCTCATCAATGTACATGGGTAATTTTCAGTTTCCATTTCATTCAACATGTTTTCAAATTTTTCTCTTACATATAGCCAATCATATCTCATTGAGGAACAAAATAAAAGGGGTTTCATTCTAACAAGGTAGTCTCTGATCATATGAAATTTTGCCATCAAAGAACAAAACAGACTGACATGAAAGAAAAAGAACTGACACAACGGACTCAACTGAAAGAAAAACTGAAATACAACTGAAATAAAGATACAACTACTAAATACCAAATACCGGTCGGTTGTGTCCCCCCTAAGCTTGAAATCAGTGGTGGCCTCACTGCTTCATTCAAAATTCAAGAGTTACACAACCGGGTACCTGTCATCGTGGATGAATCAGAGAAAAGATCTGTCGCCCCCTTGGTCGGGGAAGAACTGACTGACAATATCCGGAACGTCCATCGGCCGTGTGGATGGATGATGTTGCTGCTGCTCAAAGGGCTGCTGGAACGGCTGAGGTGGAGGATAGTGTCCTTGAGAGATGTGCCAACTGTCCATCCGGCTGACCTTATCATATGTAGCTGTGTACTGTGTGGCCAAGCTGTCATACCGGGTGTCGAAGTGGGCGCTCAACTGATCAAAGCACGTCTCAATGTGATCAAACCTCCGCTGAACATACCCATAAAGGTGATGCATGTCCGTATTTGTCCAAGAGTATCCAGTTTGAGTGCCGGTTGAAGGAGGAAGTGGCAGTGCGTCTGTGGGAGAAGGTGCTGGCGTAGAAGAGCTAGCACCATGAGTAGCAGTCGCCTCATCTAGATCCGGCCCAACCCATTTCCAATTCTCTTTCTTCCTGATGTCATTCTTCGATGTGTTGGGAAGAATGAGAAACCGCTTCTTGGTGATATGAAACTTGAACTTTTCATCATTGTTACCATATCGATGCAGAACACCACAAGAGATAAGATAAGACATGTCCAAGAGATTCTTTCCAGGAGTTGGCTCTAAACGTGTAAGATCAAGATTAAGGTTCAATGCAAGTAGAGTAATCATGCCGCCACACATGATGTCACCTCCTTCTTTTCCCTCCCTCTTCTTGATGGTGTTTAAGAGTTTTTGTACAATGCAGAAACCAGTAGATATATCCTTGTCATGCGCCATACACCATAGGAAAAAGAGGTCGATCTTACCCACAACCCCTTGTGTTTCATTCTTAGCGAACAGACCCACACTAAGAATACGATGCAAGAGTCTGAAAACGGGATTGTGGATGGAAGTAGCACGTGCCTTATTGGCATGGTGATGCGTTTCTGAGGAAATTTCAGTCCAAAAACGGTCACTTTGGAAGGCCGGAGGGAAATCGATGTAGCCACCATAGTTGCAGTTAAGTAACTCAGAAAATCGGCGAAGATCCATAGTGTTAGGCTTGTCCAAAAGCCAAAAACTAATGTGCGGATACTGTGTCAGGAGGCGCTTAGGATCTTGTCGTTCTTTAAAAGTAGTCATAAATTCATATACTAGACGAGGATAAGTATTGCATACTCTTGTGCAAAGGGTATGAAGACCAGTAAAAGTCAAATGGTTGTATACCTCATTCTTGCATTGCAGCCTGTCGAGGGTGTCCTCACAAATGTAGCGGGTGGGGAGAACCCGCCTAGCTATCAAGTATTGGTAAGCGGCGTCTTCTTCTGGAGTTACCATGAACTGGGTAGAGGGTATGAAGTTGACTGGAGCAGATTGAGAACCCTCACCCTGAGTCCCTGAAGAAGGTCTTCTAGCTGGGCGCTTTGTTGCTCGCTTAATATGTGCCATTGGAGTTCTGCAGGAATTTGCACGGGGTGCAGATGCTTGAACGATGTGCAGAATGTCAGGGCAGGTGGCTGCAGTAACGCGTTGCACGGCGTTCAATTCGGTTGAACGGCGTGCACTCCGGCAGATGTTCCAGATGCAGATCAAGAGAAGCAAGGCGTGCAAATCGTGCACGGGCGGACAGTGGGAAGAAGATCCAGTGCACAGCTGTTGTCTCGTGGAGCTGCTGTGCGGCGGCGTGGAGAGAAGAAGAAGCACGGGTGCTGGCAGATCTGGATAGAGAAACAGCTCACGGTTTACCCGGAGGTGTGCTTGAATGGAGGAGCGGCGGAGAAGAAGAACTGTGTGCGGAGGTGTTGGGTTCCTTGCACGACGGACGGTGGAAGGCGGACGCTTCTTGCACGGGCGGCGGAGAAGAAGAACTGCTGCACAGCTGGAGCGGCGGCTGCACAGGTGGGTGGTTGAGAAGCAACGATTAGGGTTGGTGGTTAGGGCACACACGCAGCTCAATTTTGTTCAGATTTTTCGAACAAGTGCACGCCGTTCAAAACGCTGTACGCCGTGCAAAAGTCCTGAAACTTGATTTTCTACAGCACACAGGTGCACCCTGTACAAGTCCATTTTGCACGTCGTTCATTTTTCCAGAAAACTCTTCTGAAATCTACAGAAACGTTGCACGCCGTTCAGATGAATTGCACGTCGTGCAATTGCTTCAGTTAGGCATTCTGCAATCGTCTGCCCAGTTTGCACGGCGTTCAAATCCGTTTGCACACCGTTCAAAATTGCAGAAAGATATGCAGTAAAATTCTTTTGAATCTGCACGCCGTTCACGGCTTTTGCACGCCATGCAAACTGGAATTTCTACAGAAAAAATTTAGCTGTAAGCACAAATAGCAGCGGAATTTAGTCTAAATTAGTCTACTTTATTACATTCATCCGTGACAACTTATTGAAATGTTCTTGACTCAAAAACTCAAAGGAAATCTATCCTAATGTGGGGTCAACTCCCACAAGGTCCTCCGTTTATAGTCCGGAGTAAGACTCTTCAATCATTCATGCGTCATGGAGGGAGCAAGAGGCTCCCTTGTCTAGAATCTCAGAAAATGAATACAGCTTGCATCTTTGTCCATTCACTTTGAAACTCCCATCTTTTCCTTGTAATTCCACAGCTCCATATGGAAAGATCTTCAATACGAGAAAGGGGCCGGACCACTTTGACTTTAGCTTTCCCGGAAATAACTTCAGCCTTGAATTGAACAATAAAACTTGGTCTCCTTCTTGAATATCCTTCCTGCGGATTCTTTTGTCATGCCATGCCTTTGTTCTTTCCTTGTACAACTTTGCATTTTCATAAGCATCGAGGCGCAGCTCTTCAAATTCTTACAATTGTAGAAGGCGTTTCTCTCCAGCTTTCTTCATATCAAAATTTAAGAATTTGATAGCCCACAATGCACGGTGCTCAAGTTCAAGTGGAAGATGACAAGATTTCCCATAGATAAGCTTGAAAGGAGTGGTTCCTATGATGGTCTTGTAGGCTGTGCGGTATGCCCAAAGTGCATCATCAATCTTCAAAGCCTAGTCTTTTCTTGAACTAGAGACGGTCTTCTCAAGAATATTTTTCAGTTACCTATTAGAAACCTCCACTTGCCCAGATGTTTGAGGGTGATAGGGTGTAGAGATCTTGTGAGTGACACCATACTTGGAAAGAAGGTTGTTGAATTGTTTTTCAGCAAAGTGTGTCTCTCCATCAGAAATGACAGCACGTGGAACACCAAACCTAGGAAAGATGATCTTCTGAAATAGGTTGATTACTGATTTGGCATCGGGTGATTGGGTTGGAATGGCCTCAACCCATTTAGACACGTAATCAACAGCAACAAGAATGAACTGATACCCGCATGACGATGGGAATGGTCCCATGTAGTCAACACCCCATACATCAAACACCTCAACCTCTAGGATAGAGTTGAGTGGCATGTCATCACGACGGGATATACCTCCAGTTCTTTGGCATTTGTCACAGGATTTAACAAAAAGATTTACATCCTTAAAGAGCGTAGTCCAATAGAAACCCGCTTGGAGTATCTTTGCAGCAGTCTTTTCTCCTCCAAAATGGCCTCCATAAGAAGAAGCATGGCATTCAACAATGATGGTGGGAATTTCTTCTTCAATCACACAGCGGCGTATTAACCCATCACTCCCATGTTTGAACAGGAAAGGATCATCCCAATAATAGAACTTTACGTCATGAAAGAACTTCTTCTTTTGTTGATATGTCAAGCCGGGTGGAAGCTGCCCTGTAGCAAGAAAATTTGCAATATCGGCAAACCATGGTGCTTGAACGGATGATAGAGCATAGAGTCTTTCAATGGGAAGATGATCTTCAATAGGTAATGAGTCTCCCGCTGTAGTGGATAATCTAGAAAGATGGTCAGCAACGCTGTTTTCAGTTCCTTACTTGTCCCGAATCTCTAGATCATACTCTTGTAGGAGCAACACCCAACGAATAAGGCGTGGCTTTGCATCCTTTTTGCTCAAAAGATATTTGATTGCAGCGTGATCAGTATAGACTATCACTTTAGAACCCACAAGATATTGTCGGAATTTATCAAAGGCATACACAATAGCAAGCATCTCCTTCTCTGTAGTTGTGTAGTTGATTTGCGCATCATTGAGGGTCTTGCTTTCATAATGAATGGCATGGAGTTTCTTGTCTTTCCGCTGTCCTAGAACAGCTCCTACCGCAAAATCACTTGCATCGCACATTAACTCAAAGGGGGCATCCCAATCCAGAGGTTGAATGATGGGGGCTGAAATGAGAGCTTCCTTGAGTGTAGTAAAGGCTTTATAGCATTCTTCATCAAAGACAAAATCTGCATCTTTAGCAAGGAGAGAACACAACGGTTTTGCAATCTTTGAAAAATCTTTTATGAATCTTCTATAGAACCCTGCATGTCCTAAGAAGCTTCTTATGTCCTTGACTGAAGATGGGGTGGACATTTTCTCAATAGCTTCCACCTTTGCCCTATCAACTTCAATGCCCTTGTTAGAAATCACATGTCCTAGTACTACACCGGATTGTACCATAAAATGGAACTTCTCCCAGTTTAGCACTAGGTTAACCTCTTTACATCTGGCTAAGACTAAGGACAAGTTAGACAAGCATTGATCAAATGAATCGCCGTAAATACTAAAATCATCCATGAAAACTTCCATAATATTTTCAATGAAATTTGAGAAAATGGCCATCATGCACCGCTGAAAAGTGGCGGGTGCATTACAAAGACCAAAGGGCATGCGGCGATAAGCATAAGTGCCATATGTGCAAGTGAACGTGGTTTTTTCTTGATCGGGCGGGTAGATAGGAATATGGTAAAATCCGGAATATCCATCCAAATAACAAAAATAAGAGTGTTTAGCAAGGCGTTCCAACATTAAATCAATGAAGGGTAAAGGGAAATGGTCCTTGCGAGTTGCTTTGTTTAGATGTCGGTAGTCAATACACATACGCCAGCCTGTGACCATGCGTGTCTGTATCAACTCATCATTGTCTCCTTTTATGACAGTTGCACCCCCCTTCTTAGGTACTACATGAATAGCACTAACCCAGGGGCTGTCACTAATGGGATAAATAATTCCGACATCCATTAGTTTTAAAATCTCTTTCTTTACCACGTCAAGCATGTTTTGATTTAAACGTCTTGGTGGTTCAACGATTGGTTTTGCATCATCCTCCATGTTTATTATATGCATACAGATTTTAGGATGAATGCCTTTTAAGTCATCAATGGAATAACCAATCACATCTTTATACAAGCGCAATTCAGCAAGTAATTTATTTTCTTGTTCCTTGGTTAATTCATCATTTATTATAACAGGAGATGAAGAATTTGGGTCTAGAAACGCATACCTCAGCCCCGGTGGAAGGGCTTTAAGTTCTACCTTTTTCTTTGAAGCTTCTTCATCAACCTTTTCTTCATCACGTGGAGCTTCTTCTTGATTTTCTTGAGCTTTATAAATAGGAATAACTCCAGAATATTCAGACTTATCATTTTCAGCAATGACGTCATCACAATAGTTTATCATGAAATCTATCATATCATCAACATAATCATCCATTGGATCAGCAGTATCAAATAAACAAATCTCCTTTACTTGTGCGGGTGATTTCATGGCATCGGAAATAGAGAATTCAATTTCTTCTTCTCCCACACGTAGGGTCAACTTTCCTTCCCGAACGTCAATTAGACAACCAGCAGTCCTCAAGAAAGGTCTCCCAAAAATAACTGGATTGCAAGGGGTCTCTACCATGTCAAGCACTACAAAATCACATGGTATATAGAATTTGCCAATCTGTACAAGCACATCTTCTAATACACCTTTAGGGTGTTTAAGAGAATGATCAGCTAGTTCAATAACCATCTTTGTTGGCTTTAGATCCCCAAGGTATAGCTCTTTCCATAGAGTGGTTGGAATGAGGATAATGCTAGCCCCCAAATCCACTAAGCCTTTTTCAAAAGTGACATTATTGATCTTGCACGGCAATGTGAAAGGTCCCATATCATCCAACTTTTCCGGAATAGAAGGAATGCGGTTTTGAATAATGGAGCTTACATGTTCAGAAAGTTTGACTGTTTCTACTTGATCCACTCTTCTCCTTTTAGATAAGATGTCTTTTAAGAACTTGGCATAAGAAGGCATCTCAGAAATAACATCGGTAAAAGGAAGATTAACTTGCAACTTGCTAAGAATGTCCATAAATTTCTTGAACTTGACATCATCTTTATTGTTGACAAGCCTATGAGGGAAAGCTGCGGTAGGTTTGAAAGAAGGCGGATTTTCAGATTTACCTTGCTCTTTGTTGCAGTTAGGAATGTGAGATTCTTCCTCATTAAGTACCTCCATGTCCTTCTCCTTAGGTGGCGAAGGTCTTTCAATTTCAGCTCCACTCCTTAGAATAATGGCATTGGCTTGTTGTCTTGGATTCACTCCCGGCACACTAGGAAGAGAACCAGATTGCTGTCCTTGTTGAGAAAGAGCTTGTTGAGCTATTTGATTCTCCAACATCTTTGTATGGGTGGATATGTTGTCTACCTTGGCTGAAAGTTGAAGAATAGCATCCTTAAGTAGCTTATCATTCCCCCTAAGCTCTTCATTTTGCTGCGTTTGTGCGAATAAATTTCTCCATCATAGCCTCAAGAGAAGATTTTTGGGGCTGTTGTTGCTGCCCTTGATAGCCCCTGTTGTTGTAACCTTGCAGATTACCTTGTCGGTTGAATTGTGATTGTTGCGGCGGTTGTTGTTGTCCCTGCTGAAAATTGCGAGCATTGCTAGTATTCTTGTAAGAAAAGTTGGGATGATCCCTCCATCCTGGATTGTATTGATTAGAATAAGGGTTATATTGCTGGTTCCTCTGCATCTCAATAGCATTAACCTGTTCAAGATCTCCCTCCATAGTGTTGGGAGCAAAACATTGAGAAGAAGTATGCCCCGGATTTCCACAAGCTTCACATGTGGCTTCTGCTGATTGAACCGACAATGTAGTCAACTTCTCGAATTTTTGAGTGAGAACATCAAGCTTTGCAGCAATAAGGTCAACGGCGTCAACGGTGTATTTTCCTCCCGGCTTCACAGTAGAAGAACTTGCATTTGATGATGAATTGGCTCTTCTATCACCTCCCCATTGGCAATGGTTGAGTGATATATCTTCAATGATGTCATAGGCTTCTCTATTAGATTTGGTCATAAGAGCACCACCGCCTGCAGCATCAAGCGTCATCCGGGTGTTATAGAACAACCTGTTGTAGAAAGTCTGAAGAAGTAGCCAATTAGTAAGACCGTGATGAGGGCAAAGACGTTGAAGGTCTTTGAACCTTTCCCAAGGATCATAAAGAGTTTCACCATCATTTTGAGAAAAGTTAGTGAGCTGATTTCTCAAATGAGCAGTCTTGCTTGGAGGAAAATATTTGGCAAGAAAAACATTAAGTAGCTGGTCCCAAGTTTTTATAGACTTTTTCGGAAGAGACAAAAGCCAAGTTTTGGCCTTATCCCTTAGAGTGAAAGGGAAAAGCATCAGCCGTACTCCATCTACAGTTACGCCATTAATTTTGAAAGTGTTTAAGTATTCCAGAAATTCTACAATGTGAAGACTTGGGTCTTCATTAGCAGTACCCCCAAAGCGGTTTTGTTGGATCATATGCATCATAGAAGGAGCAATGGAGAAATTGTTCGCTTCTATGGCTGGTAGGTTGATGGCTCCACATATGTTTGTGGCCACCGGCATAGCAAAGTCCTTGAGCGGGCGGTCGTCTTCCATGATTGGAAGGCTTGGTGAAGTTTCCTCAACAGATGAAAAAGACGGCGTGGATGATGATGGAGATGGTGATGGTGGCGGAGTAGTATCCTCTAGCGGTGATTGTTCTTTCCTCCTTGATCTTCTCAAGCTTGAGAGGCTTCGCTCTATCTCAAGGTCTAACAACGGGGTTGTTTGAAGACCTCGTTGCGAGCGACGCATGCAACCTGAAATTAACAAGAAAAATATAAGAACACAACTAGAAGATATATGAAAATTTCGAAAATGAGGATTATGATCTAGTCTCAAATACTTGTTAGTTCTTATTACTCCAATTAATTTACCGTAGCTCCCCGGCAACGGCACCAAAAACTTGTTGGCTTTTAGGCTAACGAGTTTCAATCAAACTAATGATCTTTTACCCGGTTAAACCAACTCCGCAAGTATACGGAGGCGATGTAGTCGGGATCGAACACAAGGAGCTTAAGCAAATTAATTGAACGCAACAGTCCTAGCTTTCATCAATCTAGATCGGTTTTTAATAAGAGTTGACTGTTTAATGTCTAAAACAGGAAAAGTTAAGAATAAACTTTACACAAATTTAGGCGTATTAACAAGATTTTAGTCAAATGCTAAAGGATCCTGGACATTAGGGGATTCATTCACATACCATAGAAATTAGGTAAACTCGGCAATCTAAACATATCTAAGTTCTTATCTCAAAAGGTCGATGTGTTGCATTATTATCTCCCGATGTAAATGCAACGATCGCAACATCAAACAACATTCTCATGTTAATTTTCGTTTTTGATCACAAACAACCTTTCAACTATTTCTAGCTACTCTCATAGACTAGAAAGAGTTGTTATAAAAGATACCATCCATACATTCATGTTTATCTTCTCAAATCAAACATAAATGCAGAAAACATGCACACAACATGGCCAATATCATATGCAAGAAGAGAAGAACCGGTATTTTTATAAAGAGAGACAAGAAACATAGACATTTAGTACGAGATTACGTAGTTTTACACATTCTATGCCATGGGAACTACTTTCCCATGCCCAGGAAAAAGGAAATTACTCGTCCATAGCTATGCCTTGCATGAATTCAGCAGAATATGAAGTTTTTGACATGAAAAAGAGAAAGAAAAGCTAGAAGAAACAAGGTGTAACCAAGAGAAGAAGGAATTCCGGCTAAGGGACGAAATTTCTCTTCTAAAACTCCTCCAAAACGTACTAACTCCTCGCCAAGAAAAGCTTCGCGGAGATGGGGGAGCTCTGCTGCACCTTGCTGCTGCAATGGAGAAGGAGAAGAAGAGAAATGGCCTTCTTTCTCAAGAAGACCTTTTGAATCCTTCAAAATCGCCTCCTCTCTGCTTTCCTCTGTGTCTGGGACGAGCAAGAAGTCGCAAAATGACCAGTGATAACCGTCCCTCGACTTCCCTCCTCTCTTTTAATTCAAAATCTCAAATTTTCAAATTCTGAAACTGCCGGCTGAACGGCGTGCAGATTGATTGCACGCCGTGCACTTCACAAAAAGCGGCAGTTATCAGTACTATAAAAGGCGTGCAAAGGGAACTTGCACCCCGTGCAAGTTTCCAGAAGTGTCTGTAAAATGCGTGTTCCATCTGAACGGCGTGCAAACGGATTTGAACGTCGTGCAAACTTCTTTGCAAGCTACAGAAAAGTTGAACGGCGTGCAGATTGAGTTTGTACCCCGTTCAAGTTTCCAGAAAGGTCTGCAGGAAAACGAGTAAGATTTTTGGGAACTTGCACGCCGTTCAAACAAGTTGAACGCCGTGCAAGTTGCTGTTTCTACACAAAAAAGCATTGAAATGAGTTGTTTTTAAACCAGAAAGACAAGGCAAGTTATGGTAAAGCATTTTTGACGAATTGATGGCAAAAGTAATATGAAAAGAGACTAAATTAAATCAGAATGAATCAAAATGTTGTGTGAAAACATGTGAAAATATGATATATAAATCACACAACACCGATCGTTTCATGCCCATAGTTGAGAGGAAGAGGAAAGAGAAGATGTACATGGAGCTTAGGCAGGGTAGTCTCTTAGTGGCCAATTATACCCAGAAGTTTAGGCTTCTAGAATGTTATGCCCCTATCTGGACTGAGGACATCCTTACTGTGCATTATGTAGACTGCCTCTCTGCACACCTGAAAACCCTAGTTATAGCCTCCCATCCCCAAAACATTAATGAAGCCCTAGACATGGCCCTTATGAAGGAAAGGGAGCAGGGATTGTTGAAGCCTTCTAGTATGGGATATTTAGGGTTGACCACCACTGAGGAAGAGAAGTTCAAAAAGTTCCACCCCGGCCATAATAAAGGATCAGGAAAAGGAGGAGGTTCAGGGAAGAAAGGACAGAAGAACACTAAGTTGATGGATTATCACAACAAATGTAAGACTTGTGGACGAGGACATGATGGACCTTATTGCTACATCAAGCCAGTTTGTTACAACTGCAAGAAGGAGGGACATTTCCTCACCAAGTTCCCCAATGCGTCTATCCTTGGCAAACCTCCAGTGGGTACTCCACCCCCTCAGGGACACCGCAATGCTAGAGTGTTCACAGTAACAACAAAAGAGGCTAGGGCAAATCCAAACCAGCTTGTCGAAGGTAACCTTAAATCTTTTCATATATCTAATATCTCGTTCAATGCCTTCAATTATTTAAAATATAATTATCCTATGTAGGCATTGTTTTCTTGAATGGACATCCTATTAAAGAATTGTTTGTCTCTGGATCCACAAATACATTTATCTCTCAAAATCTGGCCTCAATGTTGCACTTACATATAAGGTACTTGGGTTATATTTTGGATGTGTCAACTCCTAGTGGCAAAATATTCACTACATTACAAAAAACTGATGTCCTTCCTCTAAAATTCAAAAATCATGACATGCCCTTTGAATTCATCCTCTTATCTATGGAAGACTTTGATATTATACTTGGTATGGATTGGCTATACAAGTATCATGCTCAGATTGACTGTAGAAACAAGATGGTAGTTCTCTCTCAACCTCATTCTTGTCCTGTGGTGATTCCTAGGGGAAGCGGATTCTGTAATAATGTAATAATTTCCTCTCTTAAAGCTAAAAATATCATATCTAAAGGATGTAAAGTCTTCCTCACATTCGTCTCAGAGACCAGTCCTGAAAACAGGTCTGTAGAAAGACTGGAGGTGGTACATGATTTCCTTGACGTATTTTCGGAGGAGCTTCCTGGGCTGCCTCGAAACAGAGACATTGAGTTCTCCATAAACCTTCTTCCTGGAACTACTCTGATTTCTAGGGCACCATATAGGATGGCACCTGCTGAGCTTATGGAGTTGAAGAAACAATTACAAGAACTTCTTAATAAGAGTTTTATCTGCCCTAGCATTTCCCCTTGGGGCGCACCTGTTCTTTTTGTTAAAAAGAAAGATGGTTCAATGCGAATGTGTATTGACTATCGCATGTTGAACCAAGCTACCATTAAAAACAAGTATCCTCTCCCTCGTATTGGTGACCTCTTTGATCAACTCAGTATTGCTAAAGTTTTCTCAAAAATTGATCTTCATTCTGGATGCCATCAACTTAAGGTCAAGGATCCACATATATGTAAGACTACTTTTCAAACTCATTACGGGCATTATGAATTTATAGTGATGCCATTTGGGTTGAACAACACACCGAGCATATTTATGAACCTGATGAACAAAGTATTCCAACCTTATCTTGATGAGTTCATGGTCATCTTCGTTGATGATATCTTAATCTATTCTGATTCTATGGAAAAACACCGAGAACACTTACGAGCAGTTCTTGACATTCTTCGAACCCAGAAATTTTATGGCAAGCTTTCAAAATGTGAATTCGGGATTGATAAAGCCATGTTTCTTGGACATGTCATTTCTGGGGGTAACATATTTGTTGATCCCGCTAAACTCTCTACTGTACTTGATTGGCAACCTCCTCGCAATCCTTCTGCAATCTGGAGTTTCTTAGGTCTGGCCAGATATTATTGTCATTTTATTCTGAATTTCTCCAATGTGGCACTTCCTCTCACTAAGATTACTTGGAAGGACGAGCACTTCATCTAGTTAGCTACTTGTGAGTCCAGTTTCCAACAGTTAAAGTAGAAGTTGACGTCGGCTCTTGTTCTTGTTCTACCCTCTGGCAACGAAGGGTTTTTGATATTCACTGATGCTTTGAGGAATGGGCTAGGATGCGTCCTACAACAGAATAGAAAGGTAGTGGCCTTTGCATCTAGGTATATAAAACCCAATGAACTTAATTATCCTACACATGATTTGGAATTAGCTGCAATCATTCATGCTCTTAAAATCTAGAGGCACTACTTGTAAGGGGTAACGTTCGACATCTTCACCGACCACAAAAGCCTAAAGTAAATCCTGACCCAGTAGGACTTGAATCTGCGCCAATGCTGATGGATTGAATATCTAAAGGACTATGATTTCACTATTGCATATCATTCGGGTAAGGCAAATGTAGTCGTTGATGCCCTTAGTAGGAAAAGGGCAGTATCTGCATCTCTATCTGTTCTGGAATGGAGGAATATGGAGGATCTAGTAGGCTGGAAGCTGCAGTTTCTGTCTGATCATGTGCATGTTAATAACATCTCCATCACGTCCAACTTGCATTTTGAACTTCTTGAGTCACATAAGGCTAGTATTGATCGTGCAGAGCTCTCCTCTCTCCTATCAAAGCTTCAAACACATCTGTCTGTGGGTCTTAATGGTAGTCTTCAATACAAGAATCGTATGTGGGTTCCTGAGCAGTCAGCGGTAAAGACACCGATTCTTAGTGAGGCACATGGGTCAAAGTACACAGTTCATCCCGGCATGACAAAGATGTACAAAGACCTACAATGTAAGTTCTGGAAGAGGGGCATGAAGCATGATATTGCCGACTTCGTGTCCAGGTGTCTGACATGCCAAAGAATCAAGGCCGAGCATCAGAGACCAGGCGGTCTACTACAACCCCTTGAGAACGGAATGGAAATGGGAACACATCACAATGGACTTCGTGGTAGGATTACCCAGGACCAGGAAGGGATACGACGTTGCATGGGTCATAGTGGATTGTATCACCAAGTCATCTCATTTTCTCCCTGTAAAGACTACTGCAAAAATTTCTGAGTTGGCCAACCTCTACATACGGGAGATAGTACGTTTGCATGGAGTTCCAGCATCCATTGTCTCAGACAAGAACCCAAAGTTCACTTCAAAGCTATGGAAACAGGTTCAAGAAGAATTGGGCACCAAATTGAACTTCAGTACAGCCTACCATCCACAGACAGATGGGCAGTCAGAGCGTACCGTGCAGATTCTGGAGGATCTTCTGCGAGCTTGTGTTCTTGATTGGGAAGGCTCGTGGGACCATTATCTGCCTTTACCTGAGTTTGCATATAATAATAGCTATTAGTTGAGTATTGGGATGCCTCCCTATGAAGCTTTATATGGGCGTCCATGCAGGTCTCCACTACACTGGGATGATGTTGGAGAGAATACTTTGATGAAATATGAGGAGATGCAGCTATATACCGATAAGGTTGCACTGATCAGGCAGAGGATGAAGCAGACACATGATAGGCAGAAGTCTTATGCAGATGCTCACTGTCAAGAACGTCAGTTCAAGGAAGGTAACCATGTTTTTCTGAAGATCTGACCTATTCAAGCTTTGGCCAAGAACAAAGGAAAGCTCAGTCCTTGTTATGTTGGACCCTTTGAGATTCTAGAAAGGGTTGCTGAATGTGCCTATCATCTTGCTTTGCCACCTCAGTATAGTGCCATGCATAATGTCTTTCATGTATCTAATCTGAAGCCTTATGTCAAAGACCCCAGTCACATTTTGAATCATGAGCCTCTCGAGTTGAGGGATGATCTGTCATATGCTGAGTCCCCAGTCAAAATTCTTGATTTCAAGACAAAGGAGCTTCGCAGTAATCGACACATAGATATGATGAAGGTTCTATGGAGTCACCATGATCAGACTGATGCCACCTGGGAGCTAAATACCGAGGTCGAGAAGAAATATCTACATCTCTTTCAGGCTGCTTGATTATTGGGGACAAAATTCTTAAAAAGGAGGGGAGAATGTGATAGACTGAATTTTCCTATATACATACATATATATATATATTACCCTCTCTCCTATAATGTTTGTTTATTCCAATAATTCCCTCAACTTTTTTCTCATTAATTTCATTAAATGGCTCACCAATTTCATATGGTATTATCCCTAGTGTCATATAAAGTCAATTGACATAGCCAACATTTGAATATTAACTCCAATTTCACACCATAACTACATCGTGACATCATTAAGCTACTCCTAAAAATTTCATTACAATTGGGTCAACCAATTGGGAGATATAACCAATTGAAATTAGGTACATATTCCATTCATTATGGACCTAGGGCCTAAGTTTTGATTTCAATTGGCTAAATAAGTGTCACACGACCCTTTTTGGCTATTTGGGCGTGGATCACTTAAAGGGGACCCAATCCCTACCGTTCGATCTGTCGATCACAGACGGCGTGAGATCCAATGACTCTCAGGTCGTCTCTAACCTCCCGCAAGACCCCGTCTCTGCCTCCAACTGTACAACGGTCCATCCAAGAGACCTCGCACCGAGTCTCGTCCCCTCTCCATGAGATATTTGGAGGAAGGATTCTCCTCCCCAAACCGAACTCAACGACCCTCTACTCACCCCCCTCATCCTCAGATTAGGGAGAATGAGCTCCTCTCTCTCTGTGCCTCTCACTGGCGGTGGCGCCCAACTTAGGGCTTCATTCCCTCGGCCACCCCGTGCCTATATAAGTTCTTTAAAAGCTTCACCGACCTCCCTTTTATCATCCCTCACCCTCAATTCTGACGAAACACACCCCTTCCTCCCCGACCTCAAACACCCTCACCTCACCTGACCTTGACCTCCTCCTCGCTCCAGTGACTCCCTCTGTCCAATTGTCTGCAACAACACCTTTGGGGGACCTCAATGAGAAGACCACCACCCTCAGTTGGAGCCGCGAAGACCCAAAGGCCCAGGTCGACGAGCCACGCAACCAAGCTCCAAAAGCTTCATCGCCGGCAAGGTCAGGAGCACGTTGAGCTACAGGGAGCTATCTCTGAGCCTCATGGACCTCGCACAGAGCTTCATGACCCCTCAATCCAACCCGAGGGCAGGTATATTCCCAAAATGCTTTTTCTCTGTTCACCACCTATTTTGATTGAAAAATGGAGCTCAGACCACCACCAGTGACAACCCTGATCTCCTCGTGACCACTGAGACCCAGCACATTCAACTCGCTCCTCAGAAATGACCAACACTAATTGGAAACCCGACCTCATCTTTGCCTCACCTTCTTGTTCCCTCGCTGCAGCCATGGCTCGAGTAGAGAACAAACGAGCAGGTGAATGGTCCACCTTGCCCATGCTCGCCAATGAGTTCTATTCCAAACCTTTTGGGCTTTTCCGTCCTTTTACCCATGCTGACCCTTCCTTCTAATGAGCGTCTTCTCATGGGTCAGTGGGAGGATCCAGTCAGTCAGATCTCTCACCTGATCCGCGAAGCAGAGCTCACTTTTTTTTTCTTCAAGAAATTATCTGCTTGGCCAGATCTTAGAAAAATCCTATAAAATACTAGGAATATCAGAATATATTGAACCTATATATCATTTTCATAAGAAAAATGCAATCTATGTAAATAAAATATAGTTAGGACCTAGATCTGAGCCTTTTTTCAAAATTTATAGCCTAAACTTTAAATAATCTTTCCATTATTATCATATTATGTTATTTTAGTGATCTATAGTTAAGATTTGAATTATAGACATCTAAAATCCTTTTGGATAATCCCTATTCCGAATAAGATAGCTTGAAAAGAATCATAACTAAGAACATATATTAGTCTTGGTCACATGGACCAATAGTAATGTTGTACCCTTGCTTTCCTTGTAGGGTGACTTAATTCTTGTTGATTCTAAATTCTTGGATATCTGATCTAAACAAGTAGGTACGTGGTCTTATAAGTATAAGACTAGATTTCTTGGCTGCCTATGATATGTAGTATCTTGAATGCTCATATTTGGATATGATTGCTTGGTTGAACTAGTATGAGTTATTCTTTGCCAAAATCTAATATAACATAAATGATTATGATGGGTTGTAGCTACTAGAGCACATAGCCTAGTGTGGATATATGTTTCCTAACATGGATGTATGATTCTTGGGCCCATGTTAGATGTATGATGATATTATATTTCCCACACTATATGTAAGTCAAGTGCAAAGATGTGTAGTACAACCTCATCAAAATGAATGTAACAAAAAGGATGTTTACCTGATTTTCGCCTTAAGAAATGGTTTCGTCTCTCTTTTCTTCTTTTTTCAAATATTTTCCTTTATGCAACCTTATTAGTGTAATTTTTACCAAGTACCAACTTTGTTGATGTTTTTGTTTCTCGTATTTTTTAGGTGCAAGGATCAATTGAAAAACAAAGTGAAATGCATGCTCAAAGTACCTGAAGGCATAAATTAATAAGCATGGAGGATATATTAGATAGATCTTTTCCTCTTATCTCATTCTTGATAGATGTTAGTTTATTTTCCTAGTTGATGTTGAGGATGACTGAGATCCTATGTAATAATGTTATCTTTCTCTAGATCAATATTTTCTCTCCTTATGTAATGACTTTATTTTATCCTTATGAATGAATGTTTGTGTGGCTTTATGAGATGATGTGGACTTTGATCTTGGCTCAATCTCTTATTTTAGTTGATTACCTTAATCTCTTATATTTTCCCTTTTTACATCTATATATATGAATGCACGCATATCTGTGAATGTCACTATGGAAAGTATATAGAAATTGGGATCGTCACATATAGGGAAAGAAAAAGAGATCTTCATATGGTTTTTATCGATTTGGAAAAGACTTATGATCGAGTACCCAGAGAAGTGTTGTGGATGGTTTTGAGGAAAAAGGGTGTGCCAATCTAATACATTGACTTGATTAAAGATATGTATTGTAGCTCTACTATAAGTGTGAAGACTCCTGGAGAAGAGACACCAACATTTCCCATCATAGTTGGGGTACACCAAGGATCCACAGTCAGCCCATATCTGTTCGTTCTTGTTATGTATGAGTTGACAAAGAATGTTCAGGATGATGTTCCTTAGTGTATGTTATTTGCTGATGATAGTATATTGATTGACGAAACTAAAGATGGTTTGAATGATAAAGTTGAACTTTAAAGAAAGGCATTGGAATCAAATGGATTGACGATTAGTAGGAGAAAAACTGAGTATATGCATTGCAATTTTAGCCAATCTCGCAATGTGAATGGTGGAGCCAAGTTGGATGGAGTAAATATATCAAAATGTGATAAATTTCATTACTTGGGCTCTATCATTCAAATGGATGGGGATGTCCAAAATGACATTTGTCATAGGATCACTATAGGATGGCTGAAATGGAGGAGTGCAACTGGAGTATTATGTGATCGGAAGATCCCTCTCAGACTAAAAAGTAAGTTTTATAAAACTGCTATACAGTCATCCATGCTATATGGGAGTGAATGTTGGGCGGTGAAGAAACAAGGTCTCAACAAGATGAACGTGGATGAAATGCATATGTTGAGATGGATGTGTGGGAAGACAAGAAAAGATCGTTTGAGAAATGTCTAGATCAGGAATAAAGTGGGGTGGCGAGCATTGAGGACAAGTTGTGGGAGGGCCGACTCAGATGGTATGGACATGTGCAACGCAGACCGACTGATGCACCTATACGAAGCGATACTATTGAGGTAAGCACAATTGATAGAAGAAGAGGAAGGCCTAAATTAACATGGGAAAAGCTTATAAAGAGAGATTTTAAATCTCTACATTTCAACCAGAATATGACCCATGATAGAGCTGAATGGAAAAGAAGGATATATGTAGCCGAACCCAACATAGTTGGGATTGAGGCTTAGTTGATGATATATATATATATATATATATATATATATATATATATATATATATATATATATATATATACACACACACACACAAAGAGAGAGAGAGAGAGCTAGGCTAGAATACACTCAAGTGTATAGATCACATTGTACACCCCAATGGTGTTTGCCTATCGAGACCCTATTTTTCTAAAATCTAATCCATTGATCTTCATCGTTACAATAATAATAGGCCACATACAAAATTTGAGCTCATTTGGATGAGTGTAAGTCACTCATCCAAGGACAACAAAATCGATGCACAAAACTAATTTGAAATGCATGATTTTTGTCTCCTTTATATGCATGACCTATAAGTGCCCAAATGAGATAAAATTTATTATATAGTATGTTCTTTAGATATTTAAGAAGATCAACGGTATAAATGTTTCAAAAAAATTACTACATCTTTAAAAATGACTAAGGTATACGGTGTCTTTGGTACACTCGAGTGTACACTTGCCTCTCTCTCTCTCTATATATATATATATATATGTATATATATATATATATATATATATATATATATATATATATTTATATGTATATATAGTCAGGCTAGAATACACTCGAGTGTATTTGGAGCAGAATGCACTGAAGTAGTTTTTCATGATGCAATATTTTTTTCAAAAATCTAATCTAATGATCTTCTTAAGCATCTTTGGAATAGTACATTCGCAAAATTTGAGCACATTTGGACATTTATAGGTCATGTTATAAAGATCACAAAAATTATGCATTTCAAATTAGTTTCATGCGTCAATTTTGTTGCCCTTGGATGAGTGACTTACAGTCATCCAAATGGGCTCAAAATTTGTATGTAGCCTAGTTATAGTATGACGGTGAAGATCAATGGTTTATATTTTATAAAAAATAGTCTTCATATGAAAACACACTTGAGTGTATTCATGCAATCACTCGAGTGTATTCTAACATGATTATATATATATATATGTATATATATATATGTCATTTATTCATTGCCTGCACGGGTAGCCTGGAGTTTCGCTACCCGGCAGTCAAAAAAGTAACTCTTCTGGCCACAAAAGTAACTCTGCTGTAAAAAAAGTAACTATGGTGATAAGAAAGTAACTACACGACTAAAAAAGTAATTATGTACAAAATATACAACATATATATATAAGGATGGGTTTTTTGATTTTGGGGGGGGGCAAATGATATTATTTTTGGATGAAATTTTTTGGAGAGCGAGATAAACTACTCCTCTGCAATTGCAAAAAAAAATTGAAAAAAAATGGTGGGAAGGGTGTGCGGGTAGCTACCTGCGCGGGAAATAAATATGGGCCCATATATATATACATATATAATATCAATGATTTACATTTAGTAAAAATATAGTCTTGATATACAAACAGACTTGAGTGTATTCGTGTGATCTGTACACTTGAGTGTATTCTAACCGGACTATATATATATATATAGTTATATATATATGTATGTATGTATATATGTATATATATATATATATAATATTGTATTTTTGAATCTGCTGCTACAAATATAACTATCTATGTATGAAAAGTAACAATTTGTAAGATAAAATAACCCTCTACATGTCAAAAGTAAGAAGGTCTAAAAAAATTAATCGAAATAAGGGGTGGGTAGCTACCCGTGCGAGTATTAAATACATGTTATATATATATATATATATATATATATATATATATATATATAGAGAGAGAGAGAGAGAGAGAGAGAGAGTCAAACTGGAATACACTCGGGTGTACAGATCGTACGGATACACTCAAGTGTATTTGCATATCAAGATTATTTTTTGCAAGATGAAAGCCATTGATCTTCATTATCATACTATAATTAGGCTACATACAAATTTTGAGCTCATTTAGATGAGCGTAAGTCACCCATCCGAGGGCAACAAAATCAAATCACGAAACTAATTTGAAATGTATAATTTTTACGGTCTTCATAACATGACCTATAAATGTCCAAATGTGCTCAAATATTTTATATGAGCTATTCACAAGATGATTAAGAAGATCAATAGATTATATTTTTGGAAAAAATATTGCATCATGGAAAACTATTTGACTGTATTATGCTCTGAATACACTCGAGTGTATTCTAGCCTGACTCTCTCTCTCTCTCTCTCTCTCTCTCTCTCTCTATATATATATATATATATATATATATATATATATATATATATATATATATATAGAGAGAGAGAGAGAGAGAGAGAGAGTCAGGCTAGAATACACTCGGGTGTACACATCGCACGATTACACTCAAGTGTGTTTGCATATCAAGACTATTTTTTGTAAAATGTAAACCATTAAACTTCACCGTCAAACTATAACTAGGATACATACAAATTCTAGGATCATTTGGATGAGTGACGAGTGTAAGTCACTCATCCAAGGATAACAAAATCCACACGCGGAACTAATTTGAAATGCATAATTTTTACAGTCATTATAATATGATCTATAAATGTCCAAATGTGCTCAAATTTTGCGTATGAGCTATTCACAAGATGTTTAGGAAAATCAACGGATTAGATTTTTGAAAAAAAATATTGCTTCATGAAAAACTACTTGAGTGCATTCTACTCCGAATACACTCTTTCTCTCTCTCACACACATACACACACACACACACACACAGAGAGAGAGAGAGAGAGAGAGAGAGAGAGAGAGAGAGAGAGAGAGAGAGAGAGAGAGAGAGAGAGAGAGAGAGAGAGAGCAAACTACCCTCAATGCGCTTGGGGGCGAGTAAATCACAGGACGCGTTAGCAAGACAATTTGGATACTATATTACCACTGACCAGTAGAATATTACCCGCACATTGGATCGTGTGATACGAACAATAATTTAAATCCTACTCTTTGACATCACATGTATCTTAGACGTCATCTGAACAAAAGCAATTAGTGATGCACATCAGCAGTAAATAATCATGTGCTCCACAGATTTTGAACAGTTCAACGATCTCTTGTTTGAATTCTTTTCAATGAAACGTGATATTGACTTGTTTCTGATCCAGGTTTGGAATGAAACAACCGAGACGTTGCACGAGGAAGTACAATCTAGCGTGATGACACACTAGCTAGAAACCTCTAACTCGTGCTACTCCTGATACCGTTAACTTGCTACGAGATTGAAGCTATTTATATTAATTCGTTTAGCTTTCAATAAGAATTCCTCGATGTGGATCTTGTGTTCATGATAATTCCTTTTGATTTGCTTCCGCTCTGGGGATTTTCATAGTTCCTTTCCATTCTTCCTACTGCAGATTCATTCGTGGTTTGTGGCCAAGATGGGTCCCACCTTGGTTATCCTCGTTATCACCTATTATTACTTGCTAGAAGCAAATTTTCCATGTCTATGAATTAGTTTATTCGTGAAACCAAATTATCTATATTCTTCGATTTCTAGTTATGAATTTCAAATTCAAAATCGGTGTTAAAAGATTAACAACCAAAAGGGAAGGTAAAAGTTAAGGTCCAACAATAAATTTCACAATAAGATTATCAAAGCTAACCGGTGGTAATAAAACACGAATCATCAGAAATGAGTTTTGAGAAAGTGTTTCCTTGAACTAAATTAATTATTCCAAATGACTATGCCCTCTCTAAGTAGAAAGTATGAATCCATTTATACGTTAAATTACTTTGTTCTGTTAGAAAAACATGTATGACTATTTTTGTGTAGTCCATGTAGTATATTTTATTTGTTACTAATTAAATTGATTCTAATGTGATGGTCGTTGGGACGTGAAAAGTTATAGACGAAGGGGTATGTAGACCCTCCACTCCCTTTTTATTTAGCTAGGAATAGACACTCACTTTCTCCATTAAGATAATTATTTATAAATCCTTAGATGAATAGACACTTAGGGTCATTATTCTCTATCTTTGAACAAAGCGACATTAAGGGTGGTTATTTACTACTCACTAACTCTAAGGATAGATAGGCAACGTTTGGTAACACGATTACTTCATATACAATGGCGATAGAAGACTGAAAGTTAACAGTGGATAGCTAAAAATATCGGTACTGAAACACCAGATTAACAACTGGTAAATCTTTACATACTTTTCACACTCATATGTGATTGCCCAACTGAGGTTATCTACTGGACCAATTTTATACAATCGTTCATCTTTGATGTATGATCGCGGTTAAAAATATTGGGTTGCCAAACGGAGCCATAGTTTCCAATCCTTAGATGAAGAGCTGCTCACTAACCCCATTATGTGATAGATACTCTCTACCCACTATGTAACTAAGTTGTGGTTGATCTATCCCACTAACCCTAGAAACCCCACAACCGGTACTTATTTTGTACATGGTGGTTATAGAAGAGGCTATAAAAAGAGGAGTTGGATTTGAAAATGCTGGTAGCAATAAGTTCTTCTCTCACTCTTTGGAGGTCTAGAAAGGCAAGGAATGGAGAATTTAAGAGAATTCATAAAAAATATTTGGCTGGTTGAAGGCGCTAGAATAATCAAGAGTTGCAACAAGAAGAAGACATTATGAATGCAACTATAGGAGTACAAAGGTCAAGAGGTAAAGGTTCCTCTCAACTTCTATAAGAAGAGAATGTTGTGAAATAGATGGAGGCAATTATTCACGTCATGTTCACAATTAGGGATGAATGTTAGGATGAATCAAATCAGATTGAAAAGGACTACCTTTTTTTAGCAATTTTTACTAACAATTGGTACCAGAGTGAGGTTTTCCAATCATTTGATTCTCGTTTAAGTGTTCCCTATTTTAGAATCTCAATGTATAATAGTTGAATATTTAGATGCAGCTTGTTGTCACCAAAGTGACCTTGCCTACATTTTTACATTCAACTATATGTTTTTTCAGTTATTCACAATGATGCTAGAAAATTTTTGATGGAACGATTGAAAATCTTATTAAACTATTATTAGGTCACCAAAAGGTGGATACAAATAATAAGACTTAAGGTATTTTTATCAAATGAGTAAATGTGAATTACATCCAACAATAAAATTGATATAAACATGAATAATCGATAATGTGTTAAAGTCTGTTTGTGTTAACATCATTATTGTGATAGATATGTGTTTGTGTATTATATAAAGAAGGACATAAACACATTATATATTTTATTGCTCCTTGATAATTATCTAATGATTGCTCAAAGTAATAATATTTAGACTTGTTTAATGTGTTATAGCATTCACAAATATGTTTGGTGTGAGTAGTAGAATGATCAAGTTTGATGGATTGAACTATGTGGATTGGTCCAAATAAATTAATATTTTTAGGTGTCATGGATTTGTATATTGATTTATATAATAAGAGGCATGTACACATCACAAAGACTAGTGTAGAATCTGAAAGGACATTTGATGAGGCTTGGGAGAGGTCCAATAGGTTGTTCTTGATCTTAACGTGAATCACAATGGCGGAAAACATTAAGCCATCAATGCCTGAAATAGACAATGCTCAACAATTCATGGTAAAAGACAAAGAATACTCACAATATTAGAGTATAGTTGATGAATCTATTATAGGAAGTCTAATGAATAAGTTGACAACTAAGAAGTTTAATTGCTCATAGGATGAATGTAAGTGAACCTAGGGGGAAAATTGAAATCAATGGGGATGGATGTAAGTGAGTCATTCTTAGTGCATTTTATTATTAATTCACTTCATCTTGAGTTTGGTCAGATCCACATGTTTTGTAATACCATTATAGAAAAATGAAACTTTCAAGAAATTAAAGCTATATTAATTCTAGAGGAAGAGAGATTAAAGAAATATAAAGAAAAATTCGTCAATCACTCAACTCATGTCGGGGTAGTAGTAGTAAAATAAAACATAAATGAAAGGGAAAGAAGATAATACTTCAATGAGAGTTAATGAAGGGAGGATTCATAAAGACAAAAAATGTTTATTATATAAATAACATGGACATTTTAAAAAGAATTGTCCCAAAAAAGACTTTATTAGAAAACAAAGGTATAGATTATGTCTATGTATGTTGAATCTCACTAAAGTTCCTAGTCATACTTGATGATTTAACTTCGGTGCAACCACTCATGTGTCTAACATAACACAGGGTGTCCTCTTGATTTACCACCCTCCCAGGCATTCAGCCTCCGCCATGGGCGTGGGAGAGGGGGAGATAATGCCTTTCTTAATCCCAACATAACACAGGGATTCTTTTCAGCCCAACCTAGTAAAAGGAAGTGAAAAGTTTTATATATGGGAAATGGAATGAAGGCATGAATATAATGGGTTAGAACTTATAAAATGATCTTAGACAATGGGTATCACTTAGATCTTGAAAAGTTTCTCGTTGTTCATGGTTGTGCTAGAAATCTAGTTTTTTTTGGAAGTTGGATGATGCAAAGTTTTATTTTGAGATTGGAATGGTAAATTATTTTAATATAAATAGAAATTATATTATGCGTCTAGTACATTAATTGATTGTCTTTATTGTTTTAATATTGACAAAAACTATGTCAATTTTTGTTTCATATGGAGTGCCATATTAGAAGTAAATGTAGTGCAATCTATGAAACTTCTACTTCATTGTGGCATCAATAGGAAATATTTCTAAAAAAGGATGTCACTATTAACTTTTTTTTAGAAAGGGCGCCCGTCATTTTATTAAGTAATCAAATTGTTTGCAGCAAGTACAAGGATTCGATCCTCAAAACCCTCTCCAACAAGGTGAGGGTTAACAAAATGATAGGCTGAAATGGATAAGGCATGTGCTACTCTATTGCCTTGCCTCTTAATAAAATAGAAATTAAAAGAAAGGAAACTATGGGAAAGATCAACAATGTCATGGATGATGATATCTGCATAGCCACGTCCGCCACATCCCTTCTTCACAGCCTCCACCAGCAGCAAATAATCTGTCTCCACCACATTATCCATGTAGTCTTCCCTAAGATCCAGATGCATGTTGTGTAGGACAGTCGTACCCTTTGCACTAAGCACTAAGTACGACTATTCTAATCGGCATTGGAAGGTCCACAAGAGCTGCCCATGCTCATCTCGGATGGCTTCCCCGCAGCCATTCTCCTCCGCTGTGATTAGAGATGTGTCTGTGTTGATCTTCATGCTGTCAGCAAGTGGGGGACGCCATGTAGCAAGCCCGGGCATCATGGAGGATGAGGCTGAATTTCCCATAGCTCCATGGTATCATGCATGATCTGCCACAAGATTGATGAAGCTAGCCACAGGACCCAGGAGGTAAGGAGGGCAATCATCAAAAATAACTTTATTCCTTGTTGTCCATGCTACCCACAGTAGAGAAGCTCCCTCATCCTTGTGCCAACTGTCCCCATCATCAAGCAGGCTCCTCACAAAGCTCCTCACGTCATGAGATCCTAGCTGTCCTATCCATACAAACTCGCCTGAAGCCCATATCTGTCTAGCTATATCACAGTGTAGCAACGTGTGAGAAATATCCTCTCGTTGTCTGCAATGGTTGCAGCCATCATTCTGTGTCACTTGCTTCCTTAGTAACTCTATCTTGATGGGGAGGATGTTCCTAAGTGCTCTTCATATGAAGTGTTTCAGTTTTGGTGGCCATCCATGCTTCCAAACTCTTTTCCATAACTCCATATCCATACCATCTACCAAGCCCTCGTCTTCTCAAATAAGAGAATAAGCGCTCCAGACGGTGAACGTGTCATTGCTCTCCTTCTCCCAAAAAAGTATCCTCCTCATGCCGCTGTGACAATGGTATGTTGAGGACTCTCCTAGCAGTATTTGTAGGAAAACAAGACTCCACCGCCTCTTTGTTCCACCTCTTCGGCCCCCTACAAATCAAGTCACTCACCAGCCTGTACTCCACTGGTCCATGTATCAAGTACCTACTCACTGTGCCACCTAGGTGTGGTATCCACCTCTCCTTGTAGATATGTATATCCTTCCCGTCACCCACCATCCAGATAAAGCCATTCTTCATTGCCTGCAACACCCCCCATATGCTCCTCCAAGTATAATTGGGATTACCCTCTAACTCCGCATGTAGGATAGATGAGGATCTATAATATTTTACCTTTAAGATCCGGGCAGAAACAGACTCACCATGTACAACCAACCTCCACCCTTGTTTAGCTAGGAGCGCTTAGTTAAAAGATTTCAAGTCCCTAAACCCCATTCCTCCACACTCCTTAGGCTTGCATAACCTCTCCCAACGCATCCAGTGAATCTTCATTTCCCCCTCCTTAGAACACCACCAAAACCGTGCCATCATAGCATGGATTTCATCAATAAGTCCATCCGGAATATTGAAGGTACTCATGAGATACGTAGGAATAGCTTGGATGACCACCTTCATCAAAACCTCTTTGCCTGGTCTAGATAGGAGTTGCTCCTTCCACCCCTGTAGTTTCTTCCACACTCTGTCCTTAATAGAAGCAAACACTTATTTCTTAGACCTCCCAACCACCATAGGGAGTCCAAGATACTTCTCATGCATGTCTACCTCCCTAACTTGCAGCCGGTTCTTGATCAACTCACACCTTCCGCCTATGACATTTGCACTAAAGGAAATCTCCGTTTTCTCAAAGTTAATTTTCTGCCCGGATGCCCTCTCTTATTGGCTGAAAATTTCAGCTAAAGCAGAGTATTCTTATGAGGTAGCCCTTATGAAAACAATGTTGTCATCTACAAAAAGAAGATGAGTAACATGTGGTGCCCGTCAGTGAATTCTTGTCTCATGGATTTTATTGCCCTGCACTGCTTTAGAAAGAGAGAAAGAAAATGCTTCAGTATACAAAAGAAAGAGATATGGGGATATAGGATCACCTTGGCGAAGCCCTCTAGATGGATTTGATGATCCTCTCCTATTGCCATTGACGATGAACTTGTGGGATACGTTGGTCACACACTCCATAACCTTATTCCTCCAAATGGACGACAACCCCAACCTTCCCATGACCCTTTCCAAGAAAGGCCACACTCCACCCTATCATAAGCCTTGCTCATGTCCAGTTTGAGTTCCATCAAACCTTATTTACCCTTCTTCTGGTGTTTCATGGTATTGAACATCTCATAAGCAACCAGAGCGTTATCTGTGATCATCCTCCCTCCTATGAAAGAACTTTGATTTTCAAAAATAATCTCATTCATCAGCGGTTTGATTCTATTAGCGAGGACCTTGGTGATAATTTTGTAGGATACATTGCAAAGACTGATCAACCTATATTCAGATAACCGGACCAGGCTGTTTGTTTTTAGAATGAGGACAATATATGTAGCATTAATGTCTACAAGACCCACCTCCCCGCTCCACCATTTAAAAATAAAGGACAACAGGCTACTCTTAATAATATCCCAAAACTTTTGGTAAAAGATTGTTTTCATCCCATCCGGTCCAGGTGCTTTGTTCATATGCATTTGCTGGAGATCTTTCCACACTTCTGCCTCCGTGGGGACTTTATTCAGATCTGAAAATGAAGATTCAGGGACCACTCGTGGCAAGCCTTCAAGGAACTCATCCATTCCAGATGGGTTGGAACTGGAAAAGAGAGAATTGAAATATGACGAAATAATTTCAGCAATAGAATCTACCTCAGTGTGCCAACTCCTACCCTCCTTTAAGAGACCTTCTATAGTATTGCATCTTTTCCTCTGGATAGCTTTATGATGAAAATACTTTGTGTCTGTATCCCCATCTCTCATCTCATTAGTCCTCTAGCCAACCAAAAGCTTTCCTCCATCCACTGAAGTTCATGCATCTCTTTTGCTAACGCCTCACATTCCTGAAGCATATCATTAGAAGGTGGCCGGTTCTGAGCAATGACAAGCCTCTTTTCCATCTTTTGGATTCTCCTCTTAATGTTCCCAAATTTGTCTGCCACCCATCCAGCTAATTTTTCAGCACATTTTTCTGTCTGCCCTTTAAGACCCAAGATATGATTGTTGTCTCACGCCTGTGTGACCACCTCCTTACACTTCGATGAAGTTAGCCAGAAGGTTTCAAACTTAAACCTTCTTTTAATCTGTCTCTCCCCCTGTCTCTTCTGCTGAACCCACAAAAAGGATCTGTCCATGATTAGAATTGAGGATTGGGAAATTCTTGACCTTCCTTATGTTGAAAATATCACACCATCTTCTGTCCGCCAAGAACCAGTAAATTCTTTCTAGAATCATATTCTCAGCCTACAACCCTCTTCTCCATGTGAATTTATTGCCCGTAGAACCCAAATCAAGCAGCTGACATCTATCAATGGCCTTCCTGAAGTTGTACATTTGCCACTCGTTCCGTGGTTGTCCTCCCTATTTCTCAGTGTGAGCAAGAATTTCATTGAAGTCCCCACCAAGAACAATAGGCAGTCTGGACTGAGCACAAAGATCCTCCACCAGCCACCATGTATTATGTCTTTCTTGGGTGGATGCCCAACCGTAGATCCCCACAAAGCAAAAAAACTAGTGGTTGTCCTCCTTCCCCACCACTGCACTGATGTGATGGTCATAGAAAGACTTCACTGTAACATCTTTCCCTCTCTACCACAACCCCAAACCTCCCGCCCTGCCACTGTTGTCGACACCAAAACCCGCATTAAAACCACATTTCCTTCTCACTGCTTCCTGATCTCCCCCTCTACACACAGTCTCCATCAGAAAGACTATGTCGGGCTTCTCCCTCCAGCACCTCCTCCTGAGAGAGTCCACCATCCCAGGGCTGCCCAGACCCTGGACATTCCAACATAGGGTTTTCATTGCCCTTCACAGGCCTGGTCCTCCCCAGTGCCTGCTACTGATGTGTGATTTGGTTCACACCGGACCTCAATTCTCAAACACTTACCCCCCATCCCCATCTCCCCATCCATGTCCAATTTACCTTCCTCCTCACCCCCTCTCCTCTTCTTTCCCCCTTCATGAGTCTTCAATCTCATTTTACCCTCCCCTTCCAAGCCTGTATGGCACGAACCTAGACTTGTTAGCCTTCACACTTTCCTGCCCTTGACCCCTCCATCCTTCTTAACATTGAGTGTCTTACCCAGCGATGCCATTGCCTCCACCTGCACTCCCACTACCCCCTCCTTCTTGCTTGTGCCTTCTCCTTTCACATGTCTGTGTACCTCCCCAGCAACGTCCCCAACAGCATGTGCAACTCCAACAGTTGCCTCCATGGCAATGTCCCCCCTGGCAGTGCATGCAGCTTCCTTGGGTTTCGCCCTGAAGACCCCCCCCAGTGTTGCGTGCATCTTCAAAGGTTGCCTCCATGGCAACGTCCCCCCTGACCATGCTAGCAACTTCCTTGGATATCTCCCTGACAACGTCCCCCCCCCCCCCACATTGCGTACAGCTTCCTTGGATGCCTCCATGGCAACGACCCCTCCTGTTGCTCAAACCTCCATAGTGTTGGGCTTTGTGATAGCCTCCCTTCCTCCCTAAGTAGTCGAGCTCCCGGCCTACTGTGACCCTGATGGTGTTCTTGAGTCACCCTTGCCTTATCCATCCCGCTGCCCTGTGAATATGGATGCTTACTTAACACCATCCTCCGCCATCATGTGCACATTATCTTCCATCCCCATCCGCTTGACTAAGACGTCTTCCAAGTCCACCATTACGTCCGAATCAGTAGACTCCCCTACCTCCTCCACCCCCTGATGACCTGCCTTGACGCTCGAATGATCGCTGCCGCCATCCTCCCTGTGTGTCCACCCACTTGACCTAGAACGTGATACTGACAGCTTGGAGGTGAACCACATCTCTTTGCTTGCATTCACCCTCCCCAATAGCTCTTCTTTAATAGGGATGTTTCACCTTTTCATTGGGCATGCCTTGATCCATGGTCCCCACATTCTCGGGGCCATGCCTTCCTCCTCCTCCTCTTCCTCATCTCGACAATCCTTCTCGAGGTGACCAATAACTCCACAGAGATAACCGAAGGTAGGTAGACGTTCATATCTTATCTCGATTGATACCACCCTGCCTTCCCTATCACGAATCTTCTTCTTTTGATGAATCGACTTGGTAATGTTGATCTCTACCCTTGCGCGGTAGGACGCCCCCCCCCATCCTAGGTCGTTCCTTTCAACGACGCTAACCCTACCAATTTTGCAGCCACCCCCTTGATTTCCTCCTTGGACCTATACCCAAGCGGCATGTTGTACAATCGGACCCAGAACTGGCAAAGATTCAGAACTATCTCCGCCGGTGTATCCTCCGACTTGATGTCCTTGACAACGAGTAAGTGATTGTCAAAGTTCCAAGGTCTTTCGTCCATGACCTTCTCTTTGTCTTTCCAGTTGAGGAACTAGATGACGAAGAGGTTGTTGGAGATCTGACGAAAGCTAGCCTCCTTCCTCAACACCCACACATTGGTCATGGTTCGTTTGAAAGTCGAAAAGTTGTAAGGTATGTTCCTCGTCAACCTCCTGACCAATTCCAGTGCAATATGTTCACTTCCTTCTTTGTCTGCCACCCCCTGAAGATCCAACACATCGTTCTCTTCCTCCTCCTATGCCTTCAGTGACGCGTACCTATCCACGAGATCATCTGCCATGGCACGGAGGGAACCTGCAAATCACAAGAGGAAAACGTCGTGGTGGCTAGGGGTCCTGGATGCATTGTCGCCTAGAGCAAACCCTAGGTAGCGGATGACGAGGAGTTGTCACTATTAACTAAAGATGGAATACTAACTCAATTAGATTTTACTATATGATTTATGCTTGAGTTGCCTAAAGGGCATTGGGACTAAATATAGGAGAAAGAAACCAGCAACAAGAAGGAACCAGCTACTTGAGTTAATACATACTAACATATATGGTCCTTTTAATGTTACATCATGGGGTGGGAAAAAATATTTTATTACCTTTGTAGATGATTGCTCATGTTATTGATACACATACATATTGTGTGAAAAATATTAATTAATTAAATACCTTTAAGTTTTCATTAATGAGGTACAAAGGTAATTAGATAGAAAGGTAAAGATTGTGAGATTTGATACAAATGGTGAATATTATGAA